>JAECWI010000168.1:1565000-1894026 GCA_018150345.1 Drosophila equinoxialis
TTAGGCATTTTACACGTGGTGAGGTTCTTCGCAGTAACCGAACATAACCCCACACCTGACACCAATATAACGTGTTGTGCCTTTGTGGAACAAAATAACGCCACCCGTGGCCGAGAGGTTGGTTTACGGTTGGGCGTTCGATCGTCAGGCCTTAGATAATTCGGCAGGATCGCAAAGAAAACAGAGACGATAAGTTTCTTTGGTTTATTCAATTTCTTTCTTTTTCTTGTCTTGGCGGCAGCGAAAACTTTCTCAAAAAACTTCTTCTCTCTCTCCCTCTCTTCTTCTCCTAATCGTTAAGTTGGCCGCGCTAGCTCCAAAAAGAACTATCCCTCCGTAGAAAATGGGACCGCTACTTAATGGGGACAGTTTGCGTACTACCCGAGTTGCCACCCAGGCCGTCTACGTTACAATATAAATACGTTTGTGGCCGCAGAAAACACAATGCTGAAATTCTGTTTGGCATCAGCAGAAAAATAGTGATACAATCACCGCCTGTATTGCAATCGAAACAATCAATGCAACTGCCCAAAATTTCCATTCTAAAATTTGGTGGGGATTATCTGAAATGGCAACGATTTCATGACATCTATAAAAAGGTTGTTCATGAGTCAAATGTATCCACAATAGAGAAAATGTGGTACTAAAAATCAAATTGTTCTAGAGAAGCAGAAGATTAATACGGCACCTGTAATTAACAGAAGCCAATTACAACACTGATTGGTCAGTATTGCAGGAACGATTTAATAATAAACGGGTTCTAGTAACAGCCATACTGACAAAGCTGTATCATCACACAAATGTGAGAAATGACGCAGCTTCTATGAAGAACTTGCATGATTGTATTTTTGAATCGCTGCAAGCTTTAAAAATTTAGGCGTCAATATGGAATCGTCAGATGCTGTCATAATGTTTCATTTGACAAGGAATCTGGACAGATTTAACCACTATAGTGAGTGGTTAAGCAATTTCTTTCCAACACAAGGGATCTGCAGGAAGTAAAGGATTTCGTATCATTTTTGGAACAGCGTTTCCTAACATTAAAGGCGATTGTTTGGAACCATGAGAGGCTGAGTCGATATAGCCATGTGCGTCTGTCCGTCTGTCTGTGCGTACGCGTTTTACTCAGCCATCTTAAGAGCTATTGGGATGAAATTTTTTTGTGGGCTTTTTAATACCCGAGTTAGATAAAGTGAGAAAATTGTCAGGATCGGGCCACTATATCATATAGTTTTAGAACAAACATTTTTGCAAAAATTGGAGTATCGCCATGAAATTTACCAATATGATAGTATTTGATATAAAGTGACAGATCCCATTTTGAATCTGATCGGATAAATCGAACACAAGTTACAGTCAATACAAATCGGTTCAAATGATGACGTAGTAGACAGCAAGCAGCGCTGCCGGCAAACTACTACGTCTTCATCAAATCAAAGATAGCACATGCATACACACACACAGAAGCAGCACTACAAGAACTGTATATACGTCTTCATCAAATCAAACTACGTCGTCTACTACAAACTACTACGTCTTCATCAAATCAAACAAAGCACATGCATACACACACACAGACGCAGCACTACAAGAACTGTATGTGTATGCGTGTTGTGCTTCGCTTAGGGAATAATGCAAGAAGTAGAAAAATTTGAATGTTTTGTTTGTGTATTGATGAATTCAGTTGCAGGGAAAGAAATTTCAAAATGTAAAAAAATTATTGCCAAGGACTGCAAGGGTATATAAATTTCGGCATTGCCGAAGTTAGCTTCTTTGATATTTTTTTATTATTATAGATGTAGTCGTACAACGCTCAGTACGAACAAGTGGCCCATATGACACCAGGCCCGGGCCTGTTACGAATGACCCTAGGTAAAGTTAATGTTACAACCACTACCCACTCCGACCTAAGGGCATAGGCGTATTACATATATAAACATAAAATTAAACTAAAGAAAAAGGAAATATTAAATGTAATAAGATAATAGGTTACATATAAAAAGAAAACTGGATAGGTTTAAATAAAGATGATTACAACTAATTACGAGCGAGGAAAGTTTTTATAACCGGAAGCGATGTTTCGGAACCGATATCTGTTGTAGTCACTACATAGTATTCGAAAAGGTTCATGCAGGGAAAAGTTAGTTGTGCAAGTGGGAAGTAAAAGCGGTGTGAATACTATAAAACATAATACTATAAAACATAATTCAATCTTTTTCAAACTTAAAAATATAAAACAATGCTATTCAGAGATTCACTTGTGACAATGTATAAAAAGAAGCATGTCTACATTAAACTTAAGCGAACTTCTCTTCTCGCTTACTATGATTCCAGCCTTACTGAACAATCGTACGGTTTCAGTCGAAATGTTTTATTTGATGAGATCTTTTCTCGGTGATGGAAAAGCTAGCTAACAAAAACATCGAACATCGGACAGAAAAAATCGATGTTTTTACGAAAGGAGAAACATCGATGTATCGATACTACATCGATGTTTCGCACAGCTCTACAAGGTAGTCGTAACAGGGTTCAATGAAAGGATAGAACGATAGCGGCTCACAAGTAAATCTCGTCTCAGAGAGGCTGGTAATGAAGATATCGTTAAAAATTACCGAGACTCATATGCACATAAATGGAGTGGGTTGTCAACCACAGATAAGCAAGGCGCGAGTAAGCTTGACTGGAAGGTGAAGATACAACAAGTTCGCAGTGCTAGTTGAGGCATTTGTATTGCCACACATAATAAGTGACCAACCCACAGAACAAAAAACGCAGAAAGTCACATTACTAGACAACGTTCAGATAGCGGAGCCAACCTTTAATAAACCAGGAAAAATTGATATGTTGTTAGGAGCTGATGATCACTATGTTATACTGCTGCCAGAAAGAAGACGGGGCAATCGAAACCGTCCACATTACAAAATTCAGAGTTTGGATGGATTATTGCTGGCAGAATTAATATGTCAACGTCAGCTTCAATCACATGTATGGTAGGCATGACGAATCCAGAGGAATCTCTAGAAAGATTCTGGCAGCTAGACACACTAGAGCCAATGAAACGGTACAAGAGTCCGGAGGAAAAGTATTGTGAAAAATTCTTCCTCGATAACCTACACACGGCGGCGGACAATCGACTAATTGTAAAGCTTCCATTTGCTGAAGAGGCTTCATCGCTTGGAGAATCTCGGGAAGTAGCCATAAGAAGATTCATGTCGTTAGAGAGGCGAATGAGCACTGACATAAAAAAGGAGTATGTAAAATGTATGTCAGAATATGAACAGCTCGGACATATGAAGCAGGTAATGGTGAAACAAATTCCCAAGAACCATTACTTTATACCGCATCACTGTGTACTAAAGCCAGAAAGTACCACCACCAAGTTAAGAGTGGTATTTGATGCGTCATGCAAAACGTCGTCAGGAAAATCACTGAACGACATTTTATATCCTGGACCAGTTGTACAGAGTCAACTCTTCTCAATTCTTCTGCGGTTCAGGACACACAAATATGTGTTCACTGCCGACATTGAAAAAATGTATCGTCAAGTTTGGATAAACCCTGCCGATCAATTCAATCAAATGATTGTGTGGAGAGAGGATCCAAGTCAAGAACTAAAATTTTATCGTTTAAAAACGGTAACTTATGGAACCACATCAGCCCCATATATAGCGACAAAGTGTCTGGAATATTTGGCACTAAAAACATGGAAAAATTGTCGTCTGAAGCATTAACATTAAAAAATGACTTTTATGTTGATGACTGTCTCACAGGAGCAGACAGTTTACCAGAAGCCCTGCAAATAAGACAAGAGCTGCTAGAAATCTTCAGACCTAAGGGTTTCAATCTACGAAAATGGTGTTTAAATAGCAGTCAGCTTCTAAAAGAAATTCCAAAGGAAGATACCATTGCTGACATCAATCTCGGTTACACACTGGAACAAACAAGTGTCAAAACATTGGGAATCATATGGGCACCCAAAGAAGATCAATTATGTGGAAAGGCTCAAAAACATACAAAAGGAATAACCAGAAGAGTGGTACTATCTGAAGTCTAGGACTGTTCGCACCGGTAGTGGTAAGAGCGAAAGTGTTTCTTCAACATGTTATGGTTGGATGGTGACCTGCCGCCGTATTTGGAGAAGCAATGGGAAACCTACCGAGATGATGTACAGGCACTAAACCACATGAAAATTCCAAGGCATATTTTTGATGGCAAGGTTCCCACTACAAAGGAACTACATACATTTGTTGATGCATTAGAAAAGGCTTATGGAGCGGCAGTTTATGTCCGATCAACCTTTAAAAATGGCCAAGTTTCGGTCAGATTGTTGTGTGCCAAGTCAAGAGTGGCTCCCCTTGAAAAGCAGACACTGCCCCGACGGGAACTATGTGCAGCTGTACTTGGAGCTGAACTTACGGATAGAGTACGACAGAATCTTCAATTAGGATCGGAAAGTGTAGAATCATTTCTCTGGTCAGACTCAACAGTAGTACTCTCTTGGATTAATTCACGGGCTTCACATTTCCACACTTTTATGGCGTTTGACCAAAATACATGCAGTATCACATCCAAGGCAATGGCGTCATGTGTCATCAGCGCTCAACGCAGCAGATGTTCTGTCTCGAGGCATATCAGCAGCCCAGCTTAGCACACATACATTATGGTTAGATGGACCACTATTTTTGCATGGACCACAACGTGGCTGGCCAGCACCATTTAAGCCTACAGAGCACACAAGGGATATCGCTGAGAAGAAAACCAAGGTATTCAGCATGGTGACTGCCACTGCCAACAACACGAGTGAGTGGATATATACGGTAAATCACAGAAATTCATTTTACCGGCTACAGCGAATAGTGGCGTATGTGCTACGGTTTTGTTACAAGCAGAACAAGAAACCAACGGCTCATTTAGAGTTGGAAGAGTTAGACCAAGCACGTAGAGTAATTATTAAGTAAATTCAAGAAACACGATTTGCATATGAATTACGACACTTAAAGAAACGACCTGATCAACCGCTAGATCGCAAAAGCACGGTGGCAACATTGCCACTAATACTGGATGAACATTCAATCATACGAGTAGGAACTCGGCTACAACAAGCACCAGTATCAATGGAAACAAGGAATCCATATCTCTTGCCGTATAATGATCCGGTGGTAAAAATGATACTACGGAAACTTCATGAAGAGAATCTTCATTGTGGACATGAGGCATTGCGAGGAATAGCTCGGCAACAGTACCACATCATCAAGGTGAAACCAATGGTCCGGAATGTGATCTAGGGCTGCGTAGTATGCACCAAGCACCGGCCTCAGTTCTTCAAACAAGTCATGGGCGACTTTCCTGAGCATTGGGTATCTCAGAATAGACCCTTTCTCAACGCCGGAGTAGACTATTGTGGACCATTCTGGATCCACCATAAGGTTCGGGGAAAACGTCCCGACAAAGCTTACATTGCAGACTTTGTATGCTTTGCAACCAATGCAGTACACTTGGAGTTGGTTGGAGACCTGTCCACCTCCTCATTTGTGGGCGCCCTTCAGCGCTTTATTGGGCGCAGAGGAAGATGCCACACATTATACTGCGATAATGCAACAAACTTTGTCGGAGCAAACAACCAACTTAAGGAGCTGACCGATACAATACACTCAGAAACGGCATCAGGTAGTATTAAGGAATTTTGCAATCAAAAAGGAGTGCAATTTAAGTTCATACTACCACGGTCTCCACATTTCGGAGGATTATGGGAAGCTGCGGTAAAATCCGTTAAGCATTTACTGTTGAAAAACGTATCGACAGCAAACTTAACGTTTGAGCAACTGGCTACCATCATTGTCAATGTTGAAGCAGTGTTGAACTCTCGTCCGTTAACCCCAAACTCAGACGATTCCAATGACTTGACAGCTCTAACCCCAGGCCATCTATTGATCGGAGAACCATTAGTAGCCCAACCAGATGCAGAGCCAGTAACACAGCGATCGATTCCAGAGCAATGGGAATTAGAGCAACGGCTTAAGCATACATTCTGGACCCAATGGTCTCAAGAATACCTACAAGAATTGCAGGGTACATACAAATGAAAGAATATAGCAGTGTCAAAAAATGTACTTATAGATTACCCTAGAATTTAACTTTTATGTAAGGTCGTAATTTTCCCCGTGGCACTTGACGACACCATACTACCAATACACGATGACGTAGTGGTAGAATGCGACGACGGAGTGAAGGCGGTCTTTGAATGCGTTACAAACAATCACGTAATATTTTGAAAACTTGATAAGCATGACACATCGCTCGCGGACTACATTCAGGGCAATCATCTATGTGCCGTACGCAGCCCATTCACCTGGAACCCGTTGCCAATAGAGTGTATTTTCTGCCAATTGCATATGCAGACGCAAATGTAGCTATTTGGTGGCCTGTTTCCAAATGCGACATAGTGTTATGTTTTTTATCGCATTTGAAACTCTCCCTTAAAGGGCAATATTTTGCAATATGGTCTGGGTTGAAGCAATTGACCCACAATTTGTCATTCTGAACCCAATTAAGACGCTCTGCAGCGGATTTCATTTTAAACTTTTTACATTGAAGGAGTTTGTGCTTTGCCTTTTCGCAGAAAGCACCAAAGGTACTATTTGTCCTAGATGCTGCTGCGCATCTCTTCCTTGGGTTAAGTTTTTTAATGCTGCGATTTTCGTTTCTTGGTTTACCAATCGCCTTTAATGTTAGGAAACGCTGTTCCAAAAATGATACGAAATTGTGTTGGAAAGAGATTGGTTATATAGTGAGTGGTTAAATCTGTCCAATTTCCTTGTCAAATGAAACAATTTGACAGCATCGGACGATTCCATATTGACGCCTAAATTTTTAAAGCTTACAGCGATTCAAAAATACAATCATGCAAGTTCTTCATAGAAGCTGCGTCATTTCTCACATTTGTGTGATGATACAGCTTTGTCAGTATGGCTGTTACCAGAACCCGTTTATTATTAAATCGTTCCTGCAATACTGACCAATCAGTGTTGTAATTGGCTTCTGTTAATTACAGGTGCCGGATCAATCTTCTGCTTCGCCAGAACAATTTGATTTTTGCTACCACATTTTCTCTATTGTGGATACATTTGACTCATGAACAACCTTTTTATAGATGTCATGAAATTGTTGCCATTTTAGATAATCCCCACCAAATTTTAGAATGGGAATTTTGGGCAGTTTCAATGAATGTTTCGATTGCAAAACAGAATTTCAGCATTGTGTTTTCTGCGGCCACAAACGTATTTATATTATATACAGCTGTAGACCTGTATTGCCTCTCCTCGGTCACTCTGCCATATTTCAATTTCGATTATTGCGTCATTTTGCCCCACCCTTAGTTTTAGCATTTTAAGCTGAAAATTGTAAAACTGTATGAATTTTTATACCCTTGCATAAAGGGTATATTAATTTTGGTCAGAAGTGTGCAACGCATAGAAGGAAGCATCTCCGACCATATAAAGTATATATATTGTTAATCAGCACGATGAGACGAGTCCGTCCGTCCGTCTGTCCGTCCGTCTGGATCGACGCGAACTCCTCCTATACCGTAGGAGCGGCAGAGCTGAGGTAGGCTTGTGTATACTGCACAGTTTGTATATCTAACTTTGTTATTTCCTATGCTAAGATTGTAGGCCGTTCTTTCGCAAACCTTAGCCTTTTTAAATAAAACGTTTTTTTCTTTGATTACTATAGGTAAGAAAAGAGTTACCAAAAAATTTGCAAGGGTATACAAACTTTGACGAGGTCGAAGTTAGCCCCGGCCATCTTGTTTTAAATAAACTAATGACACATCAAAAGTTAATACATATCAGAATCTGTTTCGATGTTTTAAAATTATAGCCAAAAATAGCCAACCAAAATGCGATCTTAGGACACTTATCACTTTTTGGATCGTTCTTTTATATTTTAAGATAATTCGACAGCGCCGGGTGGCCCCATGCGGCGATTAGCCCCTCTCTCCCCTATATACTTCATATGGTCGGAGATGCTTCCTTCTTCCTTCCTTCCGTTGCTCACTTGTGATCAAAATTAAAATACCCTTTGTAATAATACCGCTAGACTAAGATTAATTTGAAAGTTTCCCGAGAAATACTCGCTAAACTGTTCTAAGTGCAAAATTATGTCTCTTTATAGAGGTTCTCCCCAATTAACGAGTTACTTTTTAAATAATTTCCCGTTAGAAAAAATTTATAATACTTCTTTTGTTGTAAACGATTTGGGGATCTTAATAGACCACAAATTTAGTTTTAATCAGCATATATCGACTACTGTTAGTAGGGCTAAGAGTGGTCTTGGCCTTATAAAGCGCTGGTCGAAGGAGTACAAGGATCCATATACTACCAAAATACTTTTTAGCTCGTTAGTCCGCCCCATATTGGAGTATGGATCTTGTGTTTGGTCTCCTCAATATCAGTTTTTACTCTTTGCCTTTCGTGATTTGCGCTGGGATCCAACTGTACAACTTCCATCTTATTCTAGTCGACTTCAGTTAATCAACCTACCTTCTTTAACTAATTGTAGAACTATGCTTGGTGTAACTTTTCTACAAACTTTCGAATGGTGAGATTGACTCTTCCGAGCTGTTGAGCCAAATTAACATTTCTGTTCCATCTAGAAGGACCCGCAATTTCACACCGCTTATACTTCCCACCTGCACAACTAACTTTTCTCTGCATGAACCTTTTCGTATACTATGTAGTGACTATTTATTTATTTATTTATTTATTATTTATTTACGTCAACTAAATCAACAGTCGATCATAATTAATTCACAAAGGTAGCATAGTTTTTATGCACAACTAAACATTCCCGACCCGGTGGAGGTATTTTATTTGCAACAAGGTGCCAGCTATGCCCCGATTCACAGCCAATGAGGTCAGGGATGAGTTGCAGCCAATCCAATATCCAGTCCAGAATATTTTAAGTGGTTTCGCTGTAGATAATTAAAAAGTATAGCACGAAGAGAAGTGACAGATAGATGAGGAGAAAAAAGGTGATAAAGGTTGTTAAAAGATTGGCAAAGAACACGAAAAGGTTCGTGAAGAGAGTAGTTAGTCAGACATCTACTAAGGTGAAGAGGAAAAAAGTTTCTGGTGAAGGACGTGAGGGAACACAAAAATATAGCGTATCTAGTAAATTGGTAGAAATGACTTCGCCGTTGACTATCTTATGGAGAAAGAGAATCCCAAATACGAGCCTACGGTTGTAAAGTATGGAAGGTTAATAAGAAGAAGTCTGTCAAAATAAGAAGGAAGGCGAAGTCTCGGGTCCCAATTAAGACCGCGAAACGCGAACTTAAGGAATTGCTTCTGTACTGATTCAATACTACGCTGGTGAACATCATATTGAGGGTTCCCCACTGTCGAGCAGTGTTGGCCCAACGTTTAATGAAGCCAAGAAGACTGCATGCTCTATTGACAATTGAAGATATATGAACCTCAAATGCAAGTTTTGGGTCAAACATAACGCCTAAGTCTTTGAATGATGGTACACAATCTAAGAGAACAGACTTAATAGAGTAATGAGCTAGGAACGGCGACAAACGACTGAAAGTCATAAAAAGGCAATTAGAGGCATTAAGGTGTAATTTATTAACGTGACACCAATCACAGAACGCATCGATATCTGATTGCAAGTACTGTTGGAAAGAAGGATCATTATATGAATAACAAATCTTGACGTCATCCGCAAACATGAGCACGCGTGAATGAGCCAAGGCCAAAGGCAAATCATTTATAAGCAAGGTAAATAACAGTAGGCCCAGATGACTGCCTTGGGGGACACCTGACGTCACTCGAACAGTTTTAGATATCGAGGAACGAAAAGACACCTTTTGGGTTCTGCCAATAAGATACGACTTTAACCAAGCCAATAGTTTCGGGGAAAAACCCATGATGTTTAGTTTCATGAGAAGCATAGAATGATCAACCGTATCGAAAGCCTTACCAAAGCCAGTATAAATAACATCAGTATGACACTGTTTACGGAAGCCATGGTGTACAAGGGTAGTCAGTTCTACAAGGTTGGTAAGTGACGAACGACCTTTCATGAAGCCATGCTGACAAGGAGAAATAGTGGATCTGGATAGGTGTTGAAGGGAAGACGTAATAATTTTCTCAAACAGCTTAGGTTTTGCGGAAGGTTTGGCAATACCATAGTAGTTAGAAATATCCGATTTGCTACACTTTTAAAAAATCGGAATAATAAAAGACTCCTTTCAAATATCAGGAAAGCGACAAGTCTCACTCGATATAAAGAATAAAGAATAAATCGAACACATTTGAAGGATGCAACTAGGTATATTATCAGGCCCGGGTACGAAGGAAGACGTCATATTTAGCGGACGTTGACGATACTATGCGCAGTACGTTCAAGTGGCCCCTACGACACCAGGACAAAGCCTGTTACGCGCGAGCCCAAGCAGATAACTGCCCACCTACCACCCGACCGACCGAGGGGTGCAGCCGTATAACGCACGGCACGAATCGCGTGGACAAATACACAATAGAAAAAACAGACAAACAGATAAATAAAAAATACTATAGCTATCTATTAACTAAATGGGATAGGATAGAAGTTTCAATCATATTAATAGAAAGCTCTGAGCCAATTACAGGGAATAGAAGGTTGTAATCAGAGCAGAGGACCCGAAAAGGTTCATGCAGGGCATAGTTAGAAGAACAACGACTAAGGGATAAAGGTATCAAAGGATGTCTACTCCGTCTACATGGTACCGACAGATTTACCTGAGCTAATAACTCAGGCGAGTCTATATCACCAATTAGGAGCTTGTGCATAAAAATAACACCAAGCATAATTCTATGGTTAGTTAGGGAAGGAAGGTTAATCAAGAGAAGTCTACTAGAATACGAAGGCAAATTGACATTGCGATCCCAGCTTAAGCCACGAAGAGCAAATAGCAAGAACTACTTTTGAACGGATTCAAGTCTAATTTGGTGCGACTCAAATTGAGGTGACCAAATACAAGATCCAATATATTGTGAAATAGGACGGACAAGCGAAGTAAAAAGAACTTAAGTGGTATAGGGGTCATCAAATTCTTTTGACCATTTTTTAGTGAAACCCAGAACATGGCATTTGCGACCGTGGTGGAAATATGGATGTTAAAATTTAACTTATGGTCCATAAGTACGCCCAAATCATTCATATTATTTAGACGTTCTAAAGGACTATTGTTTAGAAAATAAGTGACCAGTTGAGGAGAGTTACGAAAAAAAGTCATTACCTTACATTTGGTAGTGTTAAGATTTAGTAGATTAAACTGGCACCAGGATTGAAAGTTTTTAAGATCAGCTTGTAGCCGACTAAATGAATCTGTATCTTTATAAGTAAGACAAAGCTTGACATCGTCAGCATACATAAGCACATGCGAATGAACAATGACTGATGGAAGATCGTTAATGAATAGTGTAAAAAGCAGAGGGCCAAGATGACTACCTTGAGGTACACCAGAAGTCACAGGAATGGAATCGGAAAAAGAAGACTTAAAAAGTACCTTCTGTTTTCTATTTGTTAAATATTCTCGAACCCAAGAGAGGAAAAGGTGTGGAAGCCCACTGTCGCTCAGCTTAGAAAGTAATACGGTATGATTAACGGAATCAAAGGCTTTGCTGAAGGCAGTGTATATGACATCAGTTTGTTTACCATTTTTGAACCCCTTGATAATTATTGATGTAAATTCTAAAAGGTTAGTGGTTGTAGATCTACGTTTCACAAGCACATGTTGGGATGGCGAAATAATAGAGCTGCAAAAATGTTGCAATTGAGAAGTTATAATTTTCTCAAAAGCTTTCGGAATAGCGGACAATTTTGAGATACCTCTATAGTTAGAGGCTTCGGACAAAAAAGACAAAAGACAAAAAAGATGGGTGCACGGAGGTCTTACGCTTAGAATTGACAAAATTATAAAATTGTTTAGGGTCAGAAGAAAACTGAAGCTAACACCGCTGAAGATAATTCTTATAGCATTGTGTATTAAGCATCATGAATTTTGAACGAGCGACCATATACAGAGCATAATCTGATGAACGATGTGTTTTTTGAAACTTCTTATAATATCGTGACTTCACATTTTTCAAATTGGATAACTCACGAGAGAACCAGGGAGGTTTGTTAAGCCGCTCCAGCCTACCAAGAGGCACACAAATATCAAAGAGTGAATTCAGAGTATCATAGAAAAAACGAACAGCTGAGTTCATATCTCTACAATTGTACAGATAAGACCAATCGGTATTAGTAATGTTTTCATTAAGGGTGACAAAGTCAGTCTTACGAAAGCACCTAGTTAGAGGTAACTCATTTGAACCAAGTAATGGTGAAAGCAAGGGCAGATCAATTTTTACATTTAATGTAGCATGAAATTTGTCTTCTGGAAGAACAAATGGTTCGATCCTAGAAACCTCACAATAAGAAGTATCCAATACAAAAAAAAGGATCTAACGATTTTCCATTAGAATTTAAAACAGGATTGACTTGAGATAAAGATAAGCCTAGAAGGCCGTCAATAAAGTCATGTGACAAAGAGGGCAGCAACATGGTAGATTCATCTGTTAGTGACCATACTAAAGCGGGTAAATTAAAATCACCTACAACTATGAGCATGTCTTGACTGGAAACTAAAGAGGAGACAAACTGAATTGCCTCTAAATGATTGAAATATACCACCATGTCTGACAATAATGGAATATAGGAACAAGTAATAAAAGCATTAAAAGATTTAAAATTTACTTTAACACAGACAAACTCAATATCCTGGGTACTAGAAAATTGAGTCATTTCAGATGATAAAGCAGCATCAACAGCTATTAGAACGCCACCACCTATGCGAGAAATCCGGTCACGTCTGAATATAGAAAAGTTTGTGGAAAACACCGATGCATCAGCAATATCAGGTTTTAGCCACGTCTCTGTAAAAGCTACAATGTTATGCTCAAAAGAAAGACTATCTACATACAGATTAGGAAGTTTGGATTTCAGTCCTCTAACGTTCTGGTAACCCAGGTTAAGGGACAAAGCTAGTTTTTTGAATAGTATTAGTTGTTGTTGTTGGCAAGCGAATCGGTTGCCGATTTTTCTTTTTACATTATATTCCTTAACTATTATATGTTTCGGCCAAAAATCTTCTCGACATATAGTGTCGAAGATATTGGCAGAAACACTAATTTTAAAGGACGAAATGTCCCGAGAATAAGAAAATTTAGACTTCTCCACCGCAATATTCGAGACGTTAACTTTCTTCCGAATATAGGCTATTACATCATCAGATGTGACAACAGGGTCTAGCCTAGAAACAAATATATGTTTCTTAGGTGGTATGCCAACGAGAGTGGACGGTGCATGAGACCGGTCGGGGACGATAAGAGACGCTGGCGGATCTACAGATACTGAAACACCCCAAGGACTGGTCCTTTTACGTTTCAGAGACTCATTCATAAGCGATAAACTCCTGAACTCTCCACCGTATTAAACTACGCTTGGAGTTTATTAAAACGTGCCCTTAAAGTGTCAAAACTATCTCTAGTCCGCCTCATGAAAGAGCGCATCTCATTCTCGCATTCTCGACCCCACGGCAAGCATCACATCCATATTTTAAACCACCGCCTTTAGCAATAGATTCTGCCTGTGTAACCTGCACACTTAACGTGAACCGCATTGTCATACAGCCAACAAAGAATATAATCATGGGAGTCAACCGGATTAGTGGCCACTATGCAATTATTTTTTGAGCAGACAACCATTTTATAGAAATTTAATTAATTTAATTAAAAAAGGAAAATACAAAATAAATAAAAATTCTAAAGGTTAAAAATCAGTGTATAAGAATATACTGACCAGTTCTGACACAAGGGTTAATGTGCAGAGTAGGCCTTCACAACTAAAGAAAAGAAATTACAAAAATACACAAAAACAAAAACACGTATCACAGAGTCGCGGGTAGGCAAAAGACGAGAGCGCAAATCAAACAAGAATAGGAAAGAGCGGGAGAGCGCGTCAAATCGAACACATGACAATTTGTACACAAGAGCGCGAGAGTTAGTTAAAACGGTAACGACACAAAAGCAAAAAGAGACAAACAAAACAACAACACCGCTAACGCAAGTATTGATGTAGATGACAAGCTAGAGATAATACAGTCTTCAGTAATACTAGGAGAAAACATACAATTTAAATGTGGAATTGAGAAGGGATAAGGTGTGGGATCCGAAGCAGTAGTAGAATAAGCCGACCGAAAGAATTTAGCAAACAGATCTGCAATATCTGAATCATTATTAGCAGTCTGGTCATTAAGTCTGAAGATGGAAGGTAGTAAAGAAGAGCGTCTTTTGGAATTAACAAAGTTGTAAAATCTTTTGGGGTTCTTATAAAATTCAACCTTACAGCGAACGATATAATTATTGTAGCATTGAGTATTTAAAAGACAAAATTGAGATTTGGCTACACAATATTTTGCATAGTCAAGTCGCGAACCAGTTTTTTTAAATCTTTTAAAATATCTCGATTTAATGCTACGGAGATTAGAGAGCCTACGTGTGAACCAGACTGTCGCACTGGAGACGGTAGAGACACTCACTTAAGGAACGCATTTATCAATTAGAGAATTGAGAGCAGAGTAGAAAAAATTTACTGCACAATCTATATCACAGCACTTAAATAAAAATGACCAATCAAAAGAGAAAATAAGGCTGTAAATAAGATTTAAATTTGTTTTACGAAAACATCTACGACGAGAATTTGAGATGTTATTAGATGAATTATTAACGGAATTGTAAGAAATACTAACTTCAATGGTATGGGGATAAGGATCTTCAGGCTTCACTAGGGGCTGTGATGGTGATACAGCACTAACAGTGGGATCAGAGACAAAAACATGATCGAGGATTCTTTTAGAAAAGTTAAGAAAAGAATTCAACTGATATAGCGGACATTCAAGTAGGCTATCAAGAAAAACATGTTGAGATGAACGAATTAAGAAAGATATATTATCATTAACAAGCCAAGAAAACATTGGGCAAGTTAAAATCGCCCAAAACTATGAAAAAAATAACGATCTTTAAGACGACTAAAAATAGTTCGCAAAGCATCAGCATGGTGCATGTAGATCATGATAGCAGAAGTTGGAGGAATATATGAACAAGAGATATATAAGCTAAAGTTAGAACATGTAACTTCGTTGCAAATAAACTCAACACCTAAAGGGAGATCAATAGGCACAACACTTGAACACAGATTCGAGTTGACAGCAATGAGTACTCCACCGCCACGACGACCAACACGATCAATCCTATAAAAAATAAAGTTATTAGAAAGAATTTCATTATCCAAAACAGAGGAATTAAGCCAAGTTTCAGAGAAAGCTAATATGTCAGCCGAAATCGTTTGGCTATCACAGAATAATTTCGAGAGCTTGGTAAGAAGTCCTCTTACATTTTGATAATAAATGCAAAGACTAGACGTTATTAGTTTTTTGAAGCAGAAGATACATTAGGAAGGCGGACAGGCAAAGGACGGGAGCGCTTATTGGGCGCAAACTCGTGTATGACTAGGCCCTCTGGGTCAACCATAGCTGATAAATACTCATTTGGTACAGTAATTTTAAAAGAGGAGATTTCGCGAGGCCTAGAAAACTTAAACTTTTGAATTAAAACCTTAGCAGGGCATATATTACCAATGTAAGCTGCCGCAGACGACTTAGAAGTATCTGGAGCAAGCCTAGAGATAAATAATTGTTTGCGATGAGGCACTACAGTTAGTGGAGGCGGAGGAGCATTGGGATCCGCAAATGATTGAGAGCCAGCATGATCCTGTAATTGTTCCCGTGTTCCCGTGAGGGATAGATTGAGCTACACAAGGGCTTGAAATGGGTACCTCAATCTGAAAAGAAGAGCATAAAGAGGGACAAGAAGATGGTGTAGGCAAAAGTACTATGGGAGAAGATGTAATAGAGACTGCTGGCGACTGCTTATGAGGCAACTCAAGGGTACATTTCTTGGGCAATTCGTGAGAAGGTGGACCAAACTTGAATTGCGACAATAAATGTACGCTAGAGATACACTCGTTAGACAGCTGTTTGGCCAGTTTGTTTAAAGAAAGAAACTTTAAGCGAAGATCCCTGTATATACACGACACCAGCGAATGCGAAAACAAACTAATCACTAATTGAGAGAAAACAATATATATTAATAAAAACTCAGGAGCTATGCAAAAACACGACCGTCACGTAAGAGAGCAGAAGCAGACTTTGGCACGTTATCGGTTCCGAAACATCGCTTCCGGTTTTAAAAACTGCGATCTTGTCCTTCCTCGCTCGTAATTAGTTGTAATTCATCTTTATTTAAGCCTATCCTGTTTTTCTTTTATTTGTAACCTATTATATTATTACAATTAATATTTTCAATTTCTTTAGTTTAATTTTATGATTATATATGTAATACGCCTGTGCCCTTAGGTTGGAGTGGGTAGAGGTTGTAACATTAACTTAACTTAGGGTCATTCGTAAGAAGCCCGGGCCTGGTGTCACTTGTTCGTACTGAGCGTTGCACGACTAAGTCTGTAAAAAAAACACTTATCAACGAGTAAAAGTGAAAAACGTCGCCTTTGATTAAACTAAGTTTCAGATGGCTTAGTAAATGCTAAAAACCTGTATAAAGCAGAGTTAAGCAATGGCCAACAGAAACTGCAAAAGCTAGCATCGGAAATAGTAAATATGCAACAGAGTAATACAAGCGCAATGCTTATAGTTAATGAATGCGTCCATTCACAAAGTGTGGATAAGGGAGTTAGATAAATTTACAAAATTGACTGACAAGTCAATTTAAGGGCAATGTCGGATGAACCTGTCACTGAGGGACTGGAGTGGCGGTTGAACCCGCCACAAGTGTGGTGGCAAAGCAGTAATGATCAGAATGCAAACATCAGGATGTTTTGAAAAGGGGAAATTCAGCCTTTACAGTTAAATAACAACGCTTACCAAAAAATGTACAACCTTGAATTAGGGTTGTATTAACGACCGGGAATATATTTCCTTTCTTAGTATAATTCATAAGGAAAAGTCAAGAATGATACCAAAGATAAGACAGCAAGCTCTAAAGATATAAACAACATAGAACGATGCTGTGTAAAAGAAACACCTTACATGGTAACGGTTTTATCATATCCGGTGCAGTATTTTCCCAATAACGCAAAAAACCTTTTTGTAGTGACTTCGGCTGCAGAAACAGCGAAAGTGATGTCTAGACAATATTGTCACATGTCCTCGTTCTGCCATCTGTGCCATCTCGAAGACCAAATTGAAATCGTGAAAACTGGATTAGTTTCTTCTATGAATTCTACGCAAGATTAGCCTTTCTTTTGTTCCCTTCACTATTACCGATGCCGTCTCGACTCATTTCTTGGTAAAGGCACAACCAACGAATTCAATCTGTAATGATTAAGATTGCCTCGTTTGCCAAATCTTTTGTTTTCGCGACTTCTTTTGCTACGTATGATCAGAGCGACATATGTATCTGACGGTTTTGAAGCAATCCGACAGGTTCAAGCGAATGATTCCGTCATACATCATGACGTTCCATAATAGGGGCCCCAAAACAAAGCTTTTGGAAATCCCCCGCAGAAACTGAATGTGTGGATTGGGCTGTCTTTGAAATAGCTCCAGAGATGAGGCATTTGCTGTGGGTTGACCAGCTTTTGGAGTCAGAGCGACATATGTATCTGACCGTTTTGAACCAATCCGACAGGTTCAAGCGAATGATTCCGTCCTACATCATGACGTTCCATAATAGGGGCCCCAGAACAGAGCATTAGGATACTCCTGCAGAAACTGAATGTGTGGATTGGCCTATCTTTGAAATAGCTCCAGAGATGAGGCATTTGCTGTGGGTTGACCAGCTTTTGGAGTCAGCACCAATTTTTGCCAATTCCAAATTCTGGGGAAGGCTTAATTAACTAGTTCTTTATTGTTAACTGCTGCCCATATCAGATCAACTTATGACTGATGAACCATCGATATCTATTATTGGGTTACATACTAATCGTGACACACATTTCCATTTGTTCTATATTATGATTGCCTTATTGTTATCTTAATTTATATAGTCTAAGCACCACCAGAATCCTTAAAAGAAATGGGCAATAAAATATTGAAATCATTACGAGGAAGCGCTACTTCGACCGGTGAACAATATAAAAAAAGATAAAGAAGCAATATTGTCTACATATCAGGGATTACAAAATCATTGGCCAAAGTAAGAAGACACAACTATTGGAAAAAGCATGTCACATCATGTAAAAGACTACATTAATAAATGTGAAAAATGCCTAAAGTCAAAAACGACGAAGCTCATCAAAACACCGTTAATTATTACCGAAACCCCCATGAATGCTTTTGGCAGAGTAATAGTAGACACAATTGGTCCACTACCAAAATGTGAAGATCGTAATGAATACGCAGTCACTTTAATATGCGACTTGACGAAATACTTAGTAGCAATTCCAGTTCCAAAGAATGGCATCTACAATTGCAAAAGCTATATTCGAATGAAGACGTTCTTACGGCGTGGGAACAGAATACAAAAACCCAATAATAAATGACTTGTGCAAATATTTGAAATGCGCACCACCACCAGACCTTAGGCACCGTTGAAAGAAGTCATAGGACATTCAATGAGTACATTGGTTCATATATATCAGTAGATAAAACTGATTGGCATGTATGATTACAATATTTTGTGTACTGTTTTAACAGAACTCCATTAGTAACACATTAGTACTGTCCCTATAAGTACTTGTATTTGGTAAAGAAAAAAACTTACCAATCCTTTTAAATAGCATAAATAGAAAAGAACCTTATATAATGGTTATGGTAGATGATTATGCTAAAGAAGTTAAGTTTAGATTAGAACTTATATAATAGGTGTATGTTAAATTTAGATTAGAATTAGGATATAATAGAGCTAGAATAAAGTTACAAGAAAATAAGAAAAAACATAAAAATTTATATGGCAATAAGTCGTAGACTTTATTTAAGAAGTAGGAGACCACGTTTTCTTAAAAAACGAAACTGGTCATAACCTTGAATTAGCCATCCAAAGTTATAGACATATCTAAAAATAACAACATAAAAATTAGAAACTATAAAAATAAGATACAAACAGAACATAAGGATAGCTAAAAACCATCAAGAATAAAATAAAAAAATAAATACATATATAAATGTTTATGGATTCAACTACTTCAACTTTGGCCTTATGGAAAAATGTTTATATGCATAACTTGGCTATGTTTAGTGCGATTTTGACCACAGTTGGTATTTTGCTTAATATTACTATAAAATTTAAGTGTGCCAAACTTGCACAAGGTAAAAATAGCGGGAAATAATAGAGTTTTTTCAAATTACGTGGCGGACAGGGTCGTGGTAAAATTTTACACATACTAAATGTGCGCATTAACTAAGCAAATTTACATACCCAATATGGTATCTCTAGCTAGATAAGTTTTTGAGATAAACGGGGTTTTTTAATTGCAGTGTCGAAAAGGGGGTGTGGCAAAAATTTGAAATAAACTCGACCACTTCACATAGTACACGAGCCTACATACCAAATTTGGTGGCTCTGACTCTTATAGCCTCCGAGATCTACGCGTTCATACGGACTTGCGGGCGAACTGACGGACGGACTGACGGACGCACAGACAGACGGACAGGGCTAGATCGACTCGGCTATACTCGACTGATCAAGAATATATATACTTTATGGGGTCGGAAATGGTTCCTTCTGCCTGTTACATACATTTTGGCGACTTTAATAAAACATTTCACCCTAATGGTGTATGTTATAAAAATAGATACACACAATTGAAAACTATTTCGAAAAAAAAGAGAAAGAAAATTTGTCTGGCCAGACACAAACAAAACAATTTTGCTAACATACATATATTACCTTTAATCAATCATTTATTATCATTATCATTAATAAATAACTCCATAATATTATGTTATTTTCTAAAAAGGGGAGGCGTAGTATACATTGAGCCAGGGCTAAGCCAGTGTGTGAACGTTAACCAAGCACGGATCCGAGTGCGCCAAATTATATGTATGTACTGACTCCCTTTAGCAGGTGACTTCCTCGGGGACTGGCAATGACCAGCTACGACGAGGTTACAGAGCATTACGATTGTCATATCATCATTCAGGGGAAGCCGGAATACCAGGAACCTTGTTGTGGTTGAGGTACATGGTCCCGTTTATCATAGGGCTTTTCTCAAACGTTGTAAAATAAGTTACGTTGGTGTGTAACGTGGGGCCGTCATCTACGCTGATGACCGCAGACCTATTGACGATAATTGTTCCCTCGTCAACCCTTGTAGTGGGTTCCGAACGGTCTGCGTACGGCACATAGATGATTGCCCTGAATGTAGTCCGCGAGCGATGTGTCATGCTTAGCCAGTTTGCAAAATGTTACGTGATTGTTTGTAACGCATTCAGAGACCGCCTTCACTCCGTCGTCGCATTCTGCCACTACGTTATCATGTATCGGTAGTATGGTGTCGTCAAGTGCCACGGGGAAAATTACGACCTTACATAAAAGTTTAATTCTAGGGTAATCTATAAGTACATTATTTGATGGTGCTATGGGACTGAAATATTTTAATGTTGGACACTCCCATTTAACTGACTATGGAGACTGTTGTGAACTGTTCGGTAAAAATAGATTTTAAATTTTCTTGATCAAAAATAGCTGGCAAAAGAATGGCAAACTATAGTACTCGCTCATACTACCTGGGTTACTGACCGAGTTAACTAGGTCAGATATTGCTAATGCCAGAGCCTTTTTAGAATGCAACAGAGTTATAAGTTGAACAAACTTTATTTTACATAAATAAAATAACTTTTTATGATTTGGTCGCCCTGTTGACACAAATCTTTGTTAAATGTTTTTTGAGAAAGTGATCGCCTAGTTGATAACCTTTTATTCAATGGGTATGCACAGCTACCCCGTTGCGGAAAACCAACTACTAGTTTTTCAATAAATTATTTTAGTCACCAAGTTGACTTGTATGTATATGCTACGCAATGATTGCCAAGATAATCAATTGCTATGTGTTAGTCTGGACCCCAAATTAATGTGGAATCAATTTGTGCTCTCGCTTAGCATTGTAACTGTACCCAAAGCGTTAAGAGATTGGTCGCCTGAGTTGACCAAATATTCTTACCTGAAAGTTTCTCCAAACTCTGTTAATCTTTTAACTAGGAGCCGCAAATGTCGGGGTCACCAAAATGTTCAATGACGTTAAAGACGTTAGGATTTCTTGAAACCACATCAACCAGTGACTAATAGTCGTCGCAACCAACAAATAAATTGGGTTGACTTCGGAGCGAGATTACAAAGGTAGATATGGGGGTCAAAGACAGTGATGCACAGTGCTTCAATTGGTATTACTAAGAATAATGCATTTATTTTATAGTGAAACTAAAGAGCTCACCAATGCAATGTTAGGTCAGCAAAATACGTCTTTATAGATAACAGCTAACCATAGCAACTTAATTAACTAGGTCTTTATTGTTAACTGCTGACCATCGATATCTATAATCGGGTTCGATTAGTATAATCGTGACAAACATTTTCATTTCTTCTGTATTATCTGATTTTATATAATCTAAACACCAACAGGAACCATATGATATAGTCACTCGTTCTATAGATATAATTTACCGTTACAAAGCTATAACGGTTTTTTTAACTTACCCCAAAATTTTATATAAAATAAAGTACTTTTTAGAACCAACAATGTTGATTGGCTTAGACTTTCATTTGTGATTGTTAATGCTACCGTTTGTATGGCAGCTAAATGATATAGTATTATGATCCGTCTGATTCTGGGACATATACTGTTTTTATATATAAATAGTTAATATATCTTTTATTCAAATATTATTTTAAAATGCCATCTTTCAATTTCTATTATTGCGTCAATTTGACCCACCCTTAGTTTTAGCATTTTAAGCTGAAAATTTTAAAACTGTATGAATTTTATATACCTTGCATAAAGGGTATAATAATTATGATCAGAAGTGTGCAACGCATAGAAGGAAGCATCTCGGAAAGGACCATATAAAGTATATATAATTATAAATCCGCTTCCTTTATAGGTTAAAAAAAAAAAAAAAATTTTTTTTTTTTTTCCCTAAAAAAAACTTTTTTTTTTTAAGAATTTTTTTTTTAACCTACTTTTTTCTTTTTTATTCATTTTATTTTTTTTTTTTTTTGATTTTTTTTTTTTTTATGTTTACAATTATGTTGAAAGCTTTTTGTGCTACTAGTGGGAGCTTTTTATCGGATGATGTCTTGATCTGATATTTGATTGGCTTATTGATTTTGCATACTAAGCGTTCTCACGCTTAGAGGAATTTTTGGGGACAGATTTGTTTATAATATTGCGTTCTCACGCTGGAAGTTTTTGAGGGGGACAATTGTTATTGCAAGTGTCCAATTGTTTGTGAATAAAACGGATGTTTACTTTAAAGTTATAAATTTTAGGGGGCGAAAAATTTATAAGTTATTGGGGATTGCTGTTGGATATATGACTCCCCCATCCTAAAGAAAATAGCCTGTCCTCAGGCGGATACATTGGGGTATAGCGAGAGATTTTGCTCAGTTGCAAAGATTGAAGTATCAATTTTGTTTATACTTTGAAATTTAATTTTATCAACAAATGGGGTTTCGATTTTTTCTGTGGGAATACGATTCTTATTTGATCGGAAATGTTTAATTATTAATTTTTGTGGCATTGCCTTAAACTTATAGATTAAGTATGTAATCAAACTTATTATAGTAAGTACAAATGTGGTTAATGTAATAGTTTGAAATACAGTATAATATTTTGTGTGTTCGTTAATTATATCTTTTGTTTGGATAAAAGAAATAGGTTCTACCCTAGTGATATTGTTTGTTACATAAATTCTTTGGCTGTAGTCAAGCAATGAATTTGTTATTGATATTTCATTTAATATTAAGGCACAATAGTAAATTTTTATTATGTTATTGCCTTCTATTATTAAGTCGTTGTTTACACAATTTTGATTAAGTTTTGTTTTTGGTAAATTCCATGTTACAATTATATTTGGTTCAATGTAATTAGTTTGATAATTTTTATATGTTATAGTGTATTTGCAAGTGGTTGGGATTTGATTTAAAATGCCTATTACACATTCATTAGTTTCTATTTGTTTTCTATTTTTATTAAACAAAGTGTCGTTGTTAAAATAGTATTTATCGTATGAATTTTCAGTCAAAATATTTTTATTTTCATCTGGATAAGGAAGTATCTCAAAGATAGGGGTTTTTATTATATCTTGAGGAATTTTTGAAATGATAAATATCTCGTTTGAATTTGGATTAAGCCATGTGGATGTCTTTGTATTCAATAGTTTTTCCGAATTAACATGACTTAAGCGATTATGTTTTAAAAGTTTTGGGTTGAAAATTCCTAGTCTAGTGAGCTGCATGCCCATTTCTATGTCTTCGATGTATTCTGTGAAATGCTCAAAATTAAAGATTAGAACTTCTACTTTTACTGATTTTTCCTTTTCTTCCTTGAGGTTGTTGACCTGTAATGTATCAATTGTCGTATTTGCTTTTATTAACTTTCTTTTTCTTTTTGAATTTTGATTTGTAGTGTGTGACCTTTTGTCCTCTGTTTCTTTCTTCAAAGTGTTTTTCATCTAACTGATTTATTTCTCCTGTCTTTTTGAATGGATTTGTTGTTTTAGACTTTACTAATGGTGCTTGTTTAAATCTAGTATCGATTTCGAAGTCGTGTCTGTCTTTATTTAAATTGTTTATTTTATGTATTTTATTTTCTTGGGTATTATAGTCGGGTGATCCTGCATAGATAAAAATATCCGCTGGTGTTCGGTTAGTTTTATGTCTCGTCTTATGGTTGTAAATGTAGAGAATTTTTTCAAATTTAAGTAATTTAACTTCGATGTCATTTTCGCTATTTATAATTCTGAGTTTTTCGTTAACTGTTTTATGGAATCTTTCTACGTCTGAAATGCCATTTTTACTTGTTGTAATTTCTGACTTTACGTTTTCTTCTTGTAGCCAATTTTTTAGTGCTATACACAGAAATGCTGAATCTTTGTCTGATTTTATTTCAATTGGTTTGCCCATTTCAGTGAATATTTTCATAATTGCTCTCTTGGCTTCTAACCAATCTCTAGATTTTACTTCTACAAGTGTTGCAAATTTGGAGTAAATGTCAATGCATGAAAGGAATTGTAAATTGTCGAACATGTAAAAATCCATGACGTATTTTTCTCTGACATTAAAAGTTTCTGGTGTTATTTCAAAAGTTAGTTTTGTATTTCTGTTTTCTGTCTTTGCGATATTGCATACAGAGCATTCGTTAATAATGTTTAGAATCAGGTTTTGAAAATCGGGGAAATAATATTTTTCTTTAAACAAGTTAATCGTTTTTTCGATTCCTGGATGTAATAATTCTTTATGTTGTTTTAGAATTATTTCTTTAAATT
Source organism: Drosophila equinoxialis (assembly GCA_018150345.1). NCBI lineage: Eukaryota > Metazoa > Arthropoda > Insecta > Diptera > Drosophilidae > Drosophila > Drosophila equinoxialis. The sequence goes on from JAECWI010000168.1 coordinate 1,589,587, forward strand.
GTGCAAACGTTTGAATGTCCTCTAACTTACTGCTTGATTTCGAGGTTTTTGTTTTTGCGTTTGATCGTATTATTTCATTAAAGGCTTGTTGAAATATGGGAAAATCTTGTTCGTTATGAAAATATAATACAGTTTTCTTACCGCAAAGATATCTTTTAATTATATCCCTTGCGTAAGCATTGGTCATTTCTTTGTATGTTATTTTTATGTTTGATTTATAAAAATAGGTTGATGTTTCTGTTTTGTCTTCTGGACCTCTAATGAATTCTATTTGCCTGTTAAAATAGTTAATAGGTTTTTCTACAATTGGAATGTAATATTCATTGTCCTCATGAGCACTATGTATTGTAGCTGCGGTGCTGTCTGTTGATCCTAAAAAGTTTTCCTCTATTTTAATTCTGGAAAGAGCGTCTGCTACGTGATTTTCTTTGCCGTTGAAGTTTCATATTTGGTTCTTTTATATTGTTGAGCCATACTAAAGGCTTATGGTCGCTTAGAATTTCGAACTTTCTACCGAAAAGGTATGGTCTGAAATACTTTGTTGCCCAAACTATTGATAGTAATTCTTTTTCAATAGCTGAATAATTTATCTCATGATCGTTCAACGTTCTGCTTGCGTAAGAAATAGGTCTATGGTCCTGTGAAATGAACGCGCCTAAAGCTATATTGCTAGCATCTGTGGTTAGGAAAAATGGTTTTTTAAAATCGGGGTATGCAAGTATAGGGTCATTCATAAGAAGATATTTTAGTTTTTCAAATGAAGAAATATAATGTGGGTCTTTTATGTTTATTTTAGCTCCTTTCTTTAATCCAAGAGTTAAAGGTTTTGCAATATGTGCAAAGTTTGGTATAAATTTTCGAAAGAATCCGCATAATCCTAAGAATGATTTTATTTCTTTTGGGGTTTTAGGGATCGGAAAATTTTGAATTGCTTTGACTTTGTCTGGGTTAGGTTTTATACCTTCTGTTGTTATTATGTGACCAAGGAATTCTGTTTCCTTTTTCATAAATTCGCATTTGTCGAGCTGGAGTTTAAGATTAGCTTCTCTTAATTTCTTAAATACCTTTCTGAGTGATAATATGTGTTCCTCCAATGAAGTGGAGTACACTATAATGTCATCCAGATAAACAAGGCAATCCTTATAAATAAGGTATTCCAAAAGATTATTCATACATCTTTGGAATGTTGCCGGGGCATTTTTTAAGACCAAATGGCATACGTGTGTATTCGTAATGGCCATGTTTAGTTGAGAAAGCTGTTTTTGAAATAGATTCAGGATCCATTTGAATTTGATGAAATCCTTTAGCTAAATCAATGGTGGTAAAGTATTGGCATTTTCCCAGTTTGTCAAGAATTTCATCCATGACTGGAATTTGTCATCTATTGTGACTTCATTCAAACTTCGATAGTCAATGACTAATCTGAATTTTTGTTTGTTGGAAGCGTCTCCTTTTTTTTGGGACGATCCAAATGGGTGAACAGTATGGTGAATTCGATTTTCGAATGATACCCTGTTCGATCATTTCATTTATTTGTTTATTGACTTCTATGTCAAACGTTTGGGGATATTTGTAAGGACGTTTATAGATTGGGTCCTCATGTTTTGTATGAATAGAGTGTTTTATTGTACTCGTGAAAGTCAAATTTTCACCTTCTCGGTACTGAATATGACTGAATTCGTACAAGACCTTTTTTAGTTTTTGTGTTTCCTCGATATTTAAATGGTCGAGTCTATATTGATTATTTTCGATTATTTCATTTTCGATAGCAAAGTTTGTATCTGGGTCCCTTTTCGTAGGTGGGTCTAAACATTCTATGTTATCTTCTTCTTCTGTATCTTCTATTTCCCTGAAATAAAATGTATAGTTTCCTAGCTTTACATATTCTTCTTCATAATTAATTTGGGCTTTGCATGCTCTTAGGTAAGTTCTGCCTATTAACATGTCGTAGTTATTTGAAAATTTATGGACATAGAATTTTTGTTCTGTCGGACAAAGTTTGCTGGGTGCAAGGAAAATTATTTCTTTTGGTTCTACTGCTCCTTCAATCGTATGAATTTTGGTATCTCCTGAATAGGTTTTAAAATTAAAAAAGTTTTGGGACATTATATTTATTGAAGAGCCTGAGTCGACTACACATCTCAAATGTTTATTGTTCATTGGGATTCTGATAAAGGACTTGTCTCTATCTCTTCTTCTGACTGATCCGAGGCATTCTGATGAAAATTTTCGGATGTGTCCATTTTGCTGATTCCACTATTACTTTCTCTTGGCCTTTTTGTAGGCTGGTTTGGTACCTTATTTTTTTGATAATTGTTTTGCTGCTGATAGTTCATTGGATTTTGAGCCCTATCAATGTTTAATTTTTGTTGAAATTTTTGGAAAAGTTTTTGGTTTTGTGTTGTGTCTGATTGTTTTGTTTGAGACGGGGTTGTACTATTGGGTACAAAAGATTTTCCACTTTTTTGATTTTGGATTTGGTTTGATTTTCTGATTTCTGTAATGCTGTCCTCGTATAACCCTTCTCTTTGAGCTACTTGTTTTAGCTTGCTAACTGTGGTTATATCGTGTCTGGCTAACGTCATAAATAATCTATCGGGTAATTTTTTGTTTATTACATCTTTTATAGTATTATTTAAGGCATTTGTATATAGAATGGTGTTATTTGCATCGTTTTCAAGACTAAGCTTGTTTGTAATAATATAAGACTTATCTTCTAGCTCAGTTACAAACTTACGAAGGTTTCCCGTATATTGGGTGTTGTAGAGGCGTCGAAGAAGTTCCTCACATGGGGTCTGCGTCTTTAATTCGTTGATCAGAAACGTTCTTAGTTCCGGCCAGGTGTTGGCTTGTCCAATCTGCGAAAGTCGTTGAGCTTCTCCAGTGAGCTGCATCTCGATTGCGCTGAACAATATGTTGTGTTGCCTCATGTCATGGGTTGGGTATAGGTGCATGATGAAATCTATCCTCCTTATGAAGGATGTCAGATTCTCTGGTGCTCCATCATAGTTTGCCACCTGTCTTAACGAAGACAGTGCTTGATTAAAGTGGGCTTCGGTGAGTTCTGCCATTTTTGTTTTTAGTGGTGTTTTATTTTAGCCTTTACAGTTAAATAACAACGCTTAGCAAAAAATGTACAACCTTGATTTCGGGTTATATTAACGACCGGGAATATATTTTCTTTCTTAGTATAATTCGTAAGGAAAAATCAAGAATAACACCAAAGATAAGACAGCAAGCTCTAAAGATATAAACAACATAGAACGATGCTGTGTAAAAGAAACACCATACATGGTAACGGTTTTATTATATCCGGTGCAGTATTTTCCCAATAACGCAAAAACCCTTTTTCTAGTGACTTCGGCTGCAGAAATTGAAATCGTGAAAACTGGATTAGTTTCTTCTATGAATTCTACGCAATATTAGCCTTTCTTTTGTTCCCTCCACTACTACCGATGCAATCTCGACTCATCTCCTGTTAAAGGCACACCCAACGAAGTCAATCTGTAATGATTAAGATTGCCTCGTTTGCCAAATCTTTTGTTTTCCCGACTTCTTTTGCTCGATGATCAGAGCGAGCAGCACCTATCTGACGGAATGATTCCGTCATATGACGTTCCATTATAGAGGACTCAGAATAGAGCTTTAGGATACTCCTGCAGAAACTGAATGTGTCAATTGGCCTGTGTTTGAAAAAGCTCCAGAGATGAGGCAGTCGCTGTGGGTTGACCTGCTTTTGGAGACAGCACCAATTTTTACCAATTCCAAATTCTGGGGAAAACCCCCTGCTGCTGCCATAATTTCCTCCATTGACACGAGGTCAGTAGCATAAATTTCTGAAGCTGGTGCAGCTGATACTAACCATAGCGGCTTAATTAACTAGTTCTTTACTGTTAACTGCTGCCCATATCAGATCAACTTATGACTGATGAACCATCGATATCTATTGTCGGGTTACATACTAATCGTGACATATATTTTCATTTGTTCTATACTATGATTGCCTTATTGTTATCTTATTTTATATAATCTTAACACCACCAGAATCCTTTAAAGATATGGGCAATAAAATGAACAATATAAAAAAATATAGAGATAAAATATTGTCTACATATCAGGGATGACAACATCATTGGCCAAAGTAAGAAGACACAACTATAGGAAAAACATGTCACATCATGTAAAAGACTACATTAATAAATGTGAAAAATGCCTAAAGTCAAAAACCACGAAGCTCATCAAAACACCGTTAATTATTACATGCTTTTGGCAGAGTAATAGTACACACATTTGGTCCACTACCAAAATGTAAAGATCGTAATGAATACGCAGTCACTTTAATATGCGACATGACCAAACTTACCAAATACTTAGTAGCAATTCCAGTTCCAAAGAAAAGTGCAACTACAATTGCAAAAGCTATATTCGAATCCTTTATTCTGATGTACGGTCCAATGAAGACGTTCTAACGGCGTGGGAACAGAATACAAAAACCCCATAATAAATGACTTGTGCAAATATTTGAAATGCGCACCACCACCAGACCTTAAGCACCGTTGAAAGAAGTCATAGGATATTCAATGACTGCATTCGTTCATATATATCAGTAGATAAAACTGATTGGCATGTATAATTACAATATTTTGTGTACTGTTTTAACAGAACTCCATCAGTATCACATAAATACTGTCCCTATGAACTTGTATTTGGTAAAGAAAAAACTTAAAAATCCTTTTTAATAGCATAAATATAAAAGAACCTTATATAATGGTTATGGTAGATGATTATGCTAAAGAAGTAAAGTTTAGATTAGAACTAGCATATAATAAGGCTAGAGTAATGCTAAATTTAGATTAGAATTTGGATATAATAGAGCTAAAATAATGTTACAAGAAAATAAGAAAAAACATCAAAATTTATATGGCAATAAGCCGTAGACTTTAATTAAGAAGTAGGAGACCACGTTTTCTTAAAAAACAAAACTGGTCATAATCTTGAATTAGCCATCCGAGGTTATAGACATTGTTCACGCCACCGGGTGAACAGCAGTGATCGGCGAAGAGCAGTGAGGAGTGAGGAGGGTTTTTTGATCCTCGACGTCTACGGTCACACCAGGAGGGGTGACTTGATTTTCTGATGGGCGCCGCCATTTCATTACCGTACGAGTTTTTCACCCGAACACCCGTTCTTTTTTTTATTCTTCAGAATTTTCTTCTTTGCGATTTAAATCGTACTTTAAACCGAAGCATTTGCGTGTGTATATCGGTATCCTTTATAAAGTAAATAAAATCATCATTAGTTTAAACGAAGTTATAGCGCGTTTTAATTTCACCCCAAACTCACCAGACCCAGAAGAAATTGGCACCCGCCAACTTGTACTCCGCAGGTCGCTCCGTCTCTCCACCAACATTGGTCCTTCGAGCCGGATATCCTTCCGCTCCTCGAGCTTGCATCGGCGGAATTCCTGATAAGTACAAAATTGCATAATTTTTTTCATTTGCCCCTTTATACTAATAAAAGTGTGAGGTTTTCCCGGTCTTCCATAGCGACTTACACACTTTTATATAGATTGTATGTACATACCTGACCTATTCCAAGGTTACATGGTAGTTCCCAATCCTTAACGTGTTTGTCCTACGTTCGGTTTCCATTCCACGACTACAAGGTTTTATTCATGTTTTTTTTTCTTCTGTCGCACTTGTCCAATTTTGACATACATACATATGTAAAACTCGTTGTAATCCCACGTACATGTATTTTCCACAGCTGTTCGCCAAGTCCGCGTAAAGGTTAAAAAGATAAAGAAATTATTAAAGTGTTAAAAAAAAAAAAAAAAATAGTAATCAAAGTGTTCACCGCGATTTCTTATGTATTCGGATTATTTCCATTGCCCAATTAATTTCCTCACGCGCGTATTCGCCCACCGGCGTATCTACTTACATACATCGTCATCTGTTGATGTACGCGCATATGTATATATCCATGTACATATAATTCATTCGCATATTTACCACAAAACAAAACAAATTTGAAATAGCAGTTAACGTATGCACCGCGATTTCATGTGTGTTTGAATTGGTTCAATTGCAAATTAATTTTCTCACGCGCGTATCCGCAAACCGGTACACTTGCTTACATACATACATCGTCATCTGTTGAGGTATGCACATATGTACATACATATCCATATACATATAATTCATTCGCACTTTACCACAGAACAAAAAATTTAAATAGCAATTAACGTATGCACCGCGATTTCGGGTGTGTTCGAATTGATTCAATTACAAAATTAATTTCCTCACGCGTATCCGCGAACCGGTGCACTTGCTTACATACATACATACATACATCGTCATATATTGATGCAGGCACATACATATGTACATATCCACAACACATTTCGGTGTCGCACATTGATTTAACAAAAAAAGGAGGGGAAAGGAACCCAACACCCAACTAAATATCAAATTACTTACGTTTTTTTTGTGAACGACGCGCGTGCATGCATACATACATACCTACCTGTGTACTTACGCATGTACGTACATACATATATCAAAGCATTCGTCCATATGCACTGATCGTTTACTTTGTTTTCTTTCTCGCACAACACTCGCGGTGTGTAAAAGCGTTCGTTTTGTTCCTTTAATTTTTTTCCTCTCCGCACAACCACAAAAAAAAAAAATATTAACATAATTAAACGACAAACCCAAAAAACCAAATTTATAAACAGCGGCCGACAGCTGTTTTCGGAGTCGTGGTGACACGTGAGTCAAGCCGTGATATCGATAGCCGGCTCAAGCGCGCCAAATTCAAACCAAATTATTTCCAATTCCTTTTTTCGCCTAATTATATATCTGTCCATATTTATAAATTATATACATATATATTTTAGCCGTCTGGTTTTTTTCGGACAGTATTTTGGGCACATATATATCCGCCCCTATATATATATATAAATAAATACATATATATTTTTTCCAGCACTATCGGGCCCATATTTATATATCCGCCCATATTTATAAATTATATATATAATTTTTCCGGCCAGTATTTTGCGCCCATATATATATCCGTCCATATTTATAAATTAATACATATATATTTTTTCCAGCACTATCGGGCCCATATTTATATATCTGCCCATATTTATAATTAATATATATAATTTTTCCGGCCAGTATTTTTGAGCACATATACATATATCCGCCCATATTTCTAAATAAATACATATATATTTTTTCTTCCAGCATTATCGGGCCCATATATATATCTGTCCATATTTGTAAATCATATTTAATTTTTTCCGGTCATTATTTCGGGCACATATATATCCAGATCCAGATTTATATAAAAACGTATATTTTTCTTTGCCCTATACATCGTTATTTATATACTTCATCCGCGATTTTGTCTTATACGTACTCCCATCGTTACTTACGAATCCAGCTAAACTTATGTTGTAATCACTCCGCTTGATCTACGTGTAATTTTCGATCTGCATTCGTGCGTTCGCATATTGTTCCGCATATATCCCCATTAAAAGGGCTCCGTTTCCGAGCCACGCGTGAGAGAATTCTCCCGCAATCCTGCGGGTACATTGAGAAAATTCTTGCGCCCTCATACAGTCCACTTCTCTTCCTTTTTTCGTTGTCCTTCCGAAATCAAAAAGCGCCCAACCGCGGTCTTCGTCGGTAAGGTCGTCCCCTGAGTATGTGCACGGAGCCGTCCAAGACTACGCCGAAGCCTAACAGTCTTTCGTCCCCCTCTGCAACTCCGGAGAAGGTTAGGCCTCCGACATTCCCCGAAAGTCCACGTCTGCTCGCAGCCTCAGCGAATCCCCAAGATCCCGTCCGTCTTCGTCCAGCCTACCTAAAAAGCGCATAGTCTCGGCTAAAGACGCCAGCGAACACAAAGGGCGTTCCAAGCTTTCAATAGAGGCTCAGATTCCGCACGTTATTGTGACGCACTGTTCTGACGTTCCCGTCACCCGATCCGTATCCCAACAGCGTAGAGAACAATCCAGAATGTCCCTCTCCGATTTCGTTCTGGCGTGCGACGCACTAACTCCGTTCGAAGCTCGTGAGAGTGAAGCTCTAACTTCCGAAGTGCCCTTATTTTCCATTAAAATGCACTTAGAGCAGTTCAAATCCCTTTGGTCAACTGTCGAGATGGAATACTCCCGGTGTCACAAGGCCTTGTCGACCCAACCAGACGAGGACAGCCTAGCCAACATAAGCCACATCAAAGCGAAGCACGAATCCGCTTACGCGGCGAATGTGCGATGCAGGACGTTGTTCGGAGAGCGCATCGAGCAGCTCTCGCCAGAGATGGCGAGTCTTAGGCGTCAGCCCACCGCTCCGTCGGGACCTCCGGGTCATAGAGTTCCTCCGTGTGAGGTGGAGACATTTGATGGCGACAGCCTAGCATGGCCCACATTCCTCGATTTGTTCGCTGCCATTTATATCGCCAACCCATATTTGTCTCAAGTGGTGAAGCTCTATCACTTGAACGCCAAGACTCGTGGGGAAGCGAGAACCATCGTGGCGAAGTCCCCCCTGACAAATGAAGGTTTCCAGGCTGCGTGGGAGAACCTTACCGCACGGTACGAAAATAGCCGTCTGCTTGTCATGACTCAAGCCAGACAACTCCTTCAGATTCCCGCGGTGGCCCTAGAATCGGGCAAGGCATTGCGAGAACTACAGACTGCGTTCCAAGGGGGTCTTACCGCTCTTGAGCGTTCGGGTGTTAGCACTGAGAATTGGGATGTCTTACTTATCGCCATATGCACTAGCAAATTGCCGAAGGCCACAATCCTCCTGTGGGAACAATCAGCGCAAAATAAGACTGTCGTCTCAACTTGGTACGATTTGAACCAATTTCTCACCGATCGGTATCGTGTCCTGAATGCCACCGAAGAACATAAGTCGGTTCCGAGTGTTCAAGCCATCCCCAGTGGCCCTCGCAAATCCTCTGCGACGATGAAGGTTCATGCGTTTCCCGCGAAAGCTCAGCTCAAACCAGCGTCTTGCAAGCTTTGCCATCGGGAGAATCACCCATTACGACTCTGCCCTAGTTTTCTTGACATGCCTGTTCAGAGGCGTGTGGAAACCATCAGACAGCAGGGACTCTGTTTGAATTGTTTTACCCGCGGTCATCAAGTGAAGGGCTGCTCCAGTGCGTATAATTGCCATACCTGCAAGGAACGTCATCACACCCTGTTGATCGTAGTGACGTTTCGCCGTCCGCCGCGTAAGCCACACCATTCGGTGCCACAGAGCGTCCGTCCACGAGCAATCAGTTACTGGCATGGGCCAGAGTGATGGAGGATGCGCCGACAAGGTGTGTCCGCTGATGCTGTCTTCTCCGTGTGACAGGCTGAACAAGATTGAGGTCTCCGCCCTGGTCGTATCCAAATTATCAGGGGCTATTCCGACGGCTCCATTTCTTAGCACGGTCCCGACGCAGTGCCTCGATCGCCCTCTGGCTGACCCGTATTACAACAAGCCCGCGCCTATTGATATGATTATCGGTGTAGACCTGTTTCCACATATCTTCGGAGAGCGGATCAAAAAGGATATGGGTGATTTCGTCGAGCTGGAAACCATCTTTGGATGGGTTCTGTGTGCAGCTATCATGCCTGACCCTCCGGTGACTCGATTAGGTTTCGCTGCACGGACGCGAGTCAATCCGGAAGCAAAACTTGATGTACTTCTCACAAAGTTTTGGGAGGTGGAAGGCCTTCCCGCAAAGCCGGAAAAGGAGGATGACGTATTCTGCGAGCGGAATTTTCAGGAGACCACCCAAAGAGGGAAGGACGGCCGAAATATTGTGTCCCTTCCGTTCAAAGGTCCGAATAGCGTCGACTTGGATCATTCAAGACCGATCGCGCTGGCTCGATTCCTGCGGAATGAAGCACGCCTTCTCAAGGATCCCGTTCTACAAACGCAGAACGATGCCATAATTCAAGAATACGAGGAATCGGGACATATGAGTCGGGTGACGCCGCCTCAAGATGGGAAAATCTTCTATCTCCCCCATCACGCGGTGTTTAAGCCCGATAGCACCACCACCAAGGTACGCGTGGTATTTAACGCGTCAAGCCCCTCCACACGAGGCGTCAGCCTTAACGATGTCTTGCACACCGGGCCCACGCTTCAGGCCGATCTCACGCTTCAGGTACTGAAATGGCGTTTCTTTCAATTCGTTTTCAACGCTGACATAACGCAGATGTATCGACAAATCCGAGTGGACCCCAGGCATACAAACTGTTACGTTTGGGGTCAACTGCGCGCCATTTTTGGTGATCCGAGTTCTTTTACAACTGGTACAAGACGTGCAAGCGATGTACCCTCAGGCGAGCGAAATCCTTCGGAACTACATGTATGTTGATGATGTCCTTGCCGGCGCTTATACTGAAGACGACGCCCGTCTCGCCATACGAGAGCTTCAAGCTGCCCTCCAATCTGCGGGCCTCCCGCTTCGGAAGTGGACTTCCAATAAGAAGGAAGTACTTCAAGCTATCCCAAAAGAGCACCTGCTGCGAGAGGACTTTCTCGTGCTGGAAGACGCGAGCACGGCAAAAACATTGGGAATCCGCTGGCAAGCCGCCGAGGACGTCTTTTTCTTCACCGTAGCGGACCCACCATTGCAGGAGTCGATCTCCAAGAGGCAGGTTCTGTCCCATATCGCCAAACTCTTCGATCCCGCTGGCTGGCTAGTACCATTTGTTATCCGAGCGAAGATATTCATGCAGCAAATCTGGCTAACGGAACTGGGCTGGGATGACGCTCTGCCACCTCTCCTGCTACAGCAATGGCACGAATTCCTGCAGGATTACCCAGGCCTCAGTCAACTCCGCATCCCCCGTTGGCCAAACACCAGCGATACGCTCTCGTGGGAGCTTCATGGCTTCTGTGACGCATCCCAGAAAGCGTATGGAGCAGCCCTATATGTGCGGGTTCGGTATCGCGATCAAGTAAGCGTCCATTTATTAACGGCTAAGACCCGCTTGGCTCCAGTCAAAACAGTCTCGCTGCCTCGGCTGGAGTTGTGCGTAGCGGTTTTGCTACGGGCGTCGATCGTTCCTGAACTCTCGATCCCTCCTGCAACCTCCCAGTTTTGGACCGACTCCACCATTGTGTTGGCCTGGCTCAATAAACCCCCATGTAGTTGGTCCACCTTCGTGGCCAATCGGGTATCCAGCATCTCCAAAAGCACCGGTGACCAAAGTTGGTCACATGTACGTTCCGAAAACAACCCTGCTGATCTGGCAAGCCGTGGAACCTCCGCGGCCGAGTTATCGGCCAGTAGCCTCTGGTGGCATGGGCCGGACTGGCTCCAGCGGGACCCCAAGTACTGGCCAACTCTCCATAATGAACTTCCAGACACCCAGCTGGAGCAACGAGTCCTGTGCCACACCGCCGCGACCACCGTACTCGATGACATAAGCGAACGGTTCTCAGACTACGGTAAAGCATTACGAGTCACCGCGTACATCCTACGCTTCGCCTCCAAAGGGACTTCGACGCCTTCCACGGTTCACCTCACCAAAATTGCTCTCCGCCGAGCGCGCCTTGATCCGGACCTCCCAGCGTCGAGAATACATCGAGGTGAAGGGCGAACCCTTCCAACATTCAGCACGCTACTCAATTGGAACCCATTTCTCGACCAGCATGAAATACTCCGCGCCTGCGGACGACTCCGGGCCGCTGAGTCCCTCCGGGATGATGAACGTCACTCTATTCTTCTCCCCTATAATACTCACTTCACGCGCCTGCTTGTCGAATTCGCCCACCGCATCACGTTGCATGGCGGCAATCAACTGATGATGCGGTATCTGCGCACCAAGTTCTGGATCTGACGGACCTGGTGAAGTTCCACATCAAGGGGTGTAAAGTCTGCATCGTGCATCGTCGACGACTACAGACTCAGATGATGGGTGATCTCCCTCGAGAGCGCATCACGTACTCCAGGCCCTTCACCCACACGGGCATTGACTTCGCAGGGCCTTTCGAGATCAAGAATTACACCGGACGTGCTTGTCTCATTACTAAGGGTTATGTCTGCGTCTTTGTGTGTTTCAGCACGAAGGCGATCCATCTCGAGGCTATCTCCGACCTCACCACGGAACGATTTCACGCAGCCTTCTCCCGGTTTCTCGCACGGAGACAATGAACACAGCGCATTTACTCCGACAATGGCAAAACCTTCGTAGGGGCCTCCAAGGCGCTCGAAAAAGATTTCCTGAACGCCACCAAGCTTGATATAATGAAGGCATTTTATCCTGGCATTTCATTCCGCCGAGAGCGCCCCATATGGGAGGACAATGGGAAGGCGGGGTCAAAAGTTTTAAGACCCTATTTTACAAGTCCTCTTCTGCTGTCAAGTACACGTTCGAGGAACTATCCACTCTCCTGTGTCGGTCCGAAGTGTGCGTAAACTCCAGTCCAATTTCTCCCATGAGCAAGGACCCAGAGGATCTGCTGGCACTAAGCCCTGGACATTTCCTGATTGGAGGACCGCTCGTATCCATCGCGGAACCGGAGATCCTAGTCGAGCCTATGTCGCTGATCAACCGATGGCAGCGACTGAAGGCAATCCAGCAGACTTTCTGCCGTCGCTGAAAGAGTGAGTACCTCATGGAGCTCCACAAGCGTAATAAGTGGAAATAACCGGCTCGCAGTCTCCACAACGGCGACCTCGTGATTGTGTCCGAAAATAATCTCCCCTCCAACGAGTGGCGCTTAGGGCGACGGCCTCGTCCGAGTGGCTGATGTCACAACAGCGCGTGGGTCTATCCGAAGACCCGTAGCGAAGCTCATCTTGTTGCAAGACAACAGGAGTCCTGAGCCTAAAAACCTATCGTGACGTTTAATCCCTCTATGTTCCGTCCGAATGTCCTCTTCTCCGTGCATGTTGTCCGTTCCCGTGCATCGACTAATCCACTCTCCCCTATCCTCTTTCGTTGCAGTTCGTTCAGCTCGCACCTCCATAGCGACATGGCCCCCAAGCGTCAACTTGTCATTTGGCCGGTCCCTGGGGTTGGCTGTGACCAAGGTCGGGGTCGACCAAGCCTGCAAGGCCGTCCTCGAGTCGAGGTCCGACCGTACGTTCCGGCGGAATGTTATCTTCCAGGTCGAAGAGGACCTGCACATCCGCACTCCCATCCGGGAAGTGTCGGCACCGGTCCGGGAGAAATCCGCCACTCTGATCCTGGCCGACCCCAACTTCTATCGGCCGGCGTCGGTGTCCGTAGTGCTCGGGGCAGACCTCTATCCTGAGGTCATCCAACCAGGCTGTGTGCCCGGTCATAGCGGTATTCCCGCAGCCCAGAGCACCGTGTTCGGTTGGGTCATATCCGGCTCCTGCTGCATCTAGGCGCTCCAGGACGCTGCCGTCCCCCATCCTACATATGTCCATGGTGGCAATTGCAACATGTTCACGCCACCGGGTGAACAGCAGTGAGCGGCGTAGAGCAGTGAGGAGTGAGGAGTGAGGAGGGTTTTTTGATCCTCGACGTCTACGGTCACACCAGGAGGGGTGACTTGATTTTCTGATGGGAGCCGCCATTTCATTACCGTACGAGTTTTTCACCCAAACACCCGTTCTTTTTTTTATTCCTTAGAATTTTCTACTTTGCGATTTAAGTCGTACTTTAAACCAAAGCATTTGCGTGTGTATATCGGTATCCTTTATAAAGTAAATAAAATCATCATTAGTTTAAACGAAGTTATCGCGCGTTTTAATTTCACCCCAAACTCACCAGACCCAGAAGAAATTGGCACCCGGCAACTTGTACTCCGCAGGTCGCTCCGCCCCTCCACGAACAGACATATCTAAAAATAACAACATAAAAATTAGAAACTATAAAAATAAGATACAAACAGAGCATAAGGATAAGCTAAAAACATCAAGAATGAAAAAATAAAAAAAAATACATATAGAAATGTCTATGGATTCAACTACTTCAACTTTGGCCTTATGGAAAAATGTTTATATGCATAACTTCGCTATGTTTAGTGCGATTTTGATCACAGTTGGTATTTTGCTTAATATTACTATAAAATTTAAGTGTGCCAAACTTGCACAAGGTAAAAATAGCGGGAAATAATAGAGTTTTTTCAAATTACGTGGCGGACAGGGTCGTGGTAAAATTTTACACATACTAAATGTGCGCATTAACTAAGCAAATTTATATACCCAATATGGTATCTCTAGCTAGAATAGTTTTTGAAATAAACGTTTTTTTTTTAATTGCAGTGTCGAAAAGGGGGTGTGGCAAAAATTCGAAATGAACTCGACCATTTCACATAGTACACGAGCCTACATACCAAATTTGGTGGCTCTGACTCTTATAGCCTCCGAGATCTAGGCGTTCATACGGACTGAGGGACGAACTGACTGACGGACTGATGGACGGACGGACAGGGCTAGATCGACTCGGCTATAATCGACTGATCAAGAATATATATACTTTATGGGGTCGGAAATGCTTCCTTCTGCCTGTTACATACATTTTGGCGACTTTAACAAATCATTTCACCGTAAAGGTGTATGTTATAAAAATAGATACACACAATTGAAAACTATTTCGAAAAAACAGAGAAAGAAAATTTGTCTGCCCAGACACAAACAAAACAATTTTGCTAACATACATATATTACCTTTAATCAATCATTTATTATCATTATCATCAATAAATAACTCCATAATATTATGTTATTTTCTAAAAAGGGGAGGCGTAGTATACATTGAGCCAGGGCTAAGCCAGCGTGTGAACGTTAACCAAGCACTGATCCGAGCGCGCCAAATTATATGTATGTACTGACTCCCTTTAGCAGGTGACTTCCTCGGGGAACTGGCAATGACCAGCTACAACGAGGTTACAGAGCATTACGATTGTCATATCATCATTCAGGGGAAGCCGGAATACCAGGAACCTTGTTGTGGTTGAGGTACATGGTCCCGTTTATCATAGCGCTTTTCTCAAACGTTGTAAAATAAGTTACGTTGGTGTGTAACGTGGGGCCGTCATCTACGCTGATGACCGCAGACCTATTGACGATAATTGTTCCCTCGTCAACCCTTGTAGTGGGTTCCGAACGGTCTGCGTACGGCACATAGATGATTGCCCTGAATGTAGTCCGCGAGCGATGTGTCATGCTTAGCCAGTTTGCAAAATGTAACGTAATTGTTTGTAACGCATTCAAAGACCGCCTTCACTCCGTCGTCGCATTCTGCCACTACGTTATCGTGTATCGGTAGTATGGTGTCGTCAAATGCCACGGTTTGATGGTGCTATGGGACTGAAATATTTTAATGTTGGACACTTCCATTTAACTGACTATGGAAACTGTTGTGAACTATTCGGTAAAAATAGATTTTAAATCTTCTTGATCAAAAATATCTGGGCTTATTATATTAGATTTGGCAAGCGTGACAGTAAGCATAAGCTCCTCAATTTCTGCAATTAGCATTTTATTTCTGGCTAGTGTAATGACCGGGTTCCAGATAAATTAAATAATGTGGAGACGGACACGTCAGTTGCAATGATTGTTTCGATTGCAATACAGGCGGTGATTGCATCACTATTTTTATGCTGATGCCACACAAAGTTTCAGCATGTGTTTTCTGCGGCACAAACGTATTTAGATTATATACAGCTGTAGAGCTGTATTGCCTCTCCTCGGTCTCTCTGCTGCTTATAAAACTCTTCCATGTTCTTTTATATTCTTATATACTTGCTTACTTATACTAGTACTTGACCCGATGGGAGTGTATTTATTTTGTTGAACATGGAACGCTCCGACTCGTTCCTTAAATTAGTCAATTCTATTTCCAATATTTCTCTTTTTTTTTACACTGATAAACGCCACGACAGTGGGTACTAGTGAAACCAATTTTTTGAATTTCTTTTATTCGTTATATCTTTTCAAAAATTACTGATTGATGGCAAACTATAGTACTCGCTCATAAAACCTGGGTTACTGACCGAGTTAAATAGGTGAGAGATTGCTGATGACAGAGCCTTTTTAGAATGCAACAGAGCTATATGTTGAACAAACTTTATTTTACACTAGTTGACCCGGCGAACTACGTACCGCCTTAGCGTTGCAATCATGCACTACTTTATTTCGTATAGGTGACCTATCTTAGGTATAAATACCTATTCAATTTTAACTGAATCCTCCATATAAAAATGAATACCTGAAAATGATTTTACTAATTTTTAATGAAATAAAAAACAAAATATATATTTTCAAAATAGTGTTTATTTCTTAGGATTTATTTAAACACTTTATACTCTTCACTGCTTCTCTCTACTCTAATGCTTTTTGGTGAACAGTATTTTTAGTTTTATGTTCTGGCGCGTAAATAAATAAAGTTGTTGGCTTTCCGACACGGGAACAGGCGACATATAATTGGCCATGTGAAAAGATGGATTTTGTAGGTATCAACTGATCAACTGATTTGTAATTCTTCAATTCGCCAGCTATTTTCTCTTGAATCTGAAAATTCATTTCGTTCACATGAACATTTTTTGCGGCCAATATAACACGCTCGCTTAACCAATCGTGATTTACGTAATTTTGAGCTATGTTTGGGAAAACCATCTCCATGAGTTCGGTCTTTGATTCACAAAAGTTACAAAAATTGGTAGGGAATGTAATGTATCCCGATGATGTATCAACAGCAATATTACCATTACCAATATCGAGCAGTTGTTTGGAAAAGACTTCTTCAGACTGGTCTTCCTGCAATTCGACTTTCATGTTTATTGTCAATTTAAGTGCTTTAATTAAAGCTGTGCGAAACATCGATGTAGTATCGATACATCGATGTTTCTCCTTTCGTAAAAAACATCGATTTTTTCTCTCCGATGTTCGATGTTTTTGTTAGCTAGCTTTTCCATCACTGAGAAAAGATTTCATCAAATAAAGCATTTCGACTGAAACCGTACGATTGTTCAGTAAGGCTGGAATCATAGTAAGCGAGAAGAGAAGTTCGCTTAAGTTTAATGTAGACATGCTTCTTTTTATACATTGTCACAAGTGAATCTCTGAATAGCATTGTTTTATATTTTTAAGTTTGAAAAAGATTGAATAATGTTTTATAGTATTATGTTTTATAGTATTCACACCGCTTATACTTCCCACTTGCACAACTAACTTTTCTCTGCATGAACCTTTTCGTATACTATGTAGTGACTACAACAGATTTTGGCACGATATCGGTTCCGAAACATCGCTTCCGGTTATAAAAACTGCGATCTTGTCCTTCCTCGCTCGTAATTAGTTGTAATCATCTTTATTTAAACCTATCCTGTTTTCTTTTTTATATGTAACCTATTATCTTATTACATTTAATATTTCCTATTTCTTTAGTTTAATTTTATGTTTATATATGTAATACGCCTATGCCTTTAGGTCGGAGTGGGTAGAGGTTTTACCATTAACTTTACTTAGGGTCATTCGTAACAGGCCCGGGCCTGGTGTCATATGGGCCACTTGTTCGTACTGAGCGTTGTACGACTACATCTATAATAATAAAAAAATATCAAAGAAGCTATTAAGATTTCTTATATTATTTGTTTAAGATTATTGAAATTTCTACCACTGTATTTACATTAACATGTTCTCATGAAGAGCTTCTAACTCATGAAACCAAAATATAAAGAAGCCTTCTGAAATCGAAGAGGAGAAGACCTATTTTCCTTATTCCACTCCACATGCTAATGAGCATTGGAGTCTTGTACCATCTGCAACTGGGCAGTACAAACATAGTTTTAAGTTTGGAAAATGAATGCTATTTTTAACAAAGATTTATATTACTTCGATGTAGTATCGATACATCGATGTTTTTTCCTGAAAAACATCGAAACATCGATGTGGCCAAACATCGATGTTTCAACAGTTTTAGCTTTAATGTATTTCCATAAAATGGACGACTTCAAACATGCATTTAGTTCATCAGCTGGCGTTGAGCGTGGAACAACTGGCAATATTTGTCGAAAATCACCTGCCAATAGTACCATTGCACCACCAAACCGGTTTCCGTTATTTCGTGAATCTTGCATTGAGCGATCTAATGCCTCTAAAGATTTTTTGTGTGCCATCGTGCATTCATCCCAAACGATCAATCTTTGCCCATGGCAGAATTCCTCGAAAGGTTGCAAGTTGGAGTTTCATGTATTTGAAGGTTCAACGGCAACTTGAGAGCTGAATGAGCTGTTCGACCGCCTTCCAAAAATGTAGCTGCAATACCTGATGAAGCTAGGGCTAGTGCAATTCCATTTTGCGATCGAATAGTGGCCAAAATCAATGATAACAGAAACGTTTTCCCAGTTCCACCAGGAGCATCTAAAAAATAAAATCCGCCAGTTCCATCGTTCACTACTTTCATGAGCGTATCGTAGGCATATTTTTGTTGTTGATTCAAAAGGGGTACTGTTCTATCAACCATTTCTCTTAATGTTTCGGAATCGTATTGGGCTTCGCGTCTCAATTCTTGATCAAATGAGTTGTGCATTGGACGATTGGGTGCTATCATTCCTATTTGTATTAATACTTTGTTGGTAAGCATCAAGCAAATGTCCTCAATTAAAATTAATGCTTCATTGTGAATTTCTTCGTTCATTTGTAAATCTGCCACCAGCATAAAACATTCCTTTCGTTTCATTATTGAACTTCAGAGCCTGATAGTAAGTGCAGACATGACTCTTCTAGCCAATGACGACATGGCGGCTGGAGCCATAATCTGCAATAAGATGGTAATGCTCATGTCGATCTAGTCTTATCTGTGCGCGGGATTCAGTTACCCTTCCCTTATGTAGTTTACTGCTTTGCAAGCGAAGCAATTGAATTGGTGCAGAACGCGACTCTCGGGCTCGCAAACGCTCATGCTCAAGACTGGCTGCACGCCTTTTGGCTGGTTCCAATTAGAATCCTCTGCTTTGCCTTAGCCGCTCCGCTTCCAGTACCAATTCCCGCTCTTCTTTAGTTCTATTCAAAACATTGCTTCTGAATCTTTCTGCCTTGTGAGTACGACGACCCAAATTCGCTTTTTAAGGAGGCATTATTTCGTTAGTAACTTTTTGTTTGTAACTAAAACAGGAATGAATGAATTTCCTACAACTTGGTTGACATGTCACTGCCCCCGCCTACTGCGGTCGATACACGGAAAGCCGTTATAAAAACCCATTTTATTCGCGCTTGCGAAGATTTTCTTAATATTTTTATCCGTAAGAACCTTCTCCTAATAATAACAAATATAACAAAAAAAGAATTAGTGAAATCGGTACAGACATTCACGCGTGATG
Source organism: Drosophila equinoxialis (assembly GCA_018150345.1). Lineage (NCBI taxonomy): Eukaryota > Metazoa > Arthropoda > Insecta > Diptera > Drosophilidae > Drosophila > Drosophila equinoxialis. Next base: position 1,608,911 of record JAECWI010000168.1, read on the forward strand.
CCGTGACCAAGGAAAACGGCTTTCATTTTTGACACAAATCTTTGTTAAATGTTTTTTGAGAAAGTGATCGCCTAGTTGATAAACTTTTATTCAATGGGTATGCACAGCTACCCTGTTGCGGAAAACCAACTACTAGTTTTTCAATAAATCGTTTAGTCACCAAGCTGACTTGTATGTATGTATATGCTACGCAATGATTGCCAAGTTAATCAATTGCTATGTGTTAGTCTGGACCCCAGATTAATGTGGAATCAATTTCTGCTCTCGCTTAGGATTGTAACTGTGCCCAAAGCGTTAAGAGATTGGTCGCCTGAGTTGACCAAATATTCTTACCTGAAAGTTTCTCCAACTCTGTTAATCTTTTAACTAGGAGCTGCAAATGTCGGGGTCACCAAAATGTTCAATGGCGTTAAAGACGTTAGGATTTCTTGAAACCACATCAACCAGTGACTAATAGTCGTCGCAACCAACAAATAAATTGGGTTGACTTCGGAGCGAGATTACAAAGGTAGATATAGGGGTCAAAGACAGCGATGCACACCCGATGTAGCTACAATTGGTATTACTAAGAATAATGCATTTCTTTTATAGTTATACTAGAGAGCTCAACAATGCAATGTTTGGTCAGCAAAATACGTCTTTATAGCTAACAGCTAACCATAGCAACTTAATTAACTAGGTCTTTATTGTTAACTGCTGACCATATCAGATCTACTTATGACTGATGAGCCATCGATATCTATAATCGGGTTCGATTAGTATATTCGATTCTGTATTATCTGATTTTATATAATCTAAACACCAACAGGAACCATATGATATAGTCACCCGTTCTATAGATATAATTTACCGTTACAAAGCTATAACGGTTTTTTCGAACGTACCCCAAATTTTTATATAAAATAAAGTACTTTTTCGAACCAACAATGTTGATTGGTTTAGACTTTCATTTGTGATTGTTAATGCTACCGTCTGTATGGCAGCTAAATGATATAGTATTATGATCCGTCTGATTTTGGGACATATACTGTTTTTATATATAAATAGTTAATATATCTTTTATTCAAATATTATTTTAAGCTAAAAATTTTAAAACTGTATGAATTTCTATACCCTTGCATAAAGGGTATATAAATATTGGTCAGAAGTGTGCAACGCATAGAAGGAAGCATCTCCGACCATATAAATTAATTATCTTGATCAGCATGAGAAGATATATTTTTTTTTTATTTATTTTTTATTTATTTATTTACGTCAACTAAGTCAGCAGTCGACGAAAAAGCTTAAGCGAAAGTACAGATAATAATTAATACATGAAGGTAGCATAGCTTTATGCACAACTAAACATCCCCGACCCGGTGGAGGTGTTTTATTTGCAACAAGGTGCCAGCTATGCCCCGATTCACAGCCAATGTGGTCAGGGATGAGTTGCAGCCAATCCAATATCCAGTCCAGAATACTTTCAGTGGTTATGCTGTAGATAATTAAAAAGTATAGCGCGAAGAGAAGTGACAGATAGATGAGGAGAAATAAGGTGAGAAAGGTTGTTAAAAGATTGGCAAAGAACACGAAGAGGTTCGTAAAGAGAGTAGTTAGTCAGACATCTACTAAGGTGAAGAGAAAAAAAGTTTTTGGTCCGACGTGAGGGAACACAAAAATATAGCGTATCTAGTAAATTGGTAGAAATGACTTCGCCGTTGACTACTTTATGTAGAAGGAGAATGCCAAATACGAGCCTACGGTTGTAAAGTGAAGGAAGATTAATAAGAAGAAGTCTGTCAGAATAAGAAGGTAGGCGAAGATTCGGGTCCCAATTAAGACCGCGTAACGCAAACTTAAGGAATTGCTTCTGTACCGATTCAATACTACGGTCTCACTCGATATAAAGAATAACCGAGATAAAGGCTTAGAAAGGGAAATCTAACACATTTTAAGGATGCAACTAGGTATATTATCAGGCCCGGGTACGAAGGAAGACGTCATAGATGACAAGCTAGAGATAATACAGTCTTCAGTAATACTAGGAAAAAACATGCAACTTAAATCTGGAATTCAGAAGGAATAAGGTGTGGGATCCGAAGCAGCAGTAGAATAAGTCGACTGAAAGAATTTAGCAAACAGATCTGCAATATCTGAATCATTAGCAACAGTCTGGTCATTAAGTCTGAAGGTGGAAGGTAGTAAATAATAGCGTCTTTTGGAATTAACAAAGTTATAAAATCTTTTGGGGTTCTTATAAAATTCAACCTTACAGCGACCGATATAATTATTGTAGCATTGAGTATTTAAAAGACAAAATTGAGATTTGGCTACACAATAATTTGCATAGTCAAGTCGCGAACCAGTTTTTTTAAATCTTTTAAAATATCTCGATTTAATGTTACGGAGATTAGAGAGCCAACGTGTGAACCAGACTGGCGCACTGGAGATGGTAGAGACATTCACATAAGGAACGCATTTATCAATTAGAGAACTAAGAGCAGAATAGAAAAAATATACTGCGTAATTTATATCACAGCACTCAAATAAAAATGACCAATCAAAAGAGAAGGTAAGTGTGTTAACAAGATTGAAATTCGTTTTACGAAAACATCTACGACGAGAATTTGGGATGTTATTAAATGAATTATTAACGGAATTGTAAGAAATAGTAACTTCAATGGTAGGGTGATAAGGATCTTTAGGCTTCACAAGGGGCTGTGTTTGGAATACAGCACTAACAGTGGGATCTGAGACAAAATCAAGATCGAGGATTCTTTTAGAAGAGTTTAGAAAAGAATTCAACTGTTATAGCGGTAATTCAAGTAAGCTATCAAGAAAACCATGTTGAGAGGAAGGAATTAAGAAAGATAGATTATCATCAGCAAGCCAAGAAACATTAGGCAAGTTGAAATCGCCCAAAACTATAAGAAAATCACGATCTTTAAGACGACTTAAAATAGTTCGCAAAGCATCAGCATGGTGCATGTAGATCATGATATCAGAAGTTGGAGGAATATATGAACAATATGAGATCAATCGGCACAACACTTGAACACAGATTCGAGTTGACAGCAATGAGTACTCCACCGCCACGTCGACCAACACGATCAAGCCTATAAGAAATAAAGTTATTAGAAAGAATTTCATTATCCAAAACAGAGGAATTAAGCCAAGTTTCAGAGAAAGCTAATATGTTATCCGAAAAGGTTAAGCTATCGCAGAATAATTTCGAGAGCTTGGTAAGAAGTCCTCTTACATTTTGATAGTGAATGCAAAGACTAGACGTTATTAGTTTTTTGAAGCAGAAGATGCATTAGGAAGGTGGACAGGCAAAGGGCGGGAGCGCTTATTGGGCGCAAATTCGTGTACAACTAGGCCCTCTGGCCAAAAGTTAGGGTAAGTAATTTTAAAAGAGGAGATTTCGCGAAGCCTAAAAAACTTAAACTTTTGAATTAAAACCTTAGCAGGGCATATATTACCAATGTAAGCTGCCACAGACGACTCAGAAGTATCTGGAGCAAGCCTAGAGATAAATAATTGTTTACGATGAGGCACTACAGTTAGTGGAGGCGGAGGAGCATTGGGATCCGCAAGAGACTGAAAGCCAGCATGATGCAGTAATTGATCAGAGTTCTCGTGAGGGATAGATTGAGGTACACCAGGGCTTGTAGTGGGTACTTCAATCTGGAAAGAAGAGCATAAAGAGGGACAAGGAGATGGTGTAGGCGAAAGTAAAATGGAAGAAAATGTAATAGAGAGTGCGGGCGACTGCTTATGAGGCAACTCAAGGGTACATTTCCTGGGCAATTCCTTAGAAGGTGAACCAAACTTGAATTGCGACAATAAATGTATGCTAGAGTCACACTCATTAGACAGCTGTTTGGGCATTTTATTTAGAGAAAGAAACTTTAAACGAAGATCCCTGTACATTCGGCTAAAATCAAGCTGCTGGCTGGCACAAGATGGGCAAGTCCAACGCATTAAGCCAAGCTCAGGCTTAGACACAGACAAACCAGAAAATTTGTCGTAATCACGGCCATTGAGGCCAACACATTTTAAGTGAATAAGATTATCGCAAAGCCAACACGATATTGCTCTATACTGATCGTCAAAACGATCAGAATGCTTGTAATTGGGTAGACAACAAGCCATTGAAAACCCAAAAGAAACACAAGGCAAAAAAAAAAAAAAAAAAAAAAAATATATAGAAAAATTTAAATAAACAGGACAAAGATAATTATCGATAAAAAATCAATAATTACAAATAAAACAAAGAGACAGCTAGAGTACACAGCACAAGAGAAAGTGCAAGGACAGTTATAAGACGAGTTTTGAGAGGCAGCTTTACAAAAGTGATTACGCGGGAGAGAAGCTGAGCACAAGCACAAAGCAGAGAGAACAACAAAACCACTAGAACTGATGGTATGATGGGAGCGATGAGGGGAGCATCTGCAGAAGCAATGACGAGAGAGAACAATAAAAAATAAAAAAAATTTAAATGCACCAAACACTAATCACGAAAAAGAAAAAAAAAACTGATTAGTTTGGCGAATTATTTATTTATTTATTTATTTATTTTACGTCAACTAAGTCAGCAGTCGACGAAAAAGCTTAAGCTAAAATACAGATAATAATTAATTCATGTAGGTAGCTTAGCTTTATGCACAACATCCCCGACCCGGGGGAGGTGTTTTTTTTGCCAACAAGGTGCCAGCTATGCCCCGATTCACAGCCAATGTGGTCAGGGATGAGTTGCAGTCAATCCAATATCCAGTCCAGAATACTTTCAGTGGTTACGCTGTAGATAATTAAAAAGTATAGCGCAAAGAGAAGTGACAGATAGATGAGGAGAAATAAGGTGAGAAAGGTTGTTAAAAGATTGGCAAAGAACACGAAGAGGTTCGTGAAGAGAGTAGTTAGTCAGACATCTACTAAGGTGAAGAGAAAAAAAGTTTCTGGTCCGACGTGAGGGAACACAAAAATATAGCGTATCTAGTAAATTGGTAGAACTGACTTCGCCATTGACTACTTTATGTAGAAAGAGAATCCCAAATACAAGCCTACGGTTGTAAAGTGAAGGAAGATTAATAAGAAGAAGTCTGTCAGAATAAGAAGGTAGGCGAAGATTCGGGTCCCAATTAAGACCGCGTAACGCAAACTTAAGGAATTGCTTCTGTACCGATTCAATACTACGCTGGTGAACATCATATTGAGGGTTCCACACTGGTGAGCAATATTCTAGAGTAGGGCGAACTAACGAAGTGTATAAAACCTTTGTCACATATGGATCATCAAATTCGTTGGCCCAACGTTTAATGAAGCCAAGAAGACTGCATGCTCTATTAACAATTGAAGATATATGAATATTAAAAGAAAGCTTTGGGTCAAACATAACGCCTAAGTCTTTAAATGATGGTACACAATCTATCTGGGTTTCGGGGAAAAACCCATAATGTTAAGTTTCATGAGAAGCATAGAATGATCAACCGTATCGAAAGACTTACTAAAGTCAGTATAAATAACATCAGTTTGACACTTTTTACGGAAGCCATGGTGTACAAGGGTAGTCAATTCTAAAAGGTTGGTAAGCGAAGAACGACCTTTCATGAAGCCATGCTGACAAGGAGAAATAGTGGATCTGGATAGGTGTTGAAGGGAAGACGTAATAATTTTCTCAAACAGCTTAGGTATTGCCGAAAGTTTGGCAATGCCACGGTAGTTAGAAATATCCGATTTGTTACCCTTTTTGAAAAGCGGAATAATAAAAGACTCCTTCCAAATATCAGGGAAGCGACAAGTCTCACTCGATATAAAAAATAACCGAGATAAAGGCTTAGATAGGGAAATCGAACACATTTTAAGGATGCAACAATAATACCTTATCAGGCCCGGGTACGAAGGAAGACGACATAGATGACAAGCTAGAGATAATACAGTCTTCAGTAATATTAGGAAGAAACATACAATTTAAATGTAGAATTGTGAAGGGATAAGGTGTGGGATCGGAAGCAGTAGAAGAATAAGTCGACTGAAAGAATTTAGCAAACAGATCTGCAATATCTGAATCACTATTAGCAGTCTGGTCATTAAGTCTGAAGGTTCAAGGTAGTAAATTAGAACGTCTTTTGGAATTAACAAAGTTATAAAATCTTTTAGGGTTCTTATAAAGTTCAACCTTACAGCGAACGATATAATTATTGTAGCATTGAGTATTTAAAAGGCAAAATTGAGATTTGGCTACACAATAATTTGCATAGTCACGTCGCGAACCAGTTTTTTTAAATCTTTTAAAATATCTCGATTTAATGTTACGGAGATTAGAGAGCCTACGTGTGAACCAGACTGGCGCACTGGAGACGGTAGAGACATTCACATAAGGAACGCATTTATCAATTAGAGAATTAAGAGCAGAGTAGAAAAAATTTACTGCACAATCTATATCACAGCACTCAAATAGAAATGACCAATCAAAAGAGAAAATAAGGCTGTTAAGAAGATTGAAATTTGTTTTACGAAAACATCTACGACGAGAATTTGAGATGTTATTGAATGAATTATTAACGGAATTGTAAGAAATAGTTATTTCAATGGTAGGGTGATAAGTATCTTCAGGCTTCACTAGGGGCTGTGTTTGTGATACAGCACTAACAGTGGGATCAGAGACAAAAACAAGATCGAGGATTCTTTTAGAAGAGTTAAGAAAAGAATTCAACTGATATAGCGGACATTCAAGTAGGCTATCAAGAAAAACATGTTGAGATGAAGGAATTAAGAAAGATAGATTATCATCAGCAAGCCAAGAAACATTAGGCAAAAAATCACGATCTTTAAGATGACTAAAAATAGTTCGCAAAGCATCAGCATGGTGCATGTAGATCATGATATCAGAAGTTGGAGGAATATATGAACAAGAGATATATAAGCTAAAGTTAGAACATGTAACTTCGACGCAAATAAACTCAACACCTAAGGGGAGATCAATCGGCACAACACTTGAACACAGATTCGAGTTGACAGCAATGAGTACTCCACCGCCACGTCGACCAACACGATCAAGCCTATAAGAAATAAAGTTATTAGAAAGAATTTCATTATCCAAAACAGAGGAATTAAGCCAAGTTTCAGAGAAAGCTAATATGTTAGCCGAAAAGGTTAAGCTATCGCAGAATAATTTCGAGAGCTTGGTAAGAAGTCCTCTTACATTTTGATAGTGAATGCAAAGACTAGACGTTATTAGTTTTTTGAAGCAGAAGATGCATTAGGAAGGTGGACAGGCAAAGGGCGGGAGCGCTTATTGGGCGCAAATTCGTGTACAACTAGGCCCTCTGGCCAAAAGTTAGGGTCAACCATAGCTGAGAAATACTCATTTGGTACAGTAATTTTAAAAGAGGAGATTTCATGAGGCCTAGAAAACTTAAACATTTGAATTAAAACCTTAGCAGGGCATATATTACCAATGTAAGCTGCCACAGACGATTCAGAAGTATCTGGAGCAAGCCTAGAGATAAATAATTGTTTACGATGGGGCACTACAGTTAGTGGAGGCGGAGGAGCATTGGGATCCGCAAGTGATTGAAAGCCAGCATGATCCAGTAATTGATCAGAGTTCCCGTGAGGGATAGATTGAGGTACACCAGGGCTTGTGGTGGGTACATCAATCTGAAAAGAAGAGCATAAAGAGGGACAAGAAGATGGTGTAGGCGAAAGTAAAATGGGAGAAGATGTAATAGAAAGTGCGGGCGACTGCTTATGAGGCAACTCAAGGGTACATTTCTTGGGCAATTCCTTAGAAGGTGAACCAAACTTGAATTGCGACAATAAATGTATGCTAGAGTCACACTCATTAGACAGCTGTTTGGCCATTTTATTAAGAGAAAGAAACTTTAAACGAAGATCCCTTTATGCAAATAAAACACAAGGGTTTCAAGCAAACGACGCTAGCGAAAGCGAAAACAAACTTGGCACAATTAAAAATTGAGAGATAACAATATATATTAATAAAAACTCAGGAGCTAAGCAAAAACACGACCGTCACGTCAGAGAGCAGAAGCTCTTACGAACTGTGACTTTTCCGAATAACTTCGCTATTTTCTGAGCTATCGTCATGAATATTGGTAAATTTATTGCACCTATAAACAACTGTGCCAAATTTGATCAGGATCGGGTGACTATATAATATAGCTCCCATAGGAACGATCATTCAAAAACAGTGACTTTTGTCAATAACTTCGTTATTTTTGATGCGATTGCTTTCAAATTAAACATTTGTTAGTTTAATATATCTGTTAATGACTATGTCGAATTTGATAAAGATCGGGTGACTATATCATATAGCTCCCATAGAAACGATCGGTGGAAAACAGTGACTTTTGTCAATAACTTCGTTATTTTTGATGCGATTGCTTTCAAATTAAGGATTTGTTAGTTTAATATATTTTAAATAATTGTGCCGAATTTGATAAAGATCGGGTGACTATATCGTATAGCTCCAATTAGAACGATCGGTGGAAAACAGTGACTTTGATTAATCACTTCGTTATTTCCCATGCTAAGATTGTAGGCCGTTCTTTCGCAAACATTAGCCTTTTTAAATAAAACGTTTTTTTCTTTGATGGCTATAGGTAAGGAAAGAGTTACCAAAACATTTGCAAGGGTATACAAACTTTGACGAGGTCGAAGTTAGCCCCGGCCATCTTGTTTTAAATAAACTAATGACACATCAAAAGTTAATACATGTCAGAATCTGTTTCAGTTAATCAATCGATCAAAATTAAAAATTTAATCGATGTTTTAAAATTATTTCTTGGCAAAAAAAACAAGGTTAACAAGGTTAAAAATTACATAATCCTAAACATTTCGGATAGTACGAATTGGATACGTCTAAGTTTATTATCCAAAAATAGCCAACCAAAATGCGATCTTAGGACACTTATCACTTTTCGGATCGTTCTTTTATATTTTAAGATAATTCGACTGCGGAAAACCGGATTAGTTTCTTCTATGAATTCTACGCAATATTAGCCTTTCTTATGTTCCCTCCACTACTACCGATGCCATCTCGACTCATTTCCTGTTAAAGGCACACCCAACGAAGTCAATCTGTAATGATTAAGATTGCCTCGTTTGCCAAATCTTTTGTTTTCCCGACTTCTTTTGCTCGATGATCAGAGCGAGCAGCACCTATCTGACGGAATGATTCCGTCATATGACGTTCCATTATAGAGGACTCAGAATAGAGCTTTAGGATACTCCTGCAGAAACTGAATGTGTCAATTGGCCTGTGTTTGAAAAAGCTCCAGAGATGAGACAGTCGCTGTGGGTTGACCAGCTTTTGGAGACAGCACCAATTTTTACCAATTCCAAATTCTGGGGAAAACCCCCTGCTGCTGCCATAATTTCCTCCATTGACACGAGGTCAGTAGCATAAATTTCTGAAGCTGGTGCAGCGGATACTAACCATAGCGGCTTCATTAACTAGTTTTTTACTGTTAACTGCTGCCCATATCAGATCAACTTATGACTGATGAACCATCGATATCTGTTATCGGGTTACATACTAATCGTGACATACATTTCCATTTGTTCTATATTATGATTGCCTTATTTTTATCTTAATTTATATAGTCTAAGCACTACCAGAATCCTTAAAAGAAATGGGCAATAAAATATTGAAATCATTACGAGTAGCGCTACTTCGACCGGTGAACAATATAAAAAAAAATAAAGATAAAATATTGTCTACATATCAGGCATTATAAAAACATTGTCAAAGTAAGAAGACACAACTATTGGAAAGACATGTCACATCATGTAAAAGACTACATTAACAAATGTAAAAAATGCCCAAAGTCAAAAACGGCGAAGCTCATCAAAACACCGTTAATTATAACATGCTTTTGGTAGAGTAATAGTACACACAATTGGTCCACTACCAAAATGTGAAGATCATAATGAATACGCAGTCACTTTAATATCCGACTTGACGAAATACTTAGTAGCAATTCCAGTTCCAAAGAATGGCATCTACAATTGCAAAAGCTATATTCGAATGAAGACGTTCTTACGACGTGGGAACAGAATACAAAAACCCAATATTTAAATGACTTGTGCAAATATTTGAAATGCGCACCACCACCAGACCTTAGGCACCGTTGAAAGAAGTCATAGGACATTCAATGAGTACATTCGTTCATATAAATCAGTAGATAAAACTGATTGGCATGTATGGTTACAATATTTTGTGTACTGTTTTAACAGAACTCCATCAGTATCACATAAATACTGTCCCTATGAAATTGTATTTGGTAAAGAAAAAACTTAAAATCCTTTTAAATAGCATAAATAGAAAAGAACCTTATATAATGGTTATGGTAGATTATTATGCTAAAGAAGTTAAGTTTAGATTAGAACTAGCATATAATAAGGCTAGAGTAATGTTAAATTTAGATTAGAATTAGGATAAAATAGAGCTAGAATAATGTTACAAGAAAATAAGAAAAAACATAAAAATGGTAGATGATTATGCTAAAGAAGTTAAGTTTAGATTAGAACTAGCATATAATAAGGTTAGAGTAATGTTAAATTTAGATTAGAATATAATAGAGTTAGAATAATGTTTCCAGAAAATAAGAAAAAACATAAAAATTTATATGGCAATATATGTTTATGGATTCAACTACTTCAACTTCGGCCTTATGGAAAAATGTTTATATGCATAACTTGGCTATGTTTAGTCCGATTTTGATCAAATTTGGTACTTTGCTTAATATTTGTATCAAATTTAAGTGTGCCAAATTTGCACAAGGTAGAAAGTAGCGGAAAACAATCGAGTCTTTTCAAATTACGTGGTGGAAAGGGGCGTGGTAAAACTTTACACATACTAAACGTGCGCATTAACTAAGCAAATTTACATACCAAATATGGTATCTCTAGAATAGTTTTTGAGATAAACGCTTTTTTTTAAATTGCAGGGTCGAAAAGGGGGTGTGGCGAAAATTTGAAATAAACTCGACCGCTTCCCACAGTACACGAGCCTACATACCAAATTTGGTGGCTCTGACTCTTATAGCCTCCGAGATCTAGGCGTTCCTACGGACTGACGGACGGACGGACGGACCGACAGACGGACAGGGCTAGATCGACTCGGCTACACTCGACTGATCAAGAATATATATACTTTACCTGTTACATTCAATTTGGCGACTTTAATAAACCATTTCACCCTAATGGTGTATGTTATAAAAATAGATACACACAATTGAAAAATATTTCGAAAAAAAAAGAGAAAGAAAATTTGTCTGGCCAGACACAAACAAAACAATTTTGCTAACATGCATATATTACCTTTAATCAATCATTTATTATCATTATCATCAATAAATAACTCCATAATATTATGTTATTTTCTAAAAAGAGAAGGCGTAGTATACATTTATACCAATAATCAACAAATACAAAGAGATCAACTTGTAACACTTTGTTGCAAGTATAAACAATTGAAAATGTTCGCAATATTGACATATACGCATACATATATTCACAAAGGCAATATAGCACATGAGCGCGCCAAATTATGTGTATGTACTGACTCCCTTTAGCAGCTGACTTCCTCTGGTACCGGCAATGACCAGCTACGACGAGGCTACAGAGCATTACGATTGTCATATCATCATTCAGGGGAAGCCGGAATACCAGGAACCTTGTTGTGGTTGATGTACATGGTCCCGTTTATCATAGGGCTTTTCTCAAACGTTGTAAAATAAGTTACGTTGGTGTGTAACGTGGGGCCGTCATCTACGCTGATGACCGCAGACCTATTGACGATAATTGTTCCCTCGTCAACCCTTGTAGTGGGATCCGAACGGTCTGCGTACGGCACGTAGATGATTGCCCTGAATGTAGTCCGCGAGCGATGTGTCATGCTTAGCCAGTTTGCAAAATGTTACGTGATTGTTTGTAACGCATTCAGAGACCGCCTTCACTCCGTCGTCGCATTCTGCTACTACGTTATCATGTATCGGTAGTATGGTGTCGTCAAGTGCCACGGGGAAAATTACGACTTTACATAAATGTTTAATTCTAGGGTAATCTATAAGTACATATTTTTACATTGCTATATGGTTTCTTCCATTTGGATGTACCTTGAAATTCCTGTAGGTACTCCTGAGACCATTGTGTCTAGAATGTATGCTTAAACCATTGCACTCATTTCTATTGTTCTGGAATCGATCGCTGTGTTACAGGCTCTGCATCTGGTTGGGCTACCAATGGGTCTCCAATCAATAGATGGCCTGGGGTTAGAGCTGTCAAGTCGTTCGGATCGTCTGAGTTCGGAGTTTAAAGCGCACCTTCAAATGAGGAGGTGGACAGGTCTCCTGCCAACTCCAGGTGGACTGCCTTGGGTGCTCCTCGAAGCTTATGGTGGATCCAGAATGGTCCACAATTGTCTACTCCTGCGTTGAGAAAGGGTCTATTCTGAGATACCCGGTGCTCAGATAAGTCGCCCATGACTTGTTTATAGAACTGAGACCCTGGACCACGTTAATGATGTGGTACTATTGCCGAGCAATTGGAATTCCTCGTAGTCCTTCATGTCCACAATGAAGATTCTCTTCATGAAGTTTCCATAGATTCATTTTTATCACCGGATCATAATATAATTGAATGTTCATCAAGAATTAGTGGCAATGTTGACACCGTGCTTTTGCGATCCATCGGTTGATCAGGTAGTTTCTTCAAGTGGAAGAGTTTGTGCTTTGCCTTTTCGCAGAAAGCACCAAAGGTACTATTTGTCCCAGATGCTGCTGCGCATCTCTTCCTTGGGTTTAGTTTTTCAATGCTGCAATGCTTGGTTTCCCAATCGCCTTTAATGTTAGGAAACGCTGATCCAAAAATGATTCGAAATCCTTTACTTCCTGCAGATCCCTTGTGTTGGAAAGAGATTGCTTATATAGTGAGTAGTTAAATCTGTCCAATTTCCTTGTCAAATGAAACATTATGACAGCATCTGACGATTCCATATTGACGCCTAAATTTTTAAAGCTTGCAGCGATTCAAAAATACTAACATGTTCTAACTAACAAGTTCTTCATAGAAGCTGCGTCATTTCCCACATTTGTGTGATGATACAGCTTTGTCAGTCAGTCAGTTGCACATCGAGTTCAGAGTTCGCGGTTGTCTTTGCGGGTGCTCCCAGTTTTAAGTGTATCAATAAGCCTGCAAAAGGATCTGTAAATCGTGGAATCTGTTAAGCACTTGCTACGGAGTCTTTGGCTACGTACCACTGTTGGTGGTATGGTTGGTGCGAATGCTGCTGAGGCACTTGAAGAGGCTATTTTCAGGAAGAGCTCGCGTCTGGGCCGGACTCCGCCTCGGGTTACGGCTCCACCAAGGAATGGCCCGCAACTAATTGTGGCACCAGCGTCAACGCAAATGGTCGAGTGCACGGAAGCGGTACCGGTAGCTCCACCGGCATCGAATATCCCTGAGCTCGACGAATTGGGTAAGCTCCTTCATGATTTAGTAGAGGTGTTCATGACAAAGGCGGTCCGCCACGTCAACGTCAACACCAAACAGGCGATCACAAGGATGAAGGAGCTGCAAGAACTCCTGTGCCAAAAGGTGCTCGTCGGCCAGCTGACCGTATGTAATGAGAGAAAGTCTGCTGAGCCAGATCAAGCGCCCTGCGAGGCCAAGGCCATAAGTAGACTTCGTGGAAAGCCCCCACTTGGCGATTCTCCTAAACGCCCAAGGGATGAAGTGGTGACTCAAAGCTGTGTGCCAGCGAAAAAGCAAAAAAGTGCACATATTAGGGAGATCGGAACTGCAAAAGAGCCTGCTGCTGACGGTGCCGAATGGCAGGTAGTGGCACCAAAGCCGAGAAGGCATCCAAAGCAGAGGCAGCGGCCAAATGCTATTATTGTCGAAAAGAAGGGCAACATGTCATATAGTGACATTCTAAAGCTAGTGACGCGTAGCGAGGATGCGAAGCTTAAAGCCGTCGGTGAATGTGTCCAAAAAGTAAGAAGAACAGCAAGTGGCGACCTTCTTCTAGAGTTAAAAGGCAGTGCCGATAATTTGGAGCAAATTAAAGGAGATATCGATGTGGCGCTGAATGGCAAGGCCGAAGCCCATACCCTCACCCACCGTACCCGACTGGAGATTCTAGATATGGATGATGAAACAACAGTAGACGAGATCATCAATGCGATTTCTGCTGAACTGAGCATAAATCTACCCCATGATCTGCGTCCGCTGCCCTCGGGGACTCAGAAAGCCATTCTGTGCATCCCAGCTCACGTAGCGGAGATTCTGCTTAAAGTTGGAACCATTAAAGTAGTTTTAAACGTATGCAGGATTCGCATCAATGAGACCCCAGTGAGGTGCTATAAGTGCCTGGAAACTGGGCATATCGCAGCCAGGTGCAACAGGCGAGTGGACAGGAGCAAGTGGTGCCTGAGATGTGGGCAGAACGACCACAAGATAAAAGAGTGTCACAACAAGGCTAAATGTTTTTTGTGCCTAGAAAAGGGCTTTGACCAGTTGGACCATGTTTCCGGGGGTCAGAATTGCCCTGCACGGACCAAGCAAAGTCCCAAGACGGTGTCCCACCACAAAAAAGATTAGATTTTTACAGATAAATCTAAACCATTGTGAGGCGGCGCAATCATTGTTAGCGCAAACGGTGCTTGAGCTAAACACGCCGTGTTAATTAGCGAACCTTATAGGTGTAGCGAAGACAGTAACTGGAACAGGAGTCTCTCATTAAAGGCGGCTATCTAGACGTGCAACATGCGGGCGCAGTGTTGCTCGCAGAATTCTGTGTGGGCAGCTGAGCACTTTGTGCGTGCTCATATAAACGACTTCTGGGTCTACAGCTGCTATTTGCCACCAAGCCTCTCTCTGGAAAGCTATAGTAGGTCATTGGACGAGTTGATTACGGATATAAGAAACCACAACCGTGTTATTGTTGGCGGGGATTTCAACGCGTGGGCTGTAGAGTGGGGCAGCCCCCTTACCAATGCTAGAGGGCGTGTACTGTTAGAGGCGTTTGCTGCCGTAGACGTTGTCCTGCTAAACAGTGGCTCCCAATTTACCTTCAGGCGCGCAGGCATGGGATCAATTATTGATCTCACTTTCGCCAGCAGTGGCCTTTATCCATCGTCGTCATGGAAAATAAGCGATACTTATACTGCAAGTGATCACGAGGCTATCGTTTTTGCGGTGGAGGAAACTGGCCGCCCAACAAATGCTCCTGAGACTCAACATAAAAGATGTAAGATAAACACGCTTAACTTGCAGGAATTTACAGCTGCACTCAATAGCTGCGAATGGGGACAGGATGAAGCGGAGGTTATGGCTCATCATCTCTCCAATATGGTCGAGAGAGCATGCGATGCGGGCATGCAGCAATGTGGTGCATACACGAGGCACCACAAGTCCGTATACTGGTGGAACCAAAATATTAGCGAATTGCGGAAAAAATGTCTTGCAGCCAGGAGACGATACCAAAGGGCTAGACGCCGGGATGCTGAAAACTGGCCGCAGCTGCGGCACGATTTTGGCTTGGCAAGGACAACCTTAAAGCACACTATTTGGGCCACTAAGAGGGAAATTTTTCTAAGACTGTGCGACTCAGCAGAGCAAGACCCCTGGGGGAAAGCGCATATATGCAAATAGGCAGCGCACACCCCTAGAAGCGGAGCAGCTCAGCTCTATAGTCACGGAATTATTCCCGCACAGAGAAAACTCATTAGATAGTAGACGTCCCGCCACACCAGCAGCAGGAAGTTATGTCACTGACCCTGTGTCAATGCAGGAAATTGTGGCTGCAACAAGCGCACTAAAGCCGGGCAAGGCACCAGGACCAGATGCCATCCCCAACCGGGCCCTCAAGCTGGCAATGGCGCTGCGCCCAGACGCATTTTTGGAGGCATACAATAAATGTCTATATGAAGGAGTTTTCCCCAGGATCTGGAAACGGCAAAAATTGGTTCTGATCCCGAAACCAGGGAAACCAACAGACACGGCCTCATCATACAGGCCCATCTGCCTGGTGGATACTATGGGCAACGTTCTAGAGGGTCTTATATGTACCCGGCTTCACAGAGCTATAAGTGCCGGAGGGGACTTATCGTCCAATCAATTTGGTTTTCGCAAAGCCAAATCGACGGTCGACGCCATTGGCAAGGTTGTCAGCATAGCCGCGACAGCCATAGAAGGCACTCGATGGAAGCACGGGACGAAGAAGTACTGTCTGATTGTCACGCTAGATGTCAGAAATGCTTTCAATACTGCAGACTGGGGGTGTATTTTGGATGGACTACTCAACTTTGGAGTTCCAGTGTATCATCTGGAGCTACTTCGAAGACAGGCAACTGTGCTTCAGTTCAACGAACGGCCAATCAACATACTCGGTTTTTGCAGGGGTACCCCAAGGCTCCGTTCTGGGGCCGCTGTTGTGGAACATTATGTACGACGGGATCCTTCGCTTGAATCTGCCGTCGGACTGCGAAACTGTGGGCAACGCTGACGATGTCGCTCTGGTCATTGTGGCAAAAGAAGTCGCGAAAGCAGAGGCGTTGGCGAACGGGGCGATCTTGCTCATCACAGAGTGGCTGCGTTCGGTGGGCCTACAACTTGCAGCACAAAAAACAGAGCTTGTCCTAATAAGCAGCAGGAAACGGGTCGAGACGGCATTGGTCAGTTTGGAGGGCTCCATCATATGCTCGAAGCGTGCTATTCGGTACCTTGGAGTTTGGCTGGATACGCGACTATGCTTTCGAGAACATCTGCAGCATGTGCACGTAAAGGCTTTGGAGTCAGCGAGGGCATTATCAAGAATCATGCTGAATACACGCGGCCCAAGACAAGAAAGACGGCTACTACTCTCTAGCGTTACAACATCGATCATTCTCTACGCGGCACAGGTATGGACAGAGGCAGTAAAGACTGAAAGATATACCAGAGGTATCCGGGCAGCATATCGTCTCAGTGCGCTAAGAGTATGTTGCGGGTTCAGGACCATCTCCGACGACGCCGCACTTGTTATTGCGGGAATGGTTCCGATCGAGCTACAGGTAGAGGAAGCTCGACTAGTAGCATCTTCGCCCGAGGATGGGCCATCTAGGAGAGAGAAGAGGGTTGATGCTAGAAGGAGAAGCATAGCCAGATGGCAGCGGAGATGGGATGAATCCTCCAAAGGGCGTTGGACCCATAGATTGATTCTTGACGTGTGTGCGTGGCTTGGTAGGCAACACGGCGCCGTAAATTTCCACCTTACGCAAATTATCAGTGGGCACGGCTGTTTTAGGTATTACCTACACCGCTTCGGACACGACGCATCCCCCTTCTGCTCGAACTGCGGGGACGGCGTCATTGAGGACGCAGAGCACGTCCTGTTCGTATGCAACCCCTTCTCTGGCGAACGGCAAGTGCTATCCCAAAAAGTGGGTACCACACTCACAGTTGGTAACCTGATAGAGGAGATGATTTCGAGTCTACATAAGTGGGATGCGGTAAACTCCTTCGCGGCTAGTGTGATGCGCGATCTGCGATTAGCCGAACGCCGGAGGGCAGGTGTGGAGGCACGACAATAAAATCAACACGGCTGCTGTGAAGCATTACCTTTCGGCCGTCCCGCAGCAGTTCTTGTCATTTTTTTCTTGTATATTACTGTAGTGTACGTATTGTATCTTAATGTATTGTACGTATACTGTATGTATGCTGCCTCACTGTTAAATGTTAATAAATTTGTTAAATAAATAGAATAAAAAAAAAAAAAAAACAGCTTTGTCAGTATGGCTGTTACTAGAACCCGTTTTTAATTAAATCGTTCCTGCAATATTGACCAATCAGTGTTGTAAATGGCTTCTGTTAATTAGAACCACATTTTCTCTATTGTCGATACATTTGACTCATGATCAACCTTTTTATAGATGTCATGAAATTGTTGCCATTTCAGATTATCCCCACCAAATTTATTAATGGGAATTTTGGGTAGTTGCAATGATTGTATTGATTGCAATACAGGCGGTGATTGCATATTTTTCTGCTGATGCCACACAGAATTTCAGCATTGTGTTTTCTGCGGCTCAAACGTATTTATATTATATACAGCTGTAGACCTGTATTGCCTCTCCTGGTTCTCTCTGCTGCTTATAAAACTCTTCCATGTTCTTTTATATTCTTATGTACTTGCTTACTTATACTAGTACTTGAACCGATGGAAGTGTATTTATTTTGTTAGACATGGAACGCTCCGACTCGTTCCTTAAATTAGTCAAGTGTAGCACAAATATGAATAAGAAATAAATAGAAGCCGCCTTTTTGTTTAGTGTTTAACAATAGTTAATTTTATATCAAATATTTCTATTCTTTTTACACTGATAAACGCCAATATTTTCAATTTCTTTTTTTTTTTTAAAAATCTTTTCAAAAATTACTGACTGATGGCAAACTATAGTACTCGCTCATACTACCTGCGTTACTGACCGAGTTAACTAGGTCAGAGATTGCTGATGCCAGAGCTTTGTTTGAATGCAACAGAGTTATAAGTTGAACAAACTTTATTTTACATAAATAAAATAACTTGTTTATTTTTGCGACCTTCTGATTGATAGTGTGTTTTTTGCCGGCTCGAGGTCAAATTGTTGAGTGAATAAAAACGCAAATTGTTGAGTGCAGTAAAATTGGCTGAGGAATTGAATATAGAAGTAAAGAAACCAAGAACAGCAGGTAGACAAACGAAACGTGAAAATCACGACACGTCTAACTGTGAAGATTACTTCCGAGTCTCCATGTATCCCAGATTTCTCCGAAAAACTCTGCGATACCAGTTAGTGCTTTGGAAACATTGGAACTTTGCGACAAAGATGTCTATCCTACAATTCACGCTTTGCTCAGAATTTTATGTACACTGTGCACAAATGCAAGCGCCGAACACCTAGCACTGCTGAATATTCATTATGACATTGAAGTAAGACCAGAAGATATCATTCAACGGTTTGCAAATCTAGGAGCACACCGAATGGTTTTGTAATTTATGTTTGAGACAGCAACTTATTTGTGTTATTAATCTCATTAACGTATATTCTTTGATAAATTGTAGAAGTTTGTCATCTGCGCGTAATATAATATACCAAAAATCAAGTTTGAAAACACTTCTATGTATGTATATATTATGAATTACAAAAATATTAATATATATTTAAGAAATTATTTAGCTATAATAAAATGAAATTTCTTCCATACTTGGTCTAAGAAAAATTTTTGTCTAAATACTAGTTTCGTCCCCTAACCTGAGTTACCAGAACGTTATAGGGCTGAAATCTAAACTTCCTAGTCTCTATGTAGATAGTCTTTCTTTTGAACATAACATTCTTGCTTTTAGGGAGACGTGGCTAAAACCTGACATTGCTGATGCATCGGTCTTTTCCACAAACTTTTCTATATTCAGACGTGACCGAATTTCTCGCGTAGGCGGTGGCGTTCTGATAGCTATTGATGATGCTTTATCATCTGAAATAATTCAATTTTCTTATACCCAGGAGATTGAGTTTGTCGGTGTTAAAGTAAATCTTAAATCTTGTAATGCTTTCATTACCTGTTCCTATATTCACTAACAGATGAATCTACCATGTTGCTGCCCTCTATGTCACATGACTTTATTGATGGCCTTCTAGACTTATCTTTAACCCAAATCAATCCTGTCTTAAATTCTAATGCAAAATCGTTAGATCTTATTTTTGTATTGGATTCTTCATATTGTGATGTTTCTAGGATCGAACCTTTTGTTTTCCCCGAAGATAAATTTCATCCAACATTAAATTTAAAAATTGATTTACCCTCACTATCACCATTACTTGGTTATATATATATGAGTTACTTCTAACTAGGTGTTTTCGTAAGACTGACTTTGCCAGCCTTAATGAAAATATATTTACTACCGATTGGTCTTATCTGTACAATTGTAGAGATATGAACTCAGCTTCCTTTATGATACTCTGAATTCACTTTTTGATATTTGTGTGCCTCTTGGCAGGCAGGAGCGGCTTAATAAACCTCCCTGGTTCTCTCGAGAGTTATCCAATTTGAAAAATGTGAGGACTCGATATTATAAGAAGTTTAAAAAAACGCGTCGTTTATCAGATTACGCTCTGTATACAGTTGCTCGTTCGAAATTCGTGATGCTTAATACACAATGCTATAAAAATTACCTTCAGCGCTGTAAGCTTCAGTTTTCTTCTGACCCTAAATAATTTTATAATTTCTGTTGGAGGAGAACTCCTGAATTTAAACTCATTAATTTAGTTATTCCGAAATATTAACCATTGGGTTAAATAGCTAAACTATCGATATATCGCAAGCTCAAGGAGAGTTCAATCTAGCATCACTGTTGGCTCTCTTCTTGCGTTTCCCTTTACACTTCACTTTGAATTACTCTCTCTCTCTCTCGTAGCATATAAGAATTTATGAAATCACTGTAACAAGAGAACTCGAATGCGACGGACGCAAAAAATAAATGTAAAACTACATAACGTCGTCTAATCTGTTTCGGGAAGAATGTGGCAAGGAAAGTTTGAATCATCGAATCCAACCGAGTAGCAGTTTATTATATGGCCGAGAAATTGGCCAACATTTTGGCGACCGTGACAGGACATTATACTTGCTGTTAAATAAGTTTTTCTTCAATTGCAACTAAGTTGGACTCGTCGTTTCATAATTTCGTAAGCCACCACAAGTTTCCGATAATAGATTGCAAGAGGCAATCAATCATCAAACACCCGTTGAGACATCTAGAAAGAAAGGTGGACATCATAAACCACGTTTAAACTCTCCACATACTGCAGTAAAGTCATTGGAATGAAACCGCAAGTATTCAATCAAACGATTACTGTACTCGCAATTATTGTACACATGTACAATAAAAGAAAACCTAACAGTTATATTTTTGTCGTTTGTCATTCCACTCTCTACATACCCAAACACACGAGCGTGAGTGCCTGCGCCAACTGTACATCAAAAACCCGTTAAGTTTGCGAACATAGGTATATGTATGTACATATAACTAATCAACATTCGCTTTGGTTCTGCTACTTGGAGGTGTTGCTGGCTTTTATTGAAGCATTATGGGCAAAGACGGTTCAAATACTGCCGTAAGCTCAAAGTTAACAGACAAACTAACAAATCGTAGAGCCCAGCGGACTCAGTTTGAAAATCATATTCGAAATTTACATGAAAAGATCATTGCCACTAGCGACCAAGAAGATGCCGATACACTAGACTGCAGACTTCAAATACTTGAATCTCATTATTAAGTACTCATATTCAAACACAAATTGAAAATTTGCACGTCATTGATAAAGAGCGCAGTAATTTGGATGAAATGTACATAAAGGTCAAGTTACATTTATTGTCTCATTTATAAAGAAAACGTTCAACGGGTCCAGTAAACACATCGGAAATGAGTTTTATGAGTTCTTCCATGTCTCCTACCGTGGTTCACAGTCAACGATTACCTAAACTGAAATTACCCAGTTTCGATGGCAAATATTCAGCGTTTAAGAAATTGAAATCGTCTTTCCTGAATCTAATTCACAACGATCACCACATGCCAACAATTGATAAGTTCAATTATCTTCTTGAATGCTTATCGCTACCTGCACTTGAGGTCGTGCAGTCGTTCCAAGTCACCGAACAAAACTACAGTCAAGCTTGGTCAAGATTAGAAGCTCGCTACGACAACGACGTTCTAATCTTCCATGATTGTATATCGGGTCTGTTCAATTTATCATTAGTCAAGCAACCAGAAGCAAGACTTTTGCAGAAGCTCATCGATAATGCGTCCGCTATACGCGGATCACTTCTTACACTAGGATCAACTGAGGAAATAATGAATAACATCATGATTCACGAAGGTTGATGCTGAGACCAAAGGCGTCTACGACGAAAAGCAAAGCTTCGACAAGCTTTCAACGTGGGAGGAATTCTGCACAATTCTTCATCACCGCTGCCAGTTCCTAGAAAGTCATCAGACAGGTCAACTCGGTCAGCGCAATAGTTCACTAGGAGGAAAACGACCATCAACGTCAAAGGCATTCCTCAATATTAACTCTCAATGCTTACTCTGCCATTCGTCGGCGCACTATGTTAGTAATTGTAAGTCATTTGGAGAATTATCGCTACAACAAAGGTTCGATACAGTCAAACGGACCAATGCATGTCTTAACTGTCTGCGAACTGGACATCGCGTCACGGATTGTCCCTCACTCTCCCGGTGCAAGGTGTGCCTATCGGCTCATCATACGTTATTGCATCAATTCGCCTCCACCCCGATAAAAAACCTATCATCATCGATTCAATCTGGTAATCCAATAACTAATTCACAAAGCACTTCGTTATTAACGAACACTGATAAAAAGGGAAGGCTTCCTACAGCATTGATTCACATAATGGATAAGTCTGGCCAATTACATACTGTACGGGCACTTTTAGATTCATGTTCATGTTAGCCAAGCGGCTAAATCTGGATAGGACTCGCGTTTCTCAAGAATTCAGCGGCATTACCGGAAGCAGTCAAGGCATTAAACACAATGCGTTTGCCACAATACGTTCTAGGCATTCATCATTTAAGTGGTCCGCCAACTTTGCCGTCATTAAGAAAATTTGTGCTCAGCAACCAAAAGAGCATATCGATACATCAAATTGGACCATACCTACGGATATCAATCTAGCCGATCCGTATTTCAATGAGCCCCACAAGATACACATTTTAATAAACACTAATGGGCTGTTTGCAGCAATCCTCGATGGTCAGAAAGGCTTGAGCGAAAACATGCCATATTTAATCAACACGGAATATGGTTGGATAGTTGGTGGAAATTCGGAAACCACACACGAAAGGCCTCGACAACAATGTTTATTGGTACACGTCAACCCATCACTTGATCTAGTTAAAATATTTTGGGAAATTGAAGACTGTGAGAAGAACAGGAATGCGAAAGCCATTTTTGTAAAAATGCAATTGTAAAATCTAATGGAAGACTCCAAGTTCGACATCCATTTAAGGAACCCCCAGAGAAGTTAGAATTCTCCTACGACAACGCAGTACGGTATTTCAAATCCTTAGAAAATCGTCTCGACCGCGACGACTAAAACAAGCATATGTAGATTTCATCAACGAGTATGTAAAACTTGGCCACATGTCTCTCAAACCTGTTGCAAGCCAGAACGAACCGCATTATTACATACCTCATCATTGCGTGTTGCGTCCGCAAAGCGTTACTACGAAACTTAGAGTTGTGTTTGATGGTTCGGCTAAAACATCATCGTGAAAATCATTAAATGAGCTGTTAATGATTGGCCCCACAATTCAACAAGACCTATTTATAACATTTCTATCATTTCGTCTGAACAGGTATGCACTTACAGGCGACATAGCTAAGATGTATCGCCAATTTGTCATAGATCCAAGAGACCGGAGATTTCAGCGCGTTGTATGGCGACCAACAAAAACAGAAGAACTAAAAACTTACGAGCTCAACAACGTGACATATGGCATGTCAGCTGCACCCTTCTTAGCTATCAGAGGTGTTCACCATATTGCCGATTTGTACTCACATGATCATCCTATAGGAGCTAAAACATTACGCAACGACTTATATGTGAATGACTTGCTAACCGGAGCTGATAGCGTAACCGAGCTTCAACACATTAAAAATGATATAGTAGACATCTTAGCACAGGTTGGGTTGCATCTTCCAAAATTTAGTAGCAACTGCAAGGAAATTACGAAAACTTCAGAGGACGAAGTATTTATCGCCATGGAAGATCAAGACACTACCAAAACTCTGGGAATGACGTGGATGCCCAGCAGCGACATCTTTACATTTCGATACATTTGTGACCACCAAGAACCATTTACCAAACGATCAATTCTTTTAGTAGTAGCAAGAATGTTTGACTTGCTGGGATTCATAAGTCCGGTCATTGTTCGGTGCAAAATTCTTATGCAAGACTTGACACTCAAGGGCCTAGATTCGGATGAGCCTGTCGATGGTCGAATTAAGGAAAGATAGAAAGAACTTTTACAGGATATTAAAGACTTACCAAATCTACAAATACCACGATATGTAAACACATCAAAAACGTATCGATGCGAAATACACGGATTCTCTGACGCATCCGAAAGAGCATACGGATGCTGTCTTTATGTTCGATCAGAATTCCCGAGTGTAGTCAAAGTCACTTTACTCGTTGCGAAATCAAAGATAGCACCTACCACGACACAGTCATTGCCTAAGTTAGAACTGTGCGGAGCATTGTTGCTCAGTCGGACTTGGCGCAAATTCGAAAGGACATTAAAATTATACATCGACAAGGTATACTTTTGGACCGATTCCAAAATTGTTCTGCAATGGCTGAAACTTCATGCATCAACACTAAATTGTTTTGTAGCAAATAGAGTATCAGAGTTACAACAACACA
Organism: Drosophila equinoxialis; assembly: GCA_018150345.1. Taxonomy (NCBI): domain Eukaryota; kingdom Metazoa; phylum Arthropoda; class Insecta; order Diptera; family Drosophilidae; genus Drosophila; species Drosophila equinoxialis. The sequence goes on from JAECWI010000168.1 coordinate 1,633,379, forward strand.
CGGAAGAAATAATATGGAAGCACGTCCCTTCTACTAAGAATACAGCAGATATTGTTTCTCGTGGTTGTCGGACATCAGAGCTGCAAACAAGCATGTGGATAACAGGGCCAACATTTTTAAAATTGTCTAAGGCCGAATGGCCAATTCTTAGGGATTAGCCGATATTCGCATTATTGAGACAGAAATGTATCAATCGTTTTGGAAAATTGTTGCACTAATACAACAAGAATGTTATGCTGATGAAATATCTTTACTAAAAACCAAACAAACCTTAACACCGTGTCTACAGTGTTTAACACCATTCATGCACACAATGACATTTGGACAAACTGCAGTATGTGTAATGAGAGTCGGAGGACGTCTTGAAAACGGAGACCTTCCATTCAACGCCAAGCATCAGGCCCTGCTACCTCAAAATCATCGTTTTACCAAGCTATACATCGAATTCTTGCACAACAAAAATCTTCATGCTGGCCCAAAGTTTATTTTATCTCTTTTACGAGAACGAATTTGTGTAATCAACGCACGAGCGTTGATTAGAAAAGTTGTGCGAAGCTGCATCGGCTGCTTTCACTTTAAACCTCGCCTTATAACTCAACTGATGGGCAATCTACCTGCTGATCGAGCTGAAAGACTACGAGCTGAAAGACCATTCCTAGTAACAGGAGTAGATTTTTGCGGCCCTTTTTTCGCGTCTTACCGGATTCGCGGAAGGCCGCCGTACAAAACATATGCGGCAATTTTTGTATGTTTTGCTTCAAAGGCAATTCATATTGAATTAGTCTCCGAATTGTCAACAAATGCATTTCTGCTTTGTATACGTAGATTTGTAGCGCGTCATGGTGTACCATTGCGCATGGTTTGCGACAACTCCACAAATTTTGTTGGCGCTGCTACAAGGCTAGCTGAATTTAAGTCAAAATTGTTTACCTCAGACGTCATAGGTCACATAAAAACATATAGTTCAATTAAAGGACTTTACTTTTGCTTTAGAGCTCCACACTTTGGCGGCCTCTGGGAAGCGTCAGTAAAATCAGCGAAGCTCTGAAGAATATTTCAAACGCATCTCTTACTTTCGGGGAACTACTCACTGTGTTCTCGGATGTGGAAGCTATCCTTAATTCAAGGCCAATAGCACCCACTTCAGATGACCCCAACGATTTCAATGCTCTCACTCCTGGGCATTTGCTGATTGGAACCGAATTAACGTCAGTACCAGAATCATTACTTTACCATTCCACGGACCCTCCCGGAACGGAACTTCGGTATCTGGATAGATGGCAGCGAGTGACCTATTTGAAACAACAATTCTGGACACTGTGGGTACGGGATTATGTTCATAACTTACAACAACGCAGCAAATGGATTTACGGAAAACCAAATGTGGCCTTGGGACAACTAGTTATAGTACACGAAGACAACGTGCCGGCTCAACATTGGCCTTTAGCAAGAGTAGTGTCTGTAAATACCGGACCTGATGACAAAATTCGAATGGACGAACTTTCAACAGGTGGAGCATGTTGGAGGAGAACTCCTGAATTTAAACTCATTAATTTCATTATTAATAATAAAATATTAATCATTGGGTTAAATAGCTAAACTATCGATATATCGCAAGCTCAAGGAGAGTTCAATCTAGCATCACTGTTGGCTCTCTTCTTGCGTTTCCCTTTACACTTCACTTTGAATTACTCTCTCTCTCTCGTAGCATATAAGAATTTATGAAATCACTGTAACAAGAGAACTCGAATGCGACGGACGCAAAAAATAAATGTAAAACGTCGTCTAATCTGTTTCGGGAAGAATGTGGCAAGTGATGTTTGAATCATCGAATCCAACCGAGTAGCAGTTTATTATATGGCCGAGAAATTGGCCAACAATTTCGTTAATTCTAAACGTAAGACCTCTGTGCACCCATCTTTTTTGTCCTTTCAAAATAAAAAAAGCGAGCACTGATCAGGCAATTGCCGATGTGTTTGTGAGTTTTTTTCAAAACAACTTATTGCTCAACGGAATATCGAGCAAGTCCGTATCCGTATCATTTAAAAAAGGCTAGCTAAATTTTTAATCCAGTAATTGATGAAAGTTCTCTTCTTAGTGAACTTAAACTGGTTAAACCTGTTTATTCTCCGGGGCCAAAAGGTCTACCTGCAAAACGCATTATGTAAACCCATTTTAAAATTGTTTTTATTGTCTGTCGAATGTTACTGTTTTCCATCTATTTGGAAGGAGTTTACATCATTCATCTGCATAAAAATGGCAAAAAGTCCGAAGCCTCTATTTATAGGGGCATTTCAAAATTGTCCACTATTTCGAAAGCTCTTCTTGCAGCTCTATTATTTCGCCATCCCAACATGGATTTGCTTGGTGCTATCTTTATTCATAAACTTTTAATAGGTAAAATAGACTCTCCTGAGCTATTGAACCAGTTAAACCTATCTGTACCCCGTAGACCTACTAGACATTTTATTCCTCTATCCTTAAAACATTGTAGTTCTAACTATTCTTTGCATGAACCTTTTCGAGTCCTATGTTCTGATTACAATCTTCTGTATCCCGTAATCAGATCAGAAGCCTCTCTTACTCTTGTAAAAACCTATATTTTGGCTCATTTAGCTCGTAATTAGCTGTAGTTAATCATATTTTTAATTGTTTGTCCGTTATATTTGTATTTGTCCACGCGATCGTGCCGTCCAATATACAGCTGCGCCCCACGGTCGGTCGGGCGGGAGGTGGACAGATCTCTGCTTGAGCTCGCGCGAAACAGGCTATGTCCTGGTGTCGTATGGACCACTTGAACGTTCTTCGCATTGTACGCGTCAACGTCCAGACAATATAAAACGTAGATCTAGAACCACTAACTAACCACTAACTTTAGAATTTACCTCTATAATCATTAAGGGGTTCAAAAATGCTAAGTAAAGCCTTTGATTCTGTTAATCATACCCTATTACTTTTTAAACTGAACGATTACTTTTTAAACACCGATTTTCCTTTCTTGGGTTCGAGAATATTTAACAAACAGAAAACAGAAGGTACTTTTCAAGTCTTATTTTTCCTATTCCATTCCTGTGACATTTGGTGTACCTCACAGTAGTCATCTTGGCACCCTGCTTTTCACTTTATTTATTAACTATCTTCCATTAGTCATTATTCATTCCCGTGTGCTTATGTATGCTGACGACGCTGTCTTACTTATAAAGAAAGAGATTCATTTAGTCGGCTACAAGCTGATCTTGGGGCGATTTGGGCGTACTTATGGACCATAAGTTAAATTTTAATACCCATATTTCCACCACGGTCGCAAAGGCCATGAGTGTCCTGGGTTTCATTAAAAGATGGTCAAAAGAATTTTATGAACCCTATACCACTAAAGTTCTTTTTACTTCGCTTGTCCGTCCTATTTTAGAGTATGGATCTTGCATTTGGTCACCTCAATATGAGACGCACCAGATTAGACTTGAATCAGTTCAAAAGCAGTTCTTGCTATTTGCTTTTCGTGGCTTAATCTGGAATCGAAATGTCAATTTGCCTTCCTACTCTAGAAGACTTCCTTTGATTAACCTTCCTTCCTTAATTAACCGTAGAATTATGTTTGGTGTTATTTTTATGCACAAACTCCTAATCGGTGATATTGACTCACCTGAGTTATTGGCTCAGGTAAATTTGTCGATACCATGTAGACAGAGTAGACATCCTTTGATACCTTTAACCCTTAGTCGTTGTTCTTCTAACTATGCCATGCATGAACCTTTTAGAGTCCTCTGCTCTAATTACAACCTTCTATTCCCTGTAATCTGCTCAGAGTCTTCTATTAACACACTTAAAACATCTATTCTTTCCTATTTAGTTCATAGATAGCTGTAGTATTATTTGTTTGTCTGTTTTTTCCATTGTGTATCTGTCAACGAGATTCGTGCCGTGCGTTATACGGCTGCACGCCTCGGTCGGCCGGGTGGGAGGTGCGCAGCTATCCGCCTGGGCTCGCGCGTAGCAGACTTTGGGCCACTTGAACGTACTGCCCATAGTATCGTCAAAAAAAAAAAAAAATTAAATTACCAGATCCCATGAGGACGCTACCACTTCCACTTCACCCATTCGAGATAATTACAACGCGGCTGTTGCGTTTAGTTCATTTACCGTTATTTTTGGTCTATTACCTTTATTGCTCGCTGCACTCGTAAGTTGTCAAAGCATCATAAACATTGTTAACATCAATACGGTCCCTATTTTGGACAAATGACCGAACCTTGTACCTTTCCGATATTGGTTCTCCTTAACGTCTTCTGATGATTTGATAGGTCTTGTAATTGACCCTTCCTGCAATTTGACTTTTACCACTCTTACTTTATCGTCCCTGCCTTTGTGAATTTCCTCAATCTTGCCCAGAAGCCACCTAGCTGGGTGACAATTTTCATCTTTAATCAGTACGACCTGTCCAATTTCTAAATTTTCTGTGGTTTGTCGACACTTATTCCTTTGCTGGAGAGTATATAGAACTCGTCTTTCCATTTCAAGCAGAAATCTTTTTTCATTTTCTGAATTAATTTCCATCTGTCTAAATTTTCAATATTGTCCTCTGATATGAACTCGGCTGCTAATAATGTAAATTAACACTTCGTTGTTGTCCATTTCTTCACCCGTCGTATACAACGGCCGTGAATTTTGTAGCGCTTCTATGTGGCACAGTAAAGTTGCCAGTTCTTTATATGTGAGGTTACTATCTCCTATTACTCTTTTTAAATGATACTTGACCGACTTTACTCCTGGTTCCCAAATACCTCCGAAATGAGGTCCTGCCGGGGGGCTAAAATGCCAGCTGATCTGTTCTCGTGCTAGAACAGGGGCAACCTGAACGTTATCTCGAACTGCTTTTTTGAAGTCTTCATCGAGCATCATAGCCGCTTCCACAAAATTTGTACCATTATCGGAATATATGTTAGCACATTTACCAGTCTTGCAACAAATCTCCTTTATGCTGCTAAGAAGGCATCAGTTGTCAAATTACTAATAACTTCTAAGTGAATTGCCTTAGTTGACAAGCACACGAATACTGCTATGTTTCCTTTGAATGTTTTTTGTCCCCGGTTTTTTGAGCATCTTATATGATATGGACTGGCAAAATCAATCCCCGTATTATGAAATGGAGATGACACCGTTACCCTGCTTTTGGGTAGGTTACCCATAATTTGCTCCGCAGTTACTTGGCGGTATCTGGCACAAGTATCACATTCCCTTAGGTATTTTTTAAGGGCGTTTCTCAATCCGAAAATCCAAAATCTCCTTTGAATTTGACTTCTCATAAGATTAATTCCTCCATGTAGAGTTTCCTTATGAGCATCCTTAATCAACAGCATTGTTAGATGTGATTTACCCAAAATCACAGGATGTTTGGCATCAAAACATATATTGGCATTTTGTAATCTTCCCCCACGCGCAATATTCCATCGTCATCCAAAAATGGATTTAAGCTTAAAATTTTACTTTTCATGTCAATTTGTTTGTTCTGCGTAAGACATGATATCTCTCTGTTAAATTGATATGCCTGTTGGTGTTTAACTATAAAATTTTTAGCATTCTTAAGCTCACGGACGGTTACATATGATGGGTACACTCTATCTCTTTTTTTAATGCCAATAAATCTTAATACATATGCCGTAATTCTGGCCAGCTTATTCATACAGGATTTTTTTCAACAGATACTGCACAATACTGCTTTCTGTATTTACTAGCACGGAATTTACCATACTTTTGTCATCATCTGTTTTTGGTTTAGGCCATTTATCACTTGCCTCGCCAAGCCACTTTGGCCCATTCCACCACAATTCACAATCTTTTAACTTATTTGGACAAATACCCCTTGAAGCTATATCTGCAGGATTATCTTCTGATTTTACATGGTTCCATACTATTTCTTTGATTTTTATGATATCCTCTATGCGACGCCTTACTCGTTTTTCCTTACTAGCACCGTTTTTTATACAGCACAGTGTGATAGTAGAGTCACTTCAAGCATGTAATAGATTGCTGGGCTCTTTTTAGCAATTGCGATAGCAAGTGTGCTGCACATAATTCCAATTTAGGAATAGTCTTCCTATTTTTGATTGGGTAATCTGACTTCTTCCAGATACACCAAATTGTCCCTGAAGGATTTCCATTCCTTTGTTTCGTTATCGGACAACTCTTGATCCCAATTTTGCCCCGCTAGCCACAACTTCTGCATGAATAACTTGCCTATTACGGTTACTGGTGCTAGCCAACCTAGTGGATCATAAATTTTGGCTACTTTTGGGTTCAAATTTAACTCAATTTATAACCATATCCAAAGCGTAAAAAAATATTGGCCTGTGTTGTATTTGACTTTATGCCAAATCTTTGGTGATTTCTGCCAGTTGGCGATTGTTGTTATTATTTCAGAAAACTTTCTTTCCCAAATTTAAAAAAAAAAAATATCAAATTTGTATGTTTGTCACCGAAAACCCACTGGCCCTAAACAACTCTACCTCTGTTGTATTTCCGCTTTCCGAATTTTGCCCCGTCGATTTCAACGATTCGGTCTTCACCCCCTAGTGTTTCCTTTATATCTTCTTCTACCATTTTTAGGTATACCTCCCGAATAAATTTATTCCATTGGAAAATTGATCTACTGGACATCCCATGCTCATCTTTATTGAACTGCTGCTCCATGGTAGCAGATCTTTCCCAGACTTTAGATTGCTCAAAAATCGTGTCTTTCCTGACAAAAATTTACACCTATTTAACATTTGCCGACGATTCTGCACGAATCGGTATTGACGTTGACATCGGAATCTAAATTCCTTGGTCATTGTCGCTGGTTTACCACAGGCGGTACCATTTACTGTCCTTCATAGCGCTCTATGAGCAAACAAAAATTCATACAACTCATCATCCGTCATTTTGATGATTTTTTTTTTTAATTTTTATGTTTTTGGTTTTGTTTTCATTTTAAATTTTATTTAGAAATTAACTCTTTTTTGTTCTTATTTTAATCAGTATTTTAAGTCTTATTTTTAAGTAATATTTTTCATCTTTTTTTCGCAGTACTGGGTTGGGGGAAAAAAAACTGAAATGCAATTCAGCGAATTTTTTAGCCGTTTTTCATTTTTCAATCTCAAGTAGCTAGTAAATATTTACCACAAATTTTGAAAGAGGAAATTTAACTACCTAAGGTTTTTATAAATTTTGCAATCTAGACATTATTTTGAAACTAGAAATAGAAAGGTAATAATTACCAAAATAATTAATTTAAAATTTTAAACTAAACATGAACTTTGAGGTTATTTAAACTAGTTAACTTCTTCGTAAAAAATAATCGATTAATTTAAAAATACTTGTTCAATCTATCAATATTTAAAAAGATATAATTTTATTTAAGTACAGGTACAAATAAAAGGTTTCAGTTTAAAAGAATTTTATCTGACTGTGTAATTAACTTATTCTATGTATTCAAAATTGAAATCAACAAAAATTTCAAATTGAATTCAAAATATGAACTCATTTTACTTACAAAAGTACGGAGTTTATATAGGATTATCCTAGGCTCTAGGAGGTAACGTTGTTCTTAGAAGATCTTATTCTATATTCACACCCACGTATTTGGGGGTTGAACATACGGCGTCGGCCACTTGACATTCTGCCGTTGTGATCTTTTGGGTAAGTTTAAAATTACAAGTGTTTTCCCCACATCGTTTGTGGCTGATTGTAATTCTAGACATATGCTAGGTTAGTTGTTTGGTACAAAGGTATAGTTGTATTGTATTTGCATCTGATTTGGTGAAGCCAGCTCAGATGAACACTATTTTTATACTTAAACATTCTGCGAGAGGCCGCCAAATGGGGCGATTGGGATTCTTAAATTTTTAGTACGTTCTCTTAAACAAATTATTATTATTAATATTATCATTCGTAAGATGACCAACATTAAAGAAGCATGAGCAGCTACGTGATGGAAGTTTAAGCCTAGTAATTCAATATGATGTTCCTTTAATGATTGCAATTGGCTTCCTATTCTTTCTAATTCTGTCGAATGGTTTACTATGTTTGCTTCTACTGAATTCCATGCTATATTTTCTATGTTACTAATATCGCCTACGTGGGAAGTTTTAATAGCTATTGTAGCAGGCTTGCTCACTAAAGACGGTAGTACTCATTCTCTCAGAGAGAGAACATGCTCTCTAAATGAGAGCGAAGTACGAGAGAGCGTCGAGGCAGTCTGGGTTGAACGAGCTTGCGAATCGGTCATGCTAACGAGGATAAAAATCATAGAATACTTGCTTGTAATAAATACGCATATATTAAACAATTTAAACGAGTCAACCTATTACAATATCAGAAGTGGTCCTAACCCAAAACCATGAGTAACGCAGCTCAACTATCCGATTTAACACTCGATCAACTAAAACAATGGCTAGCAACTTTAAACATGCCAACAAACGGCTCAAGAAATGAATTAGTGCTCCGCCTGTATAGCGTACCAATCGAAACACGTGGTCAAGCCCCACTTGGTTGGAACGAATATGATAATTCAGAGCATAATTTAGACGACAATCAATTGATGCAGCCTAACCCAGACCAATTAAATGAAGCGTCAATTGGCGACGGAATTCCGAGAAGCGTACAACAAGAAGCGGTGAACTCTAATTTCAACAACAACAACGATGTCGCGCTGGTTCAACAATTGCTACAACAACTTCAACTGCTGATTCCTAGAATCGAGCGTGGTCACGATTTGGGCAGATCTTTCCAGAATTTGGAAAATAATGGCAACGCCACTGACAATATTATAGATAACAACGTAGCAAAATATCGATGACAGCAGCGGCGAATCTCCGGGCATAGCTTTTTCACTGGCGAAGGAAGTATTGATGGACTTCAACGGCGAGTCGTGCTCCAAAAAAGTGGGTGGCTCAGCTTGAAAATATCGGTGAAGTGTATAACATAGGCAACACTCACTTACCGATGCTCTTCATTTGCAAGATGAAAGGCAAGGCGCATTCATGGCTTCATTCGGAGGTTACACGTATTCGCGAGCCAGTAGCTGTATTATGCGAACAGTTAATGACAGCTTTTAGAGAGAAGATGTCCAAGTCAGAAATACGTCGTCATATTGAACAGCGTAATTGGAAGTTTGGCGAAAAGTTTGCAGCTTATCTGGACGACAAACTAATGCCAACATTAACATCGATGAAGAGGAGCTCCTTGATAAGGTTATCGAGGGCATACCTGACATGGGATTGCGAACTCAAGCACGGATCCAATGTTTCGCCAAACCCAAGCAGATGTTAGCTGCTTCCACTGAGATCCATCTAGAGGACATTCGAAGCGCAGCTAAAGATGAAAACGAAACTGGCAGAACAAACAAGCTCCGAGAGATGCGCTGTCGTAGATATAATATTAGAGGACACTTGGTGAAGGACTGCAACAGGCCTGACCGTGTACCAGGCTCTTGTTTCGTTTGCGGATCCATGGAGCATTGGGCGGCCAAATGTCCAGATAGGAAGGGCAACCGTGAAACTAATGGACTCAACCGCACGAACCAGAGCAGCAACAATTTTGTAAGAAAATTCATTATACATTTTGTAGACTTGCCAAATAATTCATTTATTGCAACGTGCCTCATAGATTCGGCGAGGCCAGTTTCCTTAATCAAGAAGAAACATTTACGTAATCATTCATATCTTTATTCTGTTGAGCAATCTTATCAAGGGCTAAATGTGAAGAATTCAATAAAGATTTACTTTTATTTACTCGTTATCCCAGACGAATCTATGAGCCGCGATGTAATTTTTGGAAGAGATTTTTTGACATCATGTAACATAAAATTACATTTAGATTCGTTTGAAAAGTACGCTAATAACTTCTCAGAGCCACGACAACGAAAGAAAAGTTAATTTTAAAGAAATTGGAATTTTGATGTCAAAACATATGGAAAATGAAATTGTTAACATAAACGTAACGGGTAATACAGAAAACGAAAATATTAATGCAAATGATAAAATTAATAAAGAAAATGTTAATGTAGATAAGGAACTTATTGAATACAATGTTATCGACAAAAGGACATGCATAGATAAGGAAATTACTTTAGAGTTTGAAGAGAATATAATCAAAGGAACAAATGAGGAAAAGTATAAGATTGGAGAAATTAAATTAAAGGAACCCCGTAGTGAGTCTCAAACAAATATGGAAGATAACTTTGAGAGGAGAATGTTAGAAATTTCTTACATAGATAATGAAAACCCAGAGCAAGAATACGCGATCGGTGAAAACATAGATTATAAAAAGGGTTCAGAGTTATGATAAGCTAGTCAGGGATAGGTATATAAGTGCGCAAAGACCGAATAAATCGAATATCAGATGTGAAATGAAATTAAACCTAGAAAATGGCAAACCATTTAGTTGCGCACCAAGACGGTTACCATATTCTGAAAAGGAAAAACTACAGAATAAATAAGAGAAGAAATTATCAGACCAAGCGATTTGCAGTATGCGTCTCCAGTAGTGTTAGTGAAAAAGACAACAGGAGACATCAGATTATGCATAGATTTTCGAAAACTGAACAAGATGATTATTAAGGACAACTATCCGTTACCACTGATCGACGACCTATTAGACCGACTAGTCAATGTATTCGTCGATAAAGAGTCAGTAAAATATACGTCTTTCATCACGCCGCTTGGTCAATACGAATTCCTAAGAATGCCAATGGGGATCAAGAATGCATCACATGTTTTCCAAAGGTTTATAAATCGAATTTTTGAAGACATGATCAGAAAAGGGCAGATCCTAGTATACATGGATGATATAATGATAGCCAGTGCAGATACAACCGAGCACCTACAGACTCTAGAATAAGTTTTTGATAGGTTAGTAAGAAACAAATTAAGACTACGAATGGACAAATGCGAGTACAAAATATGCGCTGACGATAAAGGTTTGGAGGCAGTAAAAAACTTTCCAGTGCCAGGCAATGCACACGTAGTGAAAAGTTTCTTAGGTTTGTGCTCCTACTTTAGAAGGTTTATAAAAAAAATCGCTAAACCTTTATAGGAAATGATGAAAAAGACAAAGAATTCCAATTCGGAAAAGAGGAATTAGAATGCTTTGTCAATTTGAAGCAAAAATGATTGGAAGCACCAGTATTGGCGATATATGACCCCAAAGACGATACAGAGCTTCATTGTGATGCAAGCGCATTAGGTTTTGGGGCGGCCTTATTACAAAAGAAAGCTGATAAAAAACTACACCCAATATTTTATTTTTCAAAGAGGGCAAGTGAGGTTGAGTCGAAGTTTCATTGTTTTGAGCTCGAAACGTTAGCGATTGTGTACGCCCTGCGCAGATTTAGGATTTATGTCCAAGGAAAGAAATTTCAAATTTTAACTGATTGCAATTCTCTGACTCTTACACTAAATAAGATAGAATTAAACCCTAGGATCGCGAGATGGGCCCTTGAACTTCAAGAGTACGATTACGAGTTAGCGCATAGATCAGGGAAGCAAATGCAGCATGTAGACGCTTTAAGCAGATGCACCAATATCATGGTAATAGAACCGAATAGCTTCGAACACAACCTGGTTATTTGCCAAGAAAAAGACATAGAACTGAAAAACAAAAGGAAATGCTACAAAAATCAGAGCACAAATTGTTTGAAACGAGAAACGGAGTATTATACCGAAAGTCCAATGACAAAAAAATATTATTCTACATTCCAAAAGAAATGGAAAATCACGTTTTATACAAATACCACGACGAATTAGGCCATGTAGGTAAAGACAAAATGTTGGACGCAATAGGCAAGATGGATTTCTGAACAGTATACTGAAAGGCAATAAGCCTTTCGAATTAATTCATATCGATCACTATGGACCAATAGAAACCGAAAGGTCTAAAAAACACATACTTGCAGTAGTAGACGGTTTTACAAAATTCGTTAGGCTGTATATTCAACAAAAACCACAAAAACAAAAGAAGCAATAGATGCTTTAAAAACGTATTTTAGAAGTTATAGCAGGTCGAAATGCATAATATCCGACAGAGCGAGTTGTTTTACTTCGTCTGAATTCGAATCTCTTTTGGTTGAACAAAAGGTACAGCACGTTAAAATAGCAACGGGTTCCCCTCAGGCCAATGGACAAGTAGAAAGAATAAACAGGAGTCTAGGGCCTATGCTAGCAAAGTTGACAGATCCAGATAAGGGGAATTACTGGGATACTGTTGTCGAAACCGTAGAGTACGCATTAAATAATACAATTCACATAAGTATAAAACAATACCCCAGTATAATGTTATTAGAACAAAGAGGAGTAGTCATAGACGAACTGAAAGAAGAGATCAAAGAGTTAAGAAATACAGATAATCAAATAAACCTTGAGATGATAAGAAAGAAGGCAGCATTAAATCAGCAAAAATCACAAGCTTACAATGAAAGGTATTACAATAGTAAAAGAACAGTACAAAAGGAATATAAAGAAGGGGACTATGTCATGGTTAAAAATTTCTACAGTACAACGGGAGTGTCTCGAAAATTAATACCAAAAAACAAAGGACCATGTGTAGTACGGAAAGTCCTGAAAAACAACAGATTTTTACTTAAAAATGTAGAGGGATTTCAACTTTCCCGTAACCCTTATCAGGGAGTATGGTGTGGCCAAAATATTAAGCCCTGGTTAAGAACTTTGATGTAATCATAAACTTTCGTTTCAATAATAGCTTGTAAGATATGAACAAAATATGTATAGCTTGTAAGACATGAACAAAATATGTATAGCTTGTAAGATATGAACAAAATATGTATAGCTTGTAAGACATGAACAAAATATGTATAGCTTGTACGATATGAACAAAATATGTATAGCTCCTAAGATATGAAAAAGAAATGTAAACCACCCAAGATCAGGAGATCTTATTTTGTCAGGACGGCCGAATTGTAGCAGGCTTGCTCACTAAAGACGGTAGTACTCATTCTCTCAGAGAGAGAACATGCTCGTCTCTAAATGAGAGCGAAGTACGAGAGAGCGTCGAGGCAGTCTGGGTTGAACGAGATTGCGAATCGGTCGTGCTAACGAGGATAAAAATCATAGAATACTTGCTTGTAATAAATACGCATATATTAAACAATTTAAACGAGTCAACCTATTACACTATGTACGACTCTGACTGGACGCTATGATGAGCTACTAATATATTATCTTCTGCCCTAGCTGTACAGCCTGATCTGAGGCTTAAAATTACTTGTTCTGGTATATCCAGTGTCTTCTGCTGTTCATTACCGCATTGGACTCTAACCAACTAATGCTGCTATCTAATTCTACCCAGTAAGATTTTGTCTCCACAATCGTTGTGTATAAGCAACTAGATTTGTTATTCTGTTTAAAAGGTGTCAGCTTGCAGGCATTATCATTGGCACTACTCCATGGCCAACTTCCTTCACATGTTCTCCTGTTCGACTGCCAGCTCGACATCTTTGCATAGCTGATTCAGACATTAAATGATACGAGTCTATTTCAAAATTATATATTAATTTAATTTATATAAGTATTATCATTTGGTTATTATTCAATCGTACAGGTACTGAAATAACTTTATAGAGAATAGATGGATGTCTCCCAAACAGTGGTATTTTTGCATTCATAATTATTTTTCTGTCAATAAAAATACCCTTGGCTGTCAACAGAGTATATATATCTTTTAACTCAGTGCCTGTCCTTTTACCTGGTAGTTTACCTAGTGCTTCGGACAACTTGCCCTTTATTTTTGTTATTTCCAATTTCATTTGACTTGGTTTAAAATATTAGGGTTCAATCTACCATGTTTAATGTCTATTAAAAGCAGTGTCGGATCTACGGGGGGGTGAAATAGGGGAAATTTCCCTTCTTCTGGTAAAACATGTGTCAGAGAAGACATCGTGGATTTCATATACGATTTTGGCGAACTTTGTAAAGAAGAGGGAAATTATGTTTATGAAGGGACTAAAGACGCTGAAGATAATGATAAAAATGGTGAAGATTCGGAAGACGACGTAAAATTATCACTGACCGGAGTTTCTGTAGGCTGCATCGTTTTAAAAACAATGAAGAAACTAAATTTGAATTTAGAAAACTGTATCTCGATTTGGGCTGTTGCGTGTGCTGTTAACATTTCAGAAAAATGTGGAGCTGTGAATGAAATTAGAAAAGAAGCGAATAACGCTGCTATGGTTCCATGCTTCTCTCACAAACTTAACAGCAGTCTAATGAAATCTTCTAATATTCAGTCAATTCAAAAAGTTTCCGACGTCATACGAGAGGTGACAAAATTATTCCAGAATGCACATCCAAAACGTTGTACAGCATTATCAAAATTACTTGGACACAAGCTGAAAAGTTTATGCGATACAAGTTTGTAGTGGATTTACCGAAAATTTTTAAGGCGTTGACCCAAATAAGTAAATGGAACAACAGAGAAACAGCGGGTAAAGCAACATTACTTATTGCTGCTCTTAGCTCTTTCGACTTCATCATTGCGCTGTTTTGTTTGAGTGATGTTTTGTCCTTGACACGACCTCTCAGTGTAATTCTTCAAAAAGAAGACATGGATTTGGCGAATGCTTCCCAAAAAATTAAATGTCTAGTTGAAGTTTTAGCGAATCAAAGGCAAGAGGGTATGACATCAAATGAAAATTCAGATTTAATGAACTGTTTAATTAAACGATTCGACATTATATTTAAGGAACCAGAAAAACTTTTGCACCTGAGACTCAAAGGAGAAATGACCCACTGGCAGTACTTTTGGAAAAATAATATAACCCATATAATCCGAAAAATTCTGCGATACCAGTTAGTGCGTTGGAAACATTAGAAAATTGCGATAAAGATGTCAATCAAACAATTCACGCTTTGCTCAGAATTTTATGTACAATGTGCGTCACAAATGCAAGCGCCGAACGGTCTTTTTCAACCTTGTGACGTGTGAAAATATGGCTAAGAACAACCATGCTAGAGAATAGATTGGTAGGCCTAGCACTGCTGAATATTCATTATGACATTGAAGTAAATCCAGAAGATATCATTAAACGGTTCGCAAGTCTAAGAGAACACAGATTGGTTTTGTAATTTATGTTTGAGACAGCAACTTATTTGTGTTATTAATCTCATTAACGTATATTCTTTGATGAATTGTAGAATTGTCATCTACGCGTAATATAGTATACCAAAAATCCAGTTTGAAAATACTTCTATGTATGTATGTATATATTATTTCTGACTTAGAAAAATATTAAAATTTTAAGAAATAATATTGGTGTAATAAAAAGAAATTTTTTCCTTACTTGGTCTACAAAAATTTTTGTCTTCGATTTCTCAAGGGTACATTTCTTGGGCAATTCGTTAGAAGGTGGACCAAACTTGAATTGCGACAATAAATGTACGCTAGAGATACACTCGTTAGACAGCTGTTTGGCCAGTTTGTTTAATGAAAGAAACTTTAAGCGAAGATCCCTGTATATACTGCTAAAATCAAGCTGCTGGCTGGCACAAGATGGGCAAGTCCAGCGCATTAAGCCAAGCTCAGGCTTAGACATAGACAAACCAGAAAATTTGTCATAGTCGCGGCCGTTGAGGCCAACACACTTTAAGTGAATAAGATTATCGCAGAGCCAACAAGATATTGCTCTATACTGATAATCAAAACGATCAGAATGCTTGCAAGTGGGTAGACAACAAGCCATTGAAAAGACAAATGAAACACAGGGCAAAAAAAATATATATATATTGTAAGATGTCAGTTATTTTGGAAGTCTGTTAAATGTTCACACTTATTTTGAAACCCGTATTTTAAGTATCGATTGTCAGTAGTAAGTCAGTATCTTTAAGTATCGATTGTTAGTATTAAGTTGCCCAGGAAAAATATCGATATGCGGCCTAAGGCCACACTGGAGTTGGCCTCTTTCTTCTTCCGGCAACAAGACAACTGAACAGACGCACTAGCTGCGCAACAAAAAATAAATCTATTGCCATCTCTAATTGTACATATATTTTCAGAAAATAAATACGCTATTACCACTCAGAAGTGGGATGACTACCCGAAAGGATACATATTGCGGTACTATGCCCGCTCTAGTACCCTCCGCCACTGCCGCCACCACACCCGCTGCTTCCGCCTCCTCCAGTCTGGACGAGCAACTGACGACGCTTCGGAAACAGCATGAAGTGTTACAGTTGCAGCAGCAGATCCTCAAGCTGCAACAGAGGATGGACGAATGCCGAGAGCCGAGGCAGTAAGTCAGTGACTTGAGTGTGATCGAGAGCATGGTGGCCCGATTCTCAGCGGATACGGCATATGACGTCAAAAAATGGCTGAACGATCTGGAGGATGCGTTCGAAATCCTACAGTTGAATGACCGACTACGTTTGATTGCATGCCGTCGCATGCTGGAGGGGACGGCGGCGGTGCTGCTGCGCACGATATCGGTGCACAGCTACAGAGAGCTCAAAGCAATCCTCCTCTGTGAGTTTGGACGCTCGCGCAGCATCGAGGAGGTGTACCACGCTCTTCGTAGCCGGCGCATCAAGGCAGGCGAAGGGTGCTTAAGATTCGCAATCGAAATGCAGGAGATTGCCATGAATGCTCCGATTCCGGAGAACGAGCTGGTCGACATGATCATCGATGGACTGCGGGACAACTCTACTCGGGTCGGCATGCTGTACTCAGCTCGTACGGTGGCCGAATTGAAGCCCCTACTGGAACGCTACGAGCGCTTCCGTCTGCAGGCGGCGGCCTCCAAGCAAAGCGTCAGGGAACAAATCCTCAGGAACTGCCACAAGTGAGACCAGATGCTTCAACTGCTCGGGATGGGGGCATTATAAAAGCCAATGCCCAAAGCCGATCCGACTGCCGAGTTCCTGCTTCAAGTGTAGCATAGTGGGCCACATTTATAAAAACTGCCCGTCTCGGTTGGGGACTGCTGTCGTCACCACTGCCGCCACCACTGCCGATGATGATGGAAGAGAGAGATTGAGCCATTTACAATTTACCCGTCGTTGAACAAAATTACAGTTCGAGATCATTTTCCAATCCCTCTGCTGGATGATTGCATCGAACATTTGGGTGGTAAATCATTCTTCACTGTCTTGGACTTGAAGAACGGGGTCCACCATGTGAAAATGCATCCAGCCTCAATCAAATATACTGCCTTTGTAACCCCTGATGGCCAGTTTGAATATGTACGCATGCCTTTCGGACTTTGTAATGGCCCTTCCGTGTTCGCTAGATTCGTTTATTCTGTCCTTAAGAAATTCATAAACCAAGGTCTGCTCACCATTTATATGGACGATATACTAGTCGCATCGCATGATTTCGAAACCCATCTAGAGGTGCTGAAGGAAATATTGTATACGTTAAGAGTGAGCGTGCTATGCCTGAAGCTGACTAAATGCCGTTTTGCGTATAGGGAACTAGAGTATTTGGGTTACTTAGTCAATTCTGCCGGTATCACGCCTAAACCAGCTCATCTTCAGGCGATACGGGATTTGCCCGTCCCAGGGAATAGCAAGGAATTAGTGCGCTGCTTAGGCCTGTTCTTATACTTTCGCCGATTTGAACCTGGTTTTGCCAAAATTGCGTATCCGATGTCACGATTGTTAAGGAAAAATACCACTTACGTGTTCTCCGAGGAATGCCTCGAATCTTTCCGAACCCTTAAGTCGAAACTGATCGAATCCCCCGTGTTATCTATCTACAACCCGAAGTTTGAAACAGAGTTACACTGTGATGCTAGCTCAACTGGTTTTGGAGCAGAAACAAACCGACGGTAAATTGAACCCAGTCTTCTATTTCTCTAAGATGGCCTCCGCCGCCGACACTGAGAAACGGGGGACATTCCGTTAAGATCGCTCGATTGGCCCTGCTGTTACAAAATTACAACTAAACGATTGTACACCGCTCGGGGGTTAGTATGCCCCATGCCGATGCCCTAAGCAGAATAGAAACCGCCGCCTACGTTGACGATTTAAACCTCGACTTCCAACTGCTTTACTTCCTCCGAATTTGGAGAATTTCTGAGGTCCACTAATATAATTCATGTGCAAAATGCCACTGCCTCACCCCGCGCCAACGGCCAAGTCGAGCGTGTTAACCGGGTTTTGGGCCCTATGTTGGGTAAACTGACGGAACCCGTGGACCACTCGGATTGGGTCCAACAACTGCCGAACATAGAGTTCGCATTGAACAACTCCGTCCACTCCACTACAAAATTTGCCGCTTCCGTACTCCTATTCGGAGTTGAACAACGAGGCGTGATAGTGGATGAACTAACCGAACGATTTGGTGAGAGGACTTCCGTAACATTGTCAAGTCCCAAGAATATAATGCTGAGTACTATGCGAAGCACCACCTCCCGGCCGTTAGTTTTGAGGAGGGAGATTTTGTAGGCATTAAGAATGTGGATACTTCGGCAGGTGCAAACAAAAAACTTATCAAACGGTATCGTGGTCCATACGTCGTTCATAAAAAACTTCCGAATGACCGATATGTTATCCGGGACGTAGAGGGCTCCCAGATCACCCAACTGCCGTATAATGGGGTACTAGAAGCCTCCAAATTAAAACTATGGGCAGCCCCTGATCAAGATTGCACTTCTGATTTCCAAGCAAGGGCGACACTAGCCACTTAATGTTATCATGTATCTCATTTGTTAGCAACTAGAATCGAGGTCGATTCCTTGTCAGGACGGTTATAAAAACTGCGATCTTGCCCTTCCTCGATCGTAATTAGTTGTAATTCATCTTTATTTAAGCCTATCCTGTTGTTCTTTTATTGGTAACCTATTATCTTATTACAATTAATATTTTCAATTTCGTTAGTTTAATTTTATGATTATATATGTAATACGCCTATGCCCTTAGGTCAGAGTGGGTAGAGGTTGTAACATTAACTTAACTTAGGGTCATTCGTAACAAGCCCGGGTCTGGTGTCATATGGGCCACTTGTTCGTACTGAGCGTTGTACGACTACGTCTATAAAAAGTACACTTATCAACGAGTAAAAGTGAAAAAACGTCGCCTTTGATTAAAATTAAAGTTTCAGAAGGTGTAGTAAATGCTAAAAACCTGTATAAAGCAGAGTTAAGCAATGGCCATCAGAAACTGCAAAAGCTAGCATCGGAAATAGTAAATATGCAACAGAGTAATACAAGCGCAATGCTTATAGTTAATGAATGCGTCCAGTCACAAAGTGTGGATAAGGGACTTAGATAAATTTACAGAATTGAATGGCAAATCAATTTAAGATCAATGTCGGATGAACTTGTCACTGAGGGACTGGAGTGGCGGTTGGAACCGCCACAGGTGTGGTGGTTCTGCAGCTATGATCAGAATGCAAACATCAGGATGTTTTGAAAAGGGTAAAATTTAGCCTTTACAGTTAAATAACAACGCTTACCAAAAAATGTACAACCTTGATTTCGGGTTCTATTAACGACCGAGAATATATTCCCTTTCTTAGTATAATTCATAAGGAAAAATCAAGAATAACACCAAAGATAAGACAGCAAGCTCTAAAGATATGAACAACATAGAACGATGCTGTGTAAAAGAAACACCTTACATGGTAACGGTTTTATCATATCCGGTGCAGTATTTTCCCAATAACGCAAAAAACCATTTTCTAGTGACTTCGGCTGCAGAAACAGCAGATAGTGATGTCTAGACAATATTGTCACATGTTCTCGTACTGCCATCTGTGTCAATTCGAAGACCAAATTGAAATCGTGAAAACCGGATTAGTTTCTTCCATGAATTCTACGCAAGATTAGCCTTTCTTATGTTCCCTCCACTATTACCGATGCCGTCTCGACTCATTTCCTGTTAAAGGCACGCCCAACGAAGTCAATCTGTAATGATTAAGATTGCCTCGTTTGCCAAATCTTTTGTTTTCGCGACTTCTTTTGCTCGATGATCAGAGCGACCAATCTGACCGAATGATTCCATCATACTTTATCACGTTCCATAATAGAGGCCTCAGAACAGAGCTTTAGGATACTCCTGCAGAAACTGAATGTGTGAATTGGCCTGTCTTTGAAAAAGCTCCAGAGATGAGGCATTTGCTGTGGGTTGACCAGCTTTTGGAGACAGCACCAATTTTTACCAATTCCAAATTCTGGGGAAAGCCCCCTGCTGCTGCCATAATTTCCCCCACTGACACGAGGTCAGTAGCATAAATTTCTGCATCTGGTGCAGCGGATACTAACCATAGCGGCTGAAATAATTAGTTCTTTATTGTTAACTACTGCCCATATCAGATCAACTTATGACTGATGAACCATCGATATCTATTATCGGGTTACATACTAATCGTGACATACATTTCCATTTGTCCAATATTATGATTGCCTTATTGTTATCTTATTTCATATAATCTAAGCACCACCAGAATCTTTTAAAGAAATGGGCATTAAAATAGTGAAATCATTACGAGTAGCGCTACTTCGACCGGTGAACAATATAAAAAAAGATAATGAAGCAATATTGTCTACATATCAGGCATTACAAAATCATTGACCAAAGTAAGAAGACACAACTATTGGAAAAACATGTCACATCATGTAAAAGACTACAATAATAAATGTGAAAAATGCCTAAAGTCAAAAACGACGAAGCACATCAAAACACCGTTAATTATTACCGAAACCCCCATGCATGCTTTTGACAGGTCATAACCTTGAATTAGCCATTCGAGGTTAGAGAAATATCTAAAAATAACAACATAAAAATTAAAAACTATAAAAATAAGATGCAAACAGAACATAAGGATAAACTAAACACCAGCAAGAATAAAAAAAAAAAATACATATAGAAATATTTATGGACTTAACTACTTTAAGTAAGGCAGTTAGTTAAAAATGAAGTAAGTAAGTCGTCTCTCCGAGTTAGGTATACCATACACCAATCAAACAAATATTCAAAATTTATAATAACAAGTTCTCTTCACATGCTTGTTCACATGCATACGAGCACCCTAGCGCACTCACCAGCCAACTAGCAACTTTGTCCTTGTGGAAAATTGTTTATATGCACTTTTGGCTATTTTTAGTCCGATTTTGATCAAATTTGGTATTTTGCTTGATATTAGTATCAAATTTAAGTGTGCCAAATTTGCACAAGGTAGAGAATAGCGGAAAATATTCGAGTTTTTTCAAATTACGTGGCTGAAAAAGCGTGGTAAAACTCTACACACACTAAATGTGCGCATAAACTAAGCAAATTTACATGCCAAATATGGCAAAAATTTGAAATAAACTCGACCACTTCACATAGTACACGAGCCTACATACCAAATTTGGTGGCTCTGACTCTTATAGCCTCCGAGATCTAGGCGTTCATACGGACTGACGGACGAACTGACTGATGGACTGACGGACGGACGGACATCAGAGATCGACTCGGCTATACTCGACTGATCAAGAATATATATACTTTATGGGGACGGAAATGCTTCCTTCTGCTGTTACTTACATTGGGGCGACTTTAATAAACCATTTCACCCCAAGGGTGTATGTTATAAAAATAGATACATACATTCAATTGAAAACTATTTCGAAAAAAAAGAGAAAAACAATTTGTCTGGCCAGACATATATTATCTTTAATCAATCATTTATTATCATTATCATCAATAAATAACTCCATAATATTATGTTATTTTCTAAAAAGGGGAGGCGTAGTATATATTTATACTAAAAATCAATTAATATAAAGGGCGCAGCTTGTAACATTTTGTTGCAGGTATAAACAGTTAAAAAGGTACGCAATAAAATAAAAGTGTGCACTTGAATATGTTTATGTATATACTTACATTGATGTATGCACATAAACATATTCACATAAATAAACATCTAAGCTTGTTTACATATGTACATATGTATGTACATTTATACATACGCATGCATAAATTCACATAAGCAATGAACGTTGACAAAGCGCTTTGATGCAAGTGCCCCAAATTATATATATGGTCTCTCACTCTCCATCTCTTTTTGTATCTGTCGCGGAAGCGGAAGCATAAGAATAAACATAGGTTAAGCAAAAAAATAATTTTTGAATAAAAATCTATCTTAAAACTGCAATCAAACGCCTCGGTCATTACATGGCGACCGTGACAATTGGTCAAAAATCTACCTGGACATCGGATAATTAAGCAAAGGACCCAACTAAAAATGGTTTCTGTGTATGTGTGTAAAAAAAATTAAATAAAAAAAGAGCACTAAAATGCAAAAATGGAAATAATCAATAACTATTACCAAAAAGTTACCATAACAAACCCGAGCATAGTAGATAATCTAATTGAGGTTTTCGATGTGAGCAAAGTCACTCCCCTCAAAGCTCGATAAATTCAGTGCAAGAACAAACCGCCTATTTTGATGTAATTCGTGATGAATTTCCAGTAAGAGGCAATACAAGAGTGTAAATGTGTTTCTTACTAACAGTACAAAACGTATGCTGCTATAGAAACGCAGCGGGTACATTACGATTTTACTTAATGAATTAAAAGAAAAAAAAAACGAAAAGAAACGATAATAAATTTTCATAAATAAACACACACACAAAAAGGAAAAAAAGGTCGATGAAAACCAATCCTGTGATACAGCAGCAAAGCAACAACAAGTAAAACAACGTCTACGATATTCCCTTTGCGGAATCTGCTCCTATCGAGCAAAACGACGCACCGACGCTAGAAGAAAAATTGGAATTGTATCCGCGACCATTCACAATAGCTGAGTACCGGACTCGCCAGCAAAAGCCAAGCAAGATGACAACGAAACGAGGAGGCCAGGTACGTAAGTCTCTCCAGCAGAGAGGCTGCAAGTAGACTACTGCCTACCTCAAAGACGGAGGAAGACCGACAACGCTACATAGACCGTATTAACCAACTTAAAAACTGAACGCCAAAGTACGAAGAACCGGAGGGGGCCGCCGATATGCGCAAACCTTATTTTGCTTTTATTTAATAAATATAAATACATGCCTCTACCAGCAAGTTGATGCACGAAAGTGCAACTTATGAATTATAAACTATTTGATAGTCTTTATACTAACAATGTGGTTAGAGAATTTTTTTTTTTTTATAAATAATGAAATGTATATCTGAATTGTGAGGATAGATATGGTACTGTGAGAATGAAACTCTTTTGTACCTAGAGCTTCCTTAACTTGGGAAATCTTCTCGGGTTATTTCACGGTCAACTAACCTAATTTGCACCAAGTTTATCGAGGGTTGAGGTGAGTGGTTTTGCTCACTCCTAAAAACCTCAATTAAATCTTGGACTATACTTGGGTGCCTATCGTTTTTATACCCTTGCGAAAAGTATATAAAAACGCATAGAAGGAAGCATCTCCGACCATATAATATATACTGCAAAGTTTCTATACCTCGGACTCAGCTGGATTGGACCACTATATCATATAACTACCATACAAACGGCAAAGTCACGAACAGTGACTTTTCTCAAAAACTTCGTTATTTTCTCAGCTATTATGAAATTTAATATTGGCGTGTTTATATCACTTATAAACAAAAATTTTCAAATTAAACATTTTCAAGTTTATTATATATGTTAATGACTTTATTGAATTTGATAAAGATTGGGTGACTATATCACATATGTAGCTTCCATAGAAACGATAGGTGAAAAACAGTGACTTTGACCAATAATTTCGTTATTTCTTATGCTAAGATTGTAAAAATATTGTTTTTGGTAACCATAAAGCTAGGTGAACACAATGGGTAGTGCTATTAAATTCAAGATTTCGCGCCCCAAAGTATGTCCATAAATGTTTTTATTAAAAGGACTCCAAAGCCTTTCATAACGCATGAAACAAATGAACAAAACTATGTTGCATTGTCAGAGATCGTTTTTGTGCCATTTGAATAGCATACATACTGTAATGTGTTTTGCTTTGTGGAACAAAATAACGCCACCCGTGGCCGAGCAGTTGGTTTACGGTTAGGCGTTTGATGGTCAGGCCGCAAATAATTTGGCAGAATCGCAAAGAAAACAGAGATGGTTAGTTTCTTTCGTTTATTCAATTCCTTTATTTTTCTTGTCTTGTCGGCAGCGTAAACTTTCAAGCCCTCCTTCTCTCTCTCTTCCTCCTTTTCTTTTCTCTTCGTTAAGTTGGCTGCGCTTGCTAAAAAAAAACTTAGTGTGCCCAGCCGTAGAAAATGGGAGGGCTACTTAATGGGGACAGTTTGCCTGTTACCCGAGTTTCCACCCGTTAGCAGTTGGCGGCGAGCGTTCGCATTTACCACCCGCAGTTGATTTTGCAGCTTAGCCAAGAATTCCGGGGCAGGAGCTGGTATTCCAAATAGTAAATCGTTGGGCAGACTAAGTTCTCTTCCAAACGTTAGCATTGCAGGCGAATAACCGGAGCTTTCATGAACCGATGACCTGTAGGCCTATAACGTCGTAGGCTGGTGGATACTAAATTCGCCAAGTAATCTAGCAACGTTCGATTGAAGTGTTCCACCATGCCGTCTGACTGTGGATGCAGCGGCGTGGTACGTGTCTTTTGAACAGTCATCAGCCGCATACAGGGCTGGAATACCCCCCGCTTCGAAATTGCGTCCTTGATCAGAGTGTAAGACGAATGGAACGCCGAATCGACAGAAGACTTCTTGTACCAATGCTCGAGCTACAGTTTTTGCTGTCTCGTCAGCTGCACATTCCGGCCACTTGGTTAAAATAATCCATAACGACCGCGACGTAGTGGTTCCCACGAGGCGTAGTTAGTAAAGGGCCTAGAATGTCAATCGCTATACGATCGAAAGGGCTTCGTTTCTTCGCATTGGCCAAAGTCTTCTTAGCACTGAAGTGACCTCCAGCCAGAGAGTCATGCACGCCTCGAAAGGCAGCCCCCACCAGTGAGCGGGGCATAAGAACAATCGATTAATTCTCCCAGTTTTTATAGTAATCACTCCTATTTCATCAAAGACCAATCGGTCATAGAGATGCCAAAAGGATCTAATTTCCGGGCTCTCGCCCCACAATGTAGTTTTAGGCGGTCGTTCGGACTTGTTCATCCAATCGCGCACCTTACCGAGGGCCTTGTCGGCCTCTTGCTCTTTACACAGGTCGGGTAACAGGACTTGGGTAAGCCATACGCCCACTCCATTTTTCCATTCGACTCTTTCGCATGTGGGACAGTCGCTCCAAGGTCGTCGAGAGAGGCTGTCAGCGTTACCAAATCCGGTACTGAATCCGCATGTCGTACTGTTGCAGACGTTCTAGCCAACGCCATCTGCCCTTCTGGTTCTTTGAAGTTGCCACTGTAAAGATGCATGGTCAGTCCGTACGACAAACGGTCGGTCATACAAATAATGATGAAAGTGTTTAGTGGCAAGGACTACGGCGAGGAGCACTCGACGTGTTACACAATAGTTACGTTCTACTGGTTGGAAACATTTACTATAATAGTCGATAACTCGTTCTTGTCCATCCCGTAGTTGATGGAGCGCCGCTCGCACCACAGAGTTCGAGGCCGATAGCGAATCAATAGTTCCTTTAGCATTATATGTTTTGTAGGCGTCCACTTCCCCGAGTAAAGCCAAAAATAGGTACCCAGCAGGGTAGCCGTAGAATCGTTCACCAGGACAAATCGATGAATCAGGGGCTTGCGCAGCTCATGCAACTCATTTCTTCAGTGTAGGTGAGCGTTGACATACATGGTTACCTGGCATGGTGAGGTTCGTATTCGCTGCTGCACATCTGGCCAATTCAACACCGAGACTGCCACGCCGGTATCCTCCACTATTAGCAATGGCCTCTATTGAAAGAACACAATACAATGTAAACTGTCTTAAGCATTTGGTACGGCTGAATACGTAGCTTGGATAGGATTCCCCGTCCCACGTCGGCCATTTAAGATGGTAGCATCTTTCCTGTTTACTTCGGGAGGACATTTAGCGCAAATATTTGTTGGGACGGCGGCCAAAGATTCACGAAACAATCGCACCAATACGGTTTCTTCGTTCAAGCCAGTGTTCTCGCTTCCAACCTAGCGATCTGTCCACAGTGACTCGTGCAACGGCGTGATTGGACGCCTGCTACTCCGGTCCGTGGATGGCTCCAACATGGTAGGAACGGAATGCTCAAATATGGCAGGCCGCTCAACTCCATTAGCGGGGGATTGGCGAACGTTCCTGGTTTTTTCCACTGGCAGATGCGGTTCGGCGCTTTCACCCTCATCTAGAGTCTCAGTTCGTGATTCCTGGGCACTCGGCGTCAGTGGGCGACTGATGCGTTCTTCACTGAATTGGGCCTGAGGGACGCCGGTGCATTCACTGGCAGAGTAGCTGTATCAATGGGTTGGGGCGTTGACTACTATTGCCGAAGGATGACTTGCTGTTAGCGGTGCCTCTTTCGTGATCTGGGCGCGACCTTGTCTTGGTGTATGGATGTCACCACTCTCGACCACCTGACTGTGCAGAACAGACTTAACGTGTGTGCGTCCAAACTGGGCTTGCACTCGAAATTACTAATCCCTGTAGCACATTCATTGGACGTTCGATCGTCAGGCCGCAAATGATTCGGCAGAATCGCAAAGGAAACAGAGATGATTAGTTTGTTTCGTTTATTTAATTCCTTTATTTTTCTTATCTTGGCGGCAGCGAAAACTTTGAAGCCCTCCTACTCTCTCCCTCTCTTCTTTTCTTCTCGTTAGGTTGGCTGCGCTAGCTCAAAAAAACTTTCTCTCCCTGTGGCGCCGTTTTTAGTGTGCCCATCCGTAGGAAATGGGACCGCTTCTTAATGGAGACAGTTTGCCAACTACCCGAGTTGCCACCCGGGCAGTCTGCGTTACAATATAGAACAAATGAAAATGTATGTCAAGATTAGTATGTAACCCGATTATAGATATCGATGGCTCATCAGTCATAAGTAGATCTGATATGGTCAGCAGTTAACAATATAAACCAAGTTAATTAAGGTGCTATGGTTAGCTGTTATAAAGACGTATTTTGCTGACCTAACATTGCATTGGTGAGCTCTCTAGTTTTACTATAAAGGAAATGCCTTATTCTTAGAAATACTAATTGTAGCTACATAGGGTGTGCATCGCTGTGTCTTTGGACCCCATATCTACCTTTGTAGTGTCGATCCGAAGTCCACCTAATTTTTGTGTTGGTTGCGAAGACTATTAGTCACTAGTTTATGTGCAGTGCCTATTTGCTCATAAATAAATAAACATTAAATAAATTCAAAAAATACCAACGTCTTTCATTGAACGGATTCAATTGAAAAGGTTTCAAAGAACTTTTTTGTCGGTGCCAATTTGAGTTGTTTGATCTCGAGTATATGTTTTTGAAGCCTTTGAAAAATTTACCTGTCGAGATTTCCTTTGGTCTGGTGAAAGATCTCTAATCTCAATTTTGTTCTTTAGATTGTAAGTCTCCAGAGTCCCGTGTACAGAACATTTATTTGATCTGAAGACCTTGAAGTGTATTATGATATGAGATTGAGACCACATAAAGGGAGAAAAAGTCACGCGTCACGATCGCCGTCTCTCTCTTTCACTTTCGATTTTCTCATGGTCTCCTTGGTGCCGGCATGCAGCGTGGCGTCCGCTGTCGAGACGTTGCTCTCTCCGCGACGCGTCGACGCTGCGGCCACATCAAGACGGTAGTTAGAAAGAGAGAGAGACGTCGATCGTAAGCATTGGCTGTCAGAGACAAGAGAACTACAGTTAGTTTTATTGTTAGAATATT
Source organism: Drosophila equinoxialis (assembly GCA_018150345.1). Classification (NCBI taxonomy): domain Eukaryota; kingdom Metazoa; phylum Arthropoda; class Insecta; order Diptera; family Drosophilidae; genus Drosophila; species Drosophila equinoxialis. The sequence continues at coordinate 1,661,134 of JAECWI010000168.1, forward strand.
TTAATGTACCCTCCATGGGCGTAATAAATGAAGAATAACAAAGAAAGGGGCCCACATGGCCGTAGGTATGTTATAGAAATAATCATGTTTCGTTATACGGTATAATGGATCTGAAACAAAATTATCTTTTCCCTTGAGATATTCTACTGTGAACTCATATTCAAAATCAAGTCTCACTCTACTTAAATTTGAATTTGGACTTACCATAGAGAATGCATATGTTAGTGGTCTTTGGTCTGTTTTGACTCTGAAGTGTTTGCCATATATACATATATATAGGCGGAAGTAAAAAACTTTTGTTTGTTTGTGGCTACATCTGTTTACTTGCACGGATATGGAATCTGCCGTGTCTGTCTTCTATAAAACACTTAAGTCGTTCTCCGATGTTTATGTCCTGCGTGTGAACCAAGGATGGTCTGATGGACCTCCTTGGTTCTCACGTGAGTTATGTAACTTGAAGATCGTAAAATCAAGATGCAATAAAAGATTTAAAAACTATTGTCACTCAACGAAGTCGGTCGTGTTTTTTTTGCGCTCTCGCTTAATTACTGTATTTCGTTCTTTCGTGAAGTTAATTTATAATATTCAATTTAAATTCATTTCCTTTACCAATTTTTAATAAACGCTATACTCATCGCGAAGTTTGATTAAATTTATTATCATTTACTTATATTAATATCAAAACTTTAACAAACGCAAATATAATTTTGTTGTTGCGCTGCTTAGTTTCTGATTTCGTTATATTTTTGCTCCCACCTGCGGTCTCAATTTACAGTTCATAGTTTGTTTTAGTTTGTGTTGTGTTGGTGCTCTCTATTCTTCTGCTTTCTCTTTTTGTAATAGAAAAAAAAAATATTCTCTTTTTTTTCTTGTTTTTCTCTTTCTAATTTGCATATTGCAGTTAGCTTTTGCTTTGGTTTGTATAGCAAACCAAACCACCTCTCTTAACATATATACATTTTTCCCTTTTCATTTACATATTGATTTATAAGTTCTTTGTGATAAATCAATTATTTAATAATGTCTGTCTGTTGCAAATATAATTGCAATAACCCCAGCAGGACCAGTGAAGACTTTCTTTAATGTTGGCTGTGTGACAATGTAATGCACTTTAAATGTGCTAGTTATACAGTCAAGGTGCGGGATAGTATTGCACAGGGTGGCGGCCTTAAATGGGGCTGTGATTCGTGTCGTGGCTTGGAGCTCGAGATGCGTAGTTTTATGAAACGGACTGGCGATGCGTTTAAAGCCCTGTCAGGTGGCGTTCATAAGCTCCAAAAAGAGCTTTTGGCGATGGAGGTTCAATTCAGAAGTTCTAAACTTTTGATTGAATCTCCGACCCGAAAGAGGGCCAGGTTTCAGAGCGCGTACCTCAGTCCGTCGGCATATCGTTCTCTACCAGTTACAGCTTCCGACAATGACCCTATGTCATCAAATATACAGCAGCTGATATCTTTTAGGAGTCCGGCCTTGGAAGGTGTGGAGTCTCTTCCCATTTCCCCCGGAGACAGTATCCCACCTACTAACATGATATCGGTTGTAGTTTCCGAACCGTCCTACTACTGCTGTGCCTGGCACTTCTAGTTCCCTTGCTGTAGTTCCACCCAAAAAGCAAATTTGTATTTCGAGGCTTGATCCCAATACTACTTCCGAAGAAGTCATAGCCTTCATCCAGGGCAAAGTTCAAGCACCAAACATTGCTGTGGAAAAGTTCCGTTTTTCATACACTCAGGACATTTCGTCCTTTAAAATAAGTGTCTCCCCAGATCTTTTTGGCCAAATATGTAATAAAGATTTTTGGCCGGAACACCTTGATGTCAAAGAGTATACAACAAAAAAGAAGAATCGGCCTCCGAATAGCCTGCTACCTGTTTTTGTGAATAACGTTCCTTCCGGCTCGTCTGCACCTGTTGGCGAGTCAAAAAACTAATTTCGTCCCTAACTCTGGCCTATCAGAACGTGCGGGGACTAAAGTCTAAACTCTCTAGACTCTATGTAGATAGTTTAGCTTTTCACTTTCATATTCTTGCCTTTACTGAGACTTGGCTGAAGCCTGATATTGCCGATGCTTCAATTTTCCCCTCAAAATATTTAATATATAGACATGATCGGACTGTCCGTAATGGTGGTGGTGTTTTGATCGCTGTTGATTCGGCGTTCTCGTTTGAAATTGTACAGTCTTCCAATCAGGAGATTGAATTTTTTTGTGTTAAAATTTCTCTTAATTCTTTTTCTGCCTATATTACTTGTTCGTATATTCCACCACAGTCCGACTTGGCAGTATACATTCACCATTTGGAAGCTATTCAACTTGTTTCCTCATATATCTCTGACAACGACTTGCTCGTTGTTCTGGGAGATTTTAATTTACCTGAGATTGCCTGGACCCTCTCATATGATTCTTTATTACTGTTGCCCTCCTCGTCACATTGTTTCATAGATAGTCTGTTTGAGTTATCCCTAACTCAAATAAACGAATAGTAACAGATTACTAGATCTCGTATTTGTGTTGGATTCTTCCAACTGCGATATTTCCAGGACTGATCCCTTAGTTATCCCTGAAGACAACTTTCATCCAACTCTGGATGTAACCATTGACCTTCCTTTTTGTGGTTATGTCTCGACATAATAACTCGATGCCTCCAATCCGAAGTTTTCGCATGACAAACTTTACTAAAGTTAAAAAACTCTTGTTAACTAATGATTGGACATATCTGTATACTTGCAGGGATATGGACTCTGCCATTTCTGTCTTCTATAAAACTCTTGAGTCGTTCTTTGATGTTTGTGTGCCGCGTGTGACTCAAGCATGGTCTAATAAACCTCCTTGGTTCTCACGTGAGTTATGTAACTTGAAGAACGTAAAATCGAGATGCTATAAAAGATTTAAAAAATCCGGTAAAGCATCGGATTTTTACCCTATACGTAGTTGCTCGATCAAATTTTATGGTGCTGAATTCACAATGCAATAAGGATTATCTTCAGAGATGTAAACTTAGGTTTTCTCGCGATCCTAAGCAATTTTATAAATTCGTCAATGGAAAACGTAAGACATCAGTGCACCCGTCTTACTTGTCTTTCGAAAACAATAAAGCTGACAATGATCAGGCAATCGCGGATATGTTTGCTAATTTCTTCAAAACAACTTATTCCTCATCGATTTACCGAGCAAATCCTCCTTATCCTTATCACTTGCAATCGTCTAATTGCATTTTAGACCCTGTGTTTGATAAAAGTTTGGTTCTTAGCGTGCTTAGTTCCGTCAAACCAATATATGCACCTGGCCTTGATGGAATACCAGGATGCGTATTACGGTTTTGCGCAGAGGCCCTATGTAAGCCAATACTTAAAGTGTTTACACTGTCCGTTACATTTTCCGCCTTCCCGTCCATCTGGAAGGAATCATATATTATTCCTCTTCATAAAAAAGGAAAAAAGTCCGAAGCCTCCAATTATAGGGGTATTTCTAAACTGTCTGCCATACCCAAAGCATTTGAGAAAATAATAACATCGCAATTGCAGCACTTTTGTCGCTCAATCATTTCGTCATCCCAACATGGGTTTAAAAAACGTAGATCGACAACTACTAATCTATTAGAATTTACTTCTAACTCAATCAAAGGGTTTAAGAATGCCGTGCAAACTGATGTCATTAATACTGATTTCAGCAAGGCCTTTGACTCTGTTAATCACACTCTGCTTTTATATAAGTTAAATGCACTTGGCATCCCCAGCCTTTTGCTAGATTGGATTCTTCAATACCTTTCTAAGCGTACATAAAAGGTACTCTTTAAGTCTTCATTTTCTAAGACCATCCAAGTGACGTCTGGAGTACCTCAGGGTAGTCATTTGGTTCCATTGCTATTCACTCTTTTTATCATTGATCTTCCATTGGTGGTATCACATTCTCGGGTGCTTATGTACGCGGATGATGTTAAGCTTTACCTCAGTTTTAAAGACATATCGTCTTCTTGCCTGCTTCAATCGGATCTTAATAATCCTAAGAGTTGGTGTGAAACCAACCTATTAAACCTTAACGGCTTATGTCTTTTTATAGATGCACTCCATACTTAGCAACTTATTATCTTAACGACACTGCCTTAGAGAGGTTAGATATTATCAATGACTTAGGTGTTCTTATGGACCATAAATTAACCACTAATCCTCATATTTCTGCTACAGTAAGTAAAGCTATGAATGTTCTTGGTTTTGTGAAACGATGGTCAAAAGAGTTTGACGATCCGTACACAACCAAACTTCTGTACACTTCATTAATCCGACCTATCTTAGAGTACGGATCTTGCATATGGTCACCTCAATATGAGACGCACCAAAGTAAAATTGAATCTGTGCAAAAGCAATTTTTGCTATTTGCTCTTCGCGGTCTAAATTGGGATCGCAATGTCAATTTGCCATCATACTCCAGTAGGCTTCTTTTAATCAATCTTCCTTCATTAATTAATCGTAGAGTACTGCTTGGTGCTATCTTTATTCATAAACTTTTAATAGGTGAAGTAGACTCTCCTGAGCTATTGAACCAATTAAACCTATCTGTACCCCGTAGACCTACTAGAAATTTTATTCCTCTATCCTTAAAACATTGTAGTTCTAACTATTCTTTGCATGAACCTTTTCGAGTCCTATGTTCTGATTACAATCTTCTGTATCCCGTAATCAGATCAGAAGCCTCTCTTTCTCTTGTGAAAACTTCTATTTTAGCTCATTTAGCTCGTAATTAGCTGTAGTTAATCATATTTTTAATTGTTTGTCCATTATATTTGTATTTGTCCACGCGATCGTGCCGTCCCCCACGGTCGGTCGGGCGGGAGGTGGACAGCGCTCTGCTTGGGCTCGCGCGAAACAGTCTATGTCCTGGTGTCGTATGGGCCACTTGAACGTACTTCGCATTCTACGCGTCAACGCCCAGACAATAATCAGGCAATTGGCGATATGTTTGGTGATGTTGTCAAAACATCTTATTTCTCCTCCATCTTAATCCTCCTCATCTTCATTAGTTACAATCGTCTAATTGCATTTTTTACGCTGTGTTTGATGAAAGTTCCTCTCTTAGCTTGCTTAGTTCCGTCAAACCAATATTTGAACCTGGCACTTAAGTTGCTTACACTGTCCGTCACATCTTCCGCCTTCCCGTCTATCTGGAAGGAATCATATATTATTCCTCTTCATAAAAAGTGGAAAAAGTCCGAAGCCTCCAATTATAGGGTTATTTTAAATTGTCTGCCATACCCAAAGAAAGAGAAAATAATAACATCTCAATTGCAGCATTTTTGTAGCTCCATTAGTTCGTCACCCCAACATGGGTTTAAAAAACATACATTGACAACTACTAATCAAAGGGTTAAAGACTGCCGTGCAAACTGATGTCATTTATACTGACTTCAGCAAGGCCTTTGATTCTGCTAATTACACTCTGCTTTTATATAAGTTAAATGCACTTGGCATCCCCAGCCTTTTGCTAGATTGCATTCTTCAATACCTTTCTAAGCGTACACAAAAGGTCCTCTTTTAGTCTTCATTTTGTAAGACCATCCAAGTATCTTCTGGAGTACCTCAGGGTAGTCATTTGGTTCCATTGCTATTCACTCTTTTTATCAATGATCTTTCATTGGTGGTATCACATTCTCGGGTGCTTATGTACGAGGATGATGTTAAGCTTTACATCAGTTTTAAAGACATTTTGTCTTTTTGCCTACATCAATCAGATCCTAATGATCTTCAGAGTTGGTGTGAAACCATCCTATTAAACATCACCGACTCTAAATGTAACGTTATGTCTTTTTATAGATGCACTCCATTCTTAGAAACTGATCTTAACGACACTCAATTAGAGCGGCTAGATATTATTAATAACTTAGGTGTACTAATGGACCATAAATTAACCTTTAATATTTCTGCTACAGTTAGTAAAGCACCAAAGTAAAATTGAATCTGTTCAAAAGCAATTTCTGTTTTTTGCTCTTCGTGGTCTAAATTGAGATCGCAATGTCAATTTGCCATCATACTCCAGTAGTCTTAATTTAATCAATCTTCCTCCTTTGATTAATCGTAGAGTATTGCTAGGTACTATCTTTATTCACAAACTTTTAAAAGGCGAAATAGACTCTCCTGAACTATTGAACCAGTTAAACCTATTTGTACCTACTAGACATTTTATTCCTCTATCCTTAAAACACTGTATTTCGAACTATTCTTTGCATGAACCTTTTCGAGTCGTATGTTCTGATTACAATCTTGTGTATCCCGTTATCAGATCAGAAGCCTCTCTTTCTTCTGTGAAAAACTTTTTGAAGTGAAAACTTCTTTAGAATCGTTGGGAGTTATTTGAGACTCGATGAAACGAAAAAGCGACACTAAAAAGAGTCATACATATAGATCTTATAGCCTGCGAGAGAATGAGATAGAACAGAGTTATATAGCGTTCCTTATTTGTGTTTGCTCAATTCTTTTCTGTAGCCGAAGTGTTTCGGCGACGATATTGGATAGTTCGGGCACCGTCGGCTGGTCTTTGCTTGTCGACGCCGGCAGAATTTAATTTAAACGCATGCGTACACACATATGTATATGTATGTATGTACATTTTCGGCCGGCAAGTGTGCATGCATATACATATGTATACATAAGTACGCTTTTGTATACATATATTTTTTTTTTTATTTTTCAAACATATTTATATTCATACAAACGTATATGTACGAATTATTTGGTTTATTTATTATTTTCATTTTTATTATTATTATTATTTTTTCTCCGTTTTTTCTCCGGAGCTACGGTGAGCGAGAAGGCATTATGTATAGCTATACTACACTACCTAATACTTGCTTAGACCAAGCGTCCTACAAATGTTTGTGTGTATGTACGACGCTCATAATAGCAACCGCGTATGCTGTATTGCGTCCGTATTTTTATATTCGTAAATATTTTCATTTTCAAATATTTACCGCAATTATGCCGAAAAATAATGCAGAAAAGTGTCGTGAATATCGACAGAAAAAAATTTAAAAGACCACATACGAGAGCAGGCGGTGTTGCAATATACCACAATCAAAATGACGGTGCTCGTATTGTAACTCCACAGATAGATATGAATGCAAAGCAACTAGAATCACTGTCTGTTCAGCTCTCTAAAGTGGGAGAAATATGTACATGTGAAACCAGATTGAGCAATTGAAAAACAGTTTTAATTGTGGCAATTTATATTTCACCGAATCAATCAATAAATAGCATCACGGAATTCATTCATGAAAATTTAATAAAGTATACACCAGAAGTATCGCGGATACTTAGAAAAGATTACGATAAAGTTCCAATGATTTTAAGTGGCGATTTTAACGTAAATTTTGCATTGGACACAGCAGTTCCTTTAATTGACTTTCTCAATACAACATTCAGTTTAAAAATGTGTAACAATCGCACTGAATCAACAACACGATCAAAAACAACAATTGACGCGGTATTTTGACAACATCGAAACTAAAGCATTTGTATCATATTTTAGCTATCAGAAGCCACTCGTATCATTTGTTGAAATTGAAAACATTGAGGATGAATAATAATAAAATGAAGAAAATAAAATATGACCTTTATAGCAATGTTATAATGAACCTATAATTATCCCGCTCCTAATGCTGCTTTCGTCTCATTCTCTCTCAGTTTGTTTTACGGAAGGTTTCACTTCTATCGTGTCTAACCGTCAGACGCACTTTTTTTCACACTTAGCTCGTAATTAGCTGTACTTATAAACAATTATAAAAAAATATACCGAGCTTCTTTTCCTAATTCTTGGGGGTGTTGATTTATTTGCTATTCTCCTAGATGTTGGAGATCAGATACAGAGTTTGCGCACCAATTTTTTATTTGGAATCCATCATCGGCATGTATGTCTCTAACTGATGATGTAACTGTTATGGATTCAAGGTCATCTTTAAAACTGTCGATGAGGTCGTCCATGTAATGGGCTTTGGTAATGTATTCGAAAGCTCGTGGATTTTTAATTTCGAAACTCTCTGCGCTTTTAATGCGTTCATAGTGGGCAATACAAGGGGCGCAAGTTACTTTGAATGTCATTGCGCGCATTACGAATCCGTCCTACTCTGACAGAAGTCAATGGATTTAGATAATCAGGCACAGTAAGCATAAAATCGTTAGATGATTTTCCATGATTTTTGGGTAAAGCAACTATTGCGTTTTTCCAGAGTAGGCCGACTTCGTATCCATAGACCATTGATCTTTTTGCAGGTATCTTCGAGTATGCCTTTGAGCCTTTTGTCGTTTTCGGATTGAAATTCTCTAGATACGATTGGTTCCATTGTGAAACTTTCTTTTAGGGCTGTATCTATTCACTCCAATTGCACTCACAAGGATGCATTGTGACGTGTTTGCTTGAGTTTGTGTATCATTATATGCACCATCCCAATGTGCACTTTGAAACAATGGGTTGGTGTCGTCTTCCCTCTTCGGATTTTGCGGGGTATTGCTAGACTCCCATTGTTGCTGCCGACTAAAATTAGTGGCGTCCCGTTTGCGGCAATCGACGCAAATAAAGATATTGCTTGAATAATTCTTCAACATCGATGGTTTGTTTTGGCAATCATAATTTCTTTACTGAGTGGACGTTGTAGAGCCATAGCTTTTTGTCAGTTCCCGCTTCCAACATTTGTAGGTGGGTTTTAACGGAGTCCTCTTCGTTCCTGGTTCCTTCACCGGTTCATCGCAAGCAAATTGGCTCTGGTTTAAAAGAGATCTTCAGCTTATCCAAAATGATTTCATCGATGAGAGTGACTGATGAGCCCTCATCCAAATATGCTAACGTGTTAAGGGTTACATTTGCTGCATACAGTTTAATGGATACAACGCGGAAAAATTGTCCTTCTACTTGTCTTTATGATGAGCAGTAACAACTTCGGTTCTTCCTGTGACTTTGTGAAGAAGGGGATGATGCTTTATGATGCAATTGTCAATTCCACAGACACGATTAGAAAAGCATTTACAGCGGTGACTTTTTAGGCACCTGTAGCAAACCTTGGCTTCGTTTATTATTCGTTGTCTATTGTCAACGAACAGTTGCTTGAAACTTTGGCATAAAGAAACTTAGTGATCTGTAGAAGCACACATTACGCATTGTAACTTTGGCTTACAGTTTTGTTGCCAGCCATTCTCTTGATTATTTGGTCCTTCCTGTGGTTATTGATGTGCTTGCGAGTGTGTGTTGACATTGTTGGCCTTAATAATTTGGCCAAGCATGACAGTGGCTTCGGCTGCCTGCTCCGCTATTTAGTACAGCATTTGCATTGCAGTATTTCCATTTAATTGGAAACACGTTAGCTGCGTTCCTTGCGGCTGTGCAAGTTGTATTTTTGCTCGATGTATCTTTTTTTCGGCTTTCCGCCTTTCCTACAGCATTGCCAACATCAAATAATTTGAGATTGTCGATTGAGTTTGCTCGATTAAATTTGCTTTGCCAAGATAAGACGTATTTGCCCCCTGGACTTGGGTATTGTTGTTTGGTGGTTTTGTTAGCATTTGGTATATCGGACAATCCTGTTGACGGGTTACGACCAGCGCTTATTGATGCCACGTTGTCCAGAGCTTGTTAGCAGCTGTTGCAAATCCAATCACCCTCTGCTATTGACTCCAGCATATTAAAAATGGTACCATTTCTGGCAATTGTCGCATTGAACCCAATGTTGGGTGCTACTGTTTAGACGACTCTTGTTAAAGGCACTACAAATGTCTTTACCTTCAGCCATGATGCTTTGGATTTGTTTTAGTCTATTAATTTCCGGTTATATTGTGCTTATAAATTTATCCCCTGTAAATTGTGCTGCTTAAAGTTCTTTTACAAATGCATGGTTTTTAACACTTTATGTGTAGTTAAGCTCTAATATACATGTGTATGTGTGTCTTCGGGCACGCGGAAACTTTCTAACCTCAATAAACTTTTTTAAAGAAATGTAGCTCACGGGGTTTCGTTTGTACTAAAACAAACTTCAGTTACAGTTTATATAGAGATCAGTTTATTTAGCGTAATTTTGTCATTGTTTACAGGTTGTGTGATTATTACTTATTCGATTACATGTAACGGCAACACGTCATCTACGTAGACGTAGCATATTTTCCCGACTTGTTTCCTTAGAACATTGCTCTCTCAAATAGCCTTAAGTTTTGGAAGTCAATGACGAGTCATTAGTTCGAATTACCGTTTGAGTCAAAGCCTTTTTTGTTAAAAACCCATGCAGGACTGTTGTACACAGACCCAGATGTTCTTTATATGCCGTCTTTCAACAGTTGAGAGATTTCGTTGTTAAAAAACCAACTACACCCATAGGAAATGTGTAAGGTTTGGAGTACACTTCTTGGTTGTCTATTGTGTGAATTGTGGCAATAACTGAAGTATTATATGGTAATGCCGTTAGTTGTCGAAAATGCACAAATCCTGTTCAGTGTTATCTTTTTAAATTCCTCTCTTAAGCTATCAGGAACTATGATGTCATCAATGCATGTGAAATTAACACTTCTGCACGTATGGTGTTGCAAGCCTATTATAGCATCAAAGGTATCAAGGGTATCTCAAGTGAAAAATATGCAATTCTTTCCAAAAAGTCCCATGAAATATTTTTCTTTAATTTTACTGGAACCGTTTTTGGAGTTCACAGTAAATGGGGTATCGACAACTGTTATGTTTTTTAACTCCTTTACGGATTTTACATTCTTTGCCGCCCCAGTGTCGATTAAAATTTTTATTTCTCTATTAGCCAACTAACGCTAGACGAACGGCAATTGGGAGCATTCCGTAAAAATTTAATTTAAGAAATCATTGTCTGGTATATAATCTTTTTCTTTGCTAGGATTCGCGACTGCTGCGAAATGTTTTAACTTTTATGCGTTTCTGCCCGGTCATACGGTCAGGTTTATATTCTGTCCCTGTTTTCCCGTAAAATGGGGTTTTTCTCAAAATTTTTTCCCTGTCTCGATATGGAGCGATTTGCTTCAGTATTATTTTCCCCTGAGTGGCTCCTATCTTCAACTAGTTAATCATACGTAACAGCGAATATGCTCCTTTCTATGCTGTTCTCAGCCTTGCCTGACAATTTCTAATTGATGCCTGAGAACGCGCAGACACGTTTTGTCGTCGTATGTGTCAAGTCTAGCAATGATTGCATCGATGTTTAGCACAGTGTTATGTGAAGCAAGCACTGCTCGTGCAGCACCACACACTTTATATTTTAAATTGGCCACTGCCTGGTAACGTGTTTCAGTTTCGTAGTATCTTTTCATTACCTGATATGTCCTATGGCTGATTGTGTCTAAGATATTCTTCGTGGTCACCATTAAAACTCGTCACCGATTTTGCAACCTCACATTTAATGTGACAAAAACTCCCATAGTATACCCACAAACTAATGAAATTTTACCTTACAATAGGAAATTCGCTGTTAGATGTAATGGCTCCGTCTCGGCTGACTTCGCAAGGCAGTGTACTCGGCTCATTGATCTTCCTGCTGTACGCTTTTGCCGGCAATCTTAAGCAGATTCAAATGCCCAATATAAGGCTCTGCAAAATTAGAGGAACACCTAAAAGTGATAGAGGAATGGCTAGTAAACTGGAGTATTCGCGTCAACAAGCAGAAATGCTCACATATACACTAAACGGAAAAAGCTATACAGTTCTTATGCTTAACAACGTACCATTTTATACAATTCATTGTTAAAGCCCATTTTAAGTTACGGATCCCAACCATGAGAAAATGGGCACTAAGCATCTAAAGTATACTGCAAAACTGGAAGCACATTATTGCTCTTGCTCTTGTCTTGCTCTTGCCGATTCCCTTACGCGTATTACCAATATATCTTTTGATAAAAGAAAAGACAGTCTAATCCAATAAATTAAAGGGAATGGGGCTTGTTCACTCTTTTGGGTCCTTCATGGTTAATATTAATAACTAACTATAGATTCGTAATAACCGACACCAAGAAGAGCAAAATGTTAAAATCCATCAAATTCCAACAATTTTTAGATATACATTTTATAAATTACCCGCTTAAACGAAATGTGGCAATTACAGTATTTTGCAGCTGCAACCACCAATCTCTTAGAAATTACATCTTTGACATTCAATGGATTAAAAAAAGTAAATGGATCTGATAATATAAATAAACCGTTCATAATGTCGTGAATGGTATTTAACCGATTATATTTACGGGTGTGGTGTTGTCAAATATTCCGAAAATCTTTATCCCTGTCTTCAAGAGCTTCTTCAGGCATCATGCCAATAGTGCAGTTGCATGGTTGATAATGCCTGCAGCATTCATTAAAATTTTGTGCACATAAGACGGCATGTTTAGCCAAGGATAGTTATCATAATTATCTAAGCAGTTGCCATGGCATATAAACGGAACGCATCGGTATTGATATCATATCCACTAGCCATCACACGTTAAATTACAGCAAACTTGGTCAGTAGTGTTTTGCGAAAACCTGTTATTATTTCTTTTTTCGATCAAGCACGGTACAATAAAACTCATGATATTGTTACAAAGCCATCACAATAACGAAAATTTAAAAATCGACAAAACGTACATATCTTAGAAACTTACTTATGCCAAGTTAAGAACACAACCAGTGGTAAATACATAAATCAAACAATAGCACCAACTTATAAGACTAACAACTTAACCATCAGCCGACCCTCCTTAAACTATCCTCGAATCTTCCCCGTGGTGACACTTCCTCACCCCTTCCAACTCCAAATTTGACGATGGATACATCCTCCTCATCCTCTCATACCCAAACATTAGACTCTCAGCACATCATCTTCATTGGCAATTTAGCATATCAATACAACATACATACATACTTTTTGACTGACCTTTTCCCTAACATATTTAGCATCTATCTAAAGTTAACATCTTCATATTTACTATAATTTTTCTAATTCATTATTTTTTCTTACAGGGTACTTTTAGTAAATAAGATATCTGCGGCCTATTAGCGGATCAACGTGTAACTAAAATAACCAAAATATAAACATTAAAATTGGAATTTTTCTAGATCTGGAGCATCAAGAGCAACAATTTTTGTAGCGTTTTGTAACTCGTATTATCGTTCTTTTTTTTCTGAAAATTTGGAAGTGTGGACCTTCGGAAGTCTCTAATAAGTTAATTAAAAAAATTTGTGACAGTAAAATTATATGTTAGAAACCTGAGCAAGGAATTTATAATTGAACTCCGAAAATTTGCAAGGGATATTTCTGAGACGCCCCTAGACCGCCTGTATTGCGTAGAAATGCCAGTCGCAAATGATTTAACATAACATTTTATTCCTAAGCATCATCGACGGACCGGACGGATGAGTAAGTCCTAAGTTCTTAACAAAAAATCATGATCACTCTGTTGTTTCCCTAATTTTAATGCGACAACATAGTGAGTTCTGTGTTAAATAATCTGCGACAAATTTAGCTTGAAGGCTAAAACGCCTTTGACTCTAAGAGCGGAGTCTGCATTTATAATTTAAATCATAATTTAAGTTGAAGACTTCCAAATCCCATTTGACATTTTACTTTTGAATACCGGAGTCAACCGGAGTTAATAGCAATTTACGTCAAGCAAAAGAAATACATTTGTTGAAATTGTGACGTCGAAGGACACAGATTGGACATGTGCTTAGAAGAGCTCTGCATTTTCTGCTACAGATGCGGAAAGAAAAATGTGATGTACGAATCAACCGTTGGAAAATTCCAATCATTCAGTAGCAATCGAGTAGATGTCAACTATAATACAGCGACAAACAACAAAACATTAGATTTGACAGATAATACCTGCATGAACTGGCGAGATAAAAAAATGCAACTTTATCCCAGTCTACCATACCATCAACGGCTGCAAAACTATTTAGCAAAGGACTGGTCGAAATATCCCGGATTTTCAAATATTTTTTCAAGTGTGGCCAAAGCAGATGGAAAAAGACATACAGTTACAGGAATGATAAGAACAGAAGTGCAATAAGAAAGCAAGCGAAAATCTCTTTATTTATTATCCCGCCCATAGCGAAACAATTTATCTTTTGAATTATGTCCAGAATTGTCATCCCACTATAAGACTTCGCCAATTGATAAGAATATTCAATCGGTTAATGAAGATAAGAAATGTTTATTAACCCCAGAGCAGGAAAAAGATTGAAGAATGTCATTTAATGGTTTCCGGATTTTAAAAAAACAGGGATTAGGCCGAACTCCACTTATTGAACAGGGCATAGAGCGACTGCTCAAGCAAATTACATAACAAAAATCGACTTCAAAAATGACTACTGGCAAATTGCCCTTTCGAAAAAATTCAAACCCAAACATCTTTTACGATACCCGGCCGCCCCCTGTATAACTTCACTGCAATGCCATTCGGATTATGCAATGCTTCGAAAACCATGTCACGTTTGATAGATGGTCTAACCCTAGCAGATATGAAATAGTGCGTGTTCCTTAGACGATCCATGCGTGGTGTCAGAAGATTTCAATACTCATGCAGAAATTGTGATTCGTATGTCTGAACAATTAAGAAAGGCAAATCCTTCTTTAAATACAGAAAACAAAAACAAGTTTTGTGTTACAGAAGTGTTATATCTGGGCCATATTATAGGAAGAGATGGAATACCCACAGACCGAACAAATCGATAAGGCAGATCAGAAGTTTCTTGGGTATTGTTGGTTGGTATCATAAATTCATTAATCATTTGTCCGATATTACATTTTCGATAAGCCAACTGCTAACTAAGAAAACGAAATTTCTATGGACACAAGAAGCTCAAGTTGTGTTTGAAAACTTAAGGAAAGGCTTACCTCTGTATCGAACTTGATCAATCCAGGCTTCAATAAGAAATACTTCGTGCATTATGATGCAAGTAACTACGGCATTGGCGTGATGTTGGTACAATTGGATGAAGAAGGAGCGGAGAAACCCATAGCGTTTATGTCAAAGAAGTTAACAAGTGCTCATTGAAACTATAGCGTAGCCGAACACGAGTGTTTGGCTGCTTTGGAAGCAATTGAAAAATTCCGCTGCTATCTGTAACTACAAAAATTCGAAGATATAACCGACCACGCCATTTTAGTTTGATTGATGCGACAATCAGATATGAAAGGAAGACTCGCGAAATCGGCAATGAAGCTGCAAGGTTACAAGTATCTCACGGACATATTGTCCATAATGTTTTCAGAGGATTCGTGTGCTTTGGAAGTTTAAACTCTCATAGTCGATTGAAACTCTCCTAGTTTTAGTGACGAAGAGTATGAGAGTTAAAGAGAGAATTCAAAAGGAATAGGACAGATACACGGATTGGAAAATAATAGATCAATTTGTATATATCTGATAGTGGCTGATCATTTATTCAAGTATCATTGGCTTCAACCCCTTAAAGTATTTAAGAGCTATGTAATTCAAGAGTATCTTCAGGATAATATATTCTTTCGATACGGAGTTCCAGAGATATTAGTTAGCGGCAGCGGATCAAAATTCAAGGCAAGCGAACTTAATGCATGGTTAACGTCATTGAATACAAAACATATGTATATATACAGCAATTTATTCTCCACAGTCAAATGCCTCTGAGAGGGTAAACAGATCCATCATTGCAGCGATCCGAGCCTACCTGAAAGATAACCAACCTATTCCTGCTATAAGCTGTGCACTAAGGAATTCGTATTATCAGAGTATAGGATGTTTGGCTTTGACACGACCATGACCACACATGATTCCCAATACACGTATTGCAAAAGGACGATCGGTTAGGATTACGGCGTAATTTGCTCAAAAAGAATATATCACAGGCGGCGGAGCCAAAGAGGTTTATTTCAAGGTGGGACAAAAAGTCTTTAGACGTAATTTTGGACAGAATAATTTTCAAAAATGAGTTACTCCTACGTTAAACTTGTCTAAACTTAAACTTGGCTAAAGTCTCGAATACGAGAGAGATTAGGAAACTGTTATTATGTGTTAGAGGAATGGCAAACTGATAGGAACCTTTCACACTAAGGACATTAGGCAGTAACTGCATTTTTTCAGGTTAATACTCCGAAGCTCTGGTATTATCGTGTGGTTGGAGTGCCTAGGGTCTGCCGCTCATTTTTTTTAAATTTTGAGGCGATTTTGTGGATGTCAGTAAAAGGTGAGAAATTGCGTCGATAAAAAGTTCGATAAACCACGTCTCTCCTTCAGAAATATATAAAATAATAATCTGAATTTTTCGCGGCCACCAAATAATAAGGGAAATAAAATTTTTTGCATTTTTAAAGAAACCGTGATTGATGCTTTTGGTCCAAAAAACATTATTTAAATTGTACATTTTTCCTACGGTTAAAGTCAAGAATGTCTCGACCACGCATTACTTTAACGCTTGAAAGTTTTACCGATACAAAAATAGAACATTTAGCACGAATTGATTTTAAACTTATTTATTACAAATTGAGTATAGAATACGATGGTGTTTCTTAGATACAACAAATTATAAAGTTTATCCATATATATTAAGCCCTAAGGCCCCTAGCCTGGAGCTTCGTTTCGTGCCCAATTATCGGATGTTTTTTTTAACGTATCGTTCCTGTGCAATTTTCTCCTATACTGACGCTTGTCTCACTTCTTAGATCTGGTTGCTGCCTCGATAAGTCAGGGCTGCATTCAGGTCGATACATTCTAAGTCTAAAGGGAAAACGATCAGGGCTACCTAAATTCAGGGCATTGGCATTAACGTAGCGCCTCCACAACACCTACATTGACGCATTTGCTCATAAAACTAATACTAATTCTTTCTTCCTTTAACGAAAATAATATAACAAGGTGCAAGAGTTAACATTTGTTGCCTGGTCCGATTCCCACTCGATCCATCTGGGGTGTACGGTTAGGATTAATAGGGGATGTGAAATAGTGATTCCCATTGGCACCATCCACCATCTCTTAACAGCTGACTTTTAGCTCCTGAATAATTTTTAAGTTCTGCAGTTGTTTTTAATTAAAAGATATCAATATTTAAGATAGTTAGTAACTTATAAAATGTTGAATTTTTAATGACTTATAATAATATTATTCGCACTTATTACAACATATCTGTAGGCCTACGCCTATGTACATATATATATATATACATACTAGAGGTCTGCATGAATGTATTCACTTCCAACAGTAATTAAGTGTTTTTAAAAATACTGTACTCATTATTTGTACAGTATATTCGAGTAGCTAGAAAACCCGAGTACATGACAGCAATAAATGTACTCTTTGTAAGTGTATACAGTATATGTCACTTTTTTGCATGTTTACACCACTGGAACAGTGCATATGTTTTGTCATACATGTGTACAGATGAGTATAATATTTTGAACAACGAAGACATGGTTGCCAAAGAAAATGACTCAAACGCAATAAATGCGAATGAAAGAGTAAGTTTTTGCTAAAAAAAAATTATATATAATTTATTAATGTTAAATTACAAATTGTCACAATTTGATAAATTGGAGAAGGAAAAGGTTATCGAAGACATTAAAGCAATTATAATAGATATTCAGCTTAAAACTCAAACTGAAGAAAGTGATAACATTATTTCATCCAGCCAAGAAATAGATGAAATTTTCGCCGATTATGTACAACCCATCCAGAATAATAATATTCAATCTATTATAAGCAATGAAATTCGAACATATCAAAATGTTATTAGCTGTTCCTGCGAGCAGTGCAGCATCAGAAAGAGCTTTCTCTGTAGCCAAAAACCTTTTTCATTCCGCTGTAAAATCGCAACCACAGATGATAAGGTGAATAAGATTATGTTCTTGCACTCAAATATTAAAGTTTTATATAATGACTTATTTTCTGAAATAAGTTTGTACTAATAAAAGTTATATTGGCTAAATTTTCCTTGCATATGACATTCTGATTTTTTATTTATTTTCTTTATTTTTAGTTGTGTGTTTTTTTGCCGGCTTGAGGTCAAATTGTTGAATAAATAAAAACAAAAAAAAAAAAAACAGTTTGTTCTTATGTTCTTCTCCGATATATTTCGACCACTCATCGGTGATCGTCTTCAGGGCAACTATAAAAACATTTAATTGTGATTAACTTTAACATTAATTTAACAACAAGAAACACCTACTTATTTATTACACGTCCGCACACTGTGACATGGAGCTACACACTGACTTGTCCCTAATAAATGCCAGTATAAATGCGCGCAGTCGTCTGTATTATTTGTGCAGCATCTCAAAAAAAAACACAACTAACAATCAAAAGGTCGCAACAATAAACAATTAACTTGAACGGAAGGCACGCCGAAAGCATATTCCAACATTATGGCTTAACAAGTATCAATCAACAACAAAAAAATTAGTAAAACTTAAGTCTAGCATAAAATTTATCTTAAAATGTAGGAAATCAAAATAAGTCCCAAAATTTATCAGCAATAACTCAAAATACAATAGGATTTTTACAAAAGATACTGACACACATTCTGACATTAACAAAATATTAGAAAGACATACTCATAATTTTCACACAAAGATATTAAGCTTCTTAATAAAACATAAACATACCATACTAGCCAGATAAAATAAAGAGAAGGAAACAGCAACAAAAAAGTTGCAAGAACAGCTGGACGAAAATGATTTTAAAACATTTATGAAGAGTGAGAACACGATAAGCGAAAAATTTTTTCTTCTTCTGCTCACTGACGTAACGGTCGTGTTTTTGCATAGCTCCTGAGTTTTTATTAATATACATTTTTCTTTTTTTAAATGGATAAAAAATATTGTTTTCTCTCAATTTTTAATTGTGCTTAGTTTACTTTCGCTTTCGCTGGTGTCGTTTGCTCGAAACCCTTGTGTTTTAGTGTTTAGTAATTAGTGTTTGGTGCATTTAAATTTTTTTTTTATTGTTCTCTCTCTTCATTGCTTCTGCAGTTGCTCCCCTCATCGCCCCCATCAAACCATTAGTGATAGTGGTTTTGTTGATCTCTCTGCTTTGTGCTTGTGCTCAGCATCTCTCCCGCGTAATCACTTTTGTAAGGCCGCCTCTCAAAGCTCGTCTTTTAACTGTTCTTGCACTCTCTCTTGTGCTGTGTACTCTAGCTCTCTGCTCCGCAAGTCCTCCATTGACTTGGATGGCTGAGCTAAGCCTTGCGCAAATTAGGGACTCTCGAACTTTACCTGCCGAGTCCAGGAGACAGATCGGCCTGAACGAAGACGCGTCAAGAGAAGTTTTCCCTGACTTTGTAAGCAAAATTAGGTTCTGCTTTTTCCATCTGGATGGGAACGAACCTTCCCCCATGCAACTGTTGTACAAGTCCACAAAGGACTCAGCCTGTAACGACACCGCGCTCTTGAGTATTTGGTTAGTGATTCCGTCGGGGCCCGGAGCCTTCGCTGGTTTAAGATTCCAGACTATGTCGAGTACCTCGTCCACTGTGCATTTCTCTATTTGTGGGTGAAGCGATGGATGCAGGACAGGCAATTCGTCCACGATTTGAGGGAAGAGGGTATCTACTATACCCCGAACGGTCTGGGCGTTCTTTGGTGCCGGAGTCTTGTCTATATGCAAGCGCTTCACGACAGTCTGGTAGTCGCATAGGGCCAGGAAGCACTCGCGTTTGCTGTCTTTGATCGCCTTTTTGAGAGCCTTGCAGCACTGCTTGTATTCCAGATATAGGTCTGAGAAGGCTAGCGTCCCTCTAGCACGCTGGTACATGCGCCTCGCGCGGAAGCATCTGCGGCGAACGTCGGCGATACTGTCATTCCACCAACAGACTGGTTTTTGGTGTCTTCTGTATGCCTTGCGCTGGGACATACTCTCATCACAGGCCCTCTCCAGCGTTCGGCTCAGCTCGTGGCATGGATGTCCCAACGGTGAAGACAATGGCCTCATGGTCGCTACCGGTGTAGTGACGCCCAACTTCCCAATTCGACTGTGAGGCTATGGAGTCACTGGCGAACGTAAGGTGACAATGGATCCTGCACCGGCTCTACTGAAAGTGAATCTTGTGCAGGAGTTGAGCAGCGAAACACTGAGATTGCAGAAACACTCGAGCAAAAGGCGGCCCCGCGCTTCGGAGCGAGTACTGCCCCATTCAATTGCCTAAGCATTAAAATCACCGCCAATGATGACACCTTGGCGGCCCCTAGCGTCGACAGAAATGGCGTCGATGACGAAGCCCTCCATCTGGGCGACTTCCTCAATTGGGAGCCTGCTAGTCCCACAGGACCAAATAGCAGCCTTTCCATTGATGTCGGATACACCGTCGGCGTTCCTCTCCGTTCTATACGGCTCACTGACTAGGGCCAAGTCGTAGCCGCCTTCCCGAACCGTCTGATGGAGGAGATCCTGCGCGACGGCACAGTGATTAAGGTTCACTTGGATGAAGTTTAGGCGCATCATTGATGGGCCCGTGGTTGCCTCTTTATTCCATTAAGGGGGCACCGATGACTGCCCGCAAAGTGGTTCGTACGCTGAAGGCCCTCCTCTTGGCACAGGAAGCAGGTGGGGTCTTTTAATCCACAGCTCGCGGCTTTGTGTCCTTCCGCTCCACACCTCAGGCAAGAGTTGGACCTATCCACTTACCTGGGGCATTTCGCCGATATATGCCCAGCCCTGAGGCAGCGGTAGCAACGCTTAGGCAGCTCGTCCAGCTCCTTTATCCGGCAACAGGACCAACCAACACGGACTTTGCCGTCTATATTTGCAGCACCTGTGTGCCACCCAAAGCATGCGGAGCTCCCATTATGGCTCCATGAAGTTGTGCACCGTCCAAGTTTGCAGCACCCTGTGTGACGCCCAAAGCATGCGGAGCGCCTATTATGGCTCCATGACGTTGTGCACCTATAGTTATAGATAGATTCAGTTATAGATTCATTAGTAATTTTCAAATTAACTATTTGAGTTTGCACTAAATGAATTTCTTGTACTTGTTGTTCTTGTCCATTGTGGATAGCTCCAATTTTTTGAACTTGGTGACGCTATTTGTTCTTGCAATTGCGTCATCATTCTCATTCTCATTATTTCCAATATATTCGTATTGTCTTCTCTGTATTTTGGCGCTTGGTTGTTATTGGAAGCGTCTCTTTCTATCTCGGTCTCTCCTGCGGTAGACTCGTTTACCGCCGATTTCGGCGTTTCCATCGGGTCCATATTGATACGCTTTTTTCTCCCGCGCGTTTTCATTTTTTTTTATTGCTTATATTTCACATTTCTAGTCAATTCCGACACCATCAAAGCACTTTTACATATTATTAAAGTTAAAATAAACAATGTTAACGTCAAGAATGGCTCGAGTTTCGTTTCGTGCCAATTATCGGCTGGTTTCTGCCTCGATAAGTCAGGGCTGCATTCAGGTCGATACATTCTAAGTCTAAAGGGAAAACGATCAGGGCTACCCAAATTCAGGGCATTGGCATTAACGTACCGCCTCCACAACATCCCGCCTACCGTAAAACTACTCGGGAGTTTTACCCAAAACGTCTAATACAGCAAGCTTAGACACTGGTCGTTTTAAAATTCCGGCATTTGTTTGTACTTCAGCAACTCTTATCAGCCCATCTCTTGCTGGAATAACTTTCACGATGATTCCTCTTTTCCAGCTTGCCCTTGGTTGGTTTACGTCACATATTATGACTAAGTCTCCCATCTTGATGGGTCGAATCGGTGCGAACCACTTTGTTTGCTTTTTCAGAGTTGGTAGATATTCTCTTATCCATCGTTTCCAAATCGTTTCGACAAAACTTGTCTTCCTCTCCAGGGGTTTGTGTCGAATTAGTTGTGCCAAGCAAGAAATGATTAGGTGTTAGTGGACCTGGATCGTCTTTATCCACTGGAATGTGTGTTAGTGGTCTGCTATTTATGATATTTTCTGCTTCGATAAGTAAACTTCTAAGTGTTTCAACCTGGGGCGCCTTGTCTTGCAATGTTATTACCAAAACCTTTTTAACTGACTGAACTAGGCGTTCCCAACATCCTCCTGAACTTGGGTTTGCTGGACAATTGAACTTCCATTCTATGCCTTTATTTTCCATCTCTTCGGCGATGTAGTTCCAGTAAAATAGGTCTTTGACTTTCCTTATTAGACGATCAGCTCCAACAAAATTTGTTTCCATATCCGACCGTATTCTGATTGGTATACCACGCCTGTTTACGAAGTTTCGAATACATAAAATACATGCGTCTGTAGACAAATCCGCTGCTAATTCCAAGTGTATAGCTCGTATGGTAAGGCATATAAATAGAGCCACCCATCGCTTTTCATTTCGACGGCTGATCGTTATAGTAACTGGCCCAAAATAGTCAAGTCCTACATAGGAAAACGGTCTTTGACAAGGAGTGACACGATCGGTCTGTAGCTGACCCATCAGAGTCGCTTGCGGTTGAATTTTTCTATTTTTACAAAACTGGCAAACTGTTTTTGCCCTTTTTACAGCAGCTCGCAAGCATATTATCCAAAATTTTTGACGAATCTCAGTGATTTTGATGGTGGAATCTCTCGTGATACGATGTTACTATTAAATCAGTTAGTTTGTGTTTTTTGGGTAATATGATAGGTTAACGAGCACTTTGCGATAATAATGTTGCATAGTCAAGCCTACCGTTGACCACTAAAATCCCGTCGGCATTCATCGTAGGAGTTATTTATTTTATTTTATTTATTTATTTATTAACGTCAACTAAATCAGCAGTCGACGGAAAAGCTTAAGCTAAAATACAGATAATAATTAATTCACGAAGGTAGCTCAGCTTTATGCACAACTAAACATCCCCGACCCGGTGGAGGTGTTTTATTTGCAACAAGGTGCCAGCTCTGCCCCGATTCACAGCCAATGTGGTCAGGGATGAGTTGCAGCCAATCCAATATCCAGTCCAGAATACTTTCAGTGGTTACGCTGTAGATAATTAAAAAGTATAGCGCGAAGAGAAGTGACAGATAGATGAGGAGAAATAAGGTGAGAAAGGTTGTTAAAAGATTGGCAAAGAACACGAAAAGGTTCGTGAAGAGAGTAGTTAGCCAGACATCTACTAAAGTGAAGAGGAAAAAAGTTTCTGGTCCGACGTGAGGGAACACAAAAATATAGCGTATCTAGTAAATTGGTAGAAATGACTTCGCCGTTGACTACTTTATGGAGAAACAGAATGCCAAATACGAGCCTACGATTGTAAAGTGAAGGAAGATTAATAAGAAGAAGTCTGTCAGAATAAGAAGGTAGAAGAAGATTCGGTTCCCAATTAAGACCGCGTAACGCAATCTTAAGGAATTGCTTCTGTACCGATTCAATACTACGCTGCTGAACATCATATTGAGGGTTCCAAACTGGTGAGCAATATTCTAGAGTAGGGCGAACTAACGAAGTGTATAAAACCTTTGTCACATATGGATCATCAAATTCTTTGGCCCAACGTTTAATGAAGCCAAGAACACTGCATGCTCTTTTGACAATTGAAGATATATGAACATTAAAAGAAAGTTTTGGGTCAAACATAACGCCTAAGTCTTTAAATGATGGTACACAATCTAACAGAACAGACTTAATAGAGTAATGAGCTAGGAACGGCGACAAACGACTGAAAGTCATAAAAGAGCATTTAGAGGCATTAAGGTGTAATTTATTAACGTGACACAAAACACAGAACGCATCGAGATCTGATTGCAAGTACTGTTGGAAAGAAGGATCATTATATGAATAACAAATCTTGACGTCATCCGCAAACATGGGCACGCGTGAATGAGCCAAGGCCAAAGGCAAATCATTTATAAACAAGGTAAATAACAGTGGGCCCAGATGACTGCCTTGGGGGACACCTGACGTAACTCGAACAGTTTTAGATATCGAGGTACGAAAAGATACCTTTTGGGTTCTACCAATAAGATAGGACTTTAACCAAGCCAATAGTTTCGGGGAAAAACCCATGATGTTAAGTTTCATGAGAAGCAGAGAATGATCAACCGTATCGAAAGCCTTACTAAAGTCAGTATAAATAACATCAGCTTGACACTTTACGGAAGCCATGGTGTACAAGGGTAGTCAATTCTAAAAGGTTAGTAAGCGACGAACGACCTTTCATGAAGCCATGCTGACAAGGAGAAATAGTGGATCTGGATAGGTGTTGAAGGGAAGACGTAATAATTTTCTCAAACAGCTTAGGTATTGCCGAAAGTTTGGCAATGCCACGGTAGTAAAAATATCCGATTTGTTACCTTTTTTAAAAAGCGGAATAATAAAAGACTGCTTCCAAATATCAGGGAAGCTACAAGTCTCACTCGATATAAAGAATAACCGAGATAAAGGCTTAGATAGGGAAGTCGAACACATTTCAAGGATGCAACTAGATATATTATCAGGCCCGGGTACGAAGAAAGGCGTCATAGATGACAAGCTAGAGATAATACAGTCTTCAGTAATACTAGGAAAAAACATACAATTTAAATGTGGAATTGTGAAGGGATAAGGTGTGAGATCCGAAGCAGTAGTAGAATAAGTCGACTGAAAGAATTTAGCAAACAGATCTGCAATATCTGAATCATTATTAGCAGTCTGGTCATTAAGTCTGAAAATGGAAGGTAGTAAATTGGAGCGTCTTTTGGAATTAACAAAGTTATAAAATCTTTTGGGGTTCTTATGAAATTAGAGCGTCTTTTGGAATTAACAAAGTTATAAAATCTTTTGGGGTTCTTATGAAATTAGAGCGTCTTTTGGAATTAACAAAGTTATAAAATCTTTTGGGGTTCTTATGAAATTCAACCTTACAGCGAACGATATAATTATTGTAGAATTGAGTATTTAAAAGACAAAATTGAGATTTGGCTACACAATAATTTGCATAGTCAAGTCGCGAACCAGTTTTTTTAAATCTTTTAAAATATCTCGATTTAATATTACGGAGATTAGAGAGCCTACGTGTGAACCAGACTGGCGCACTGGAGACGGTAGAGACATTCACAAAAGGAACGCATTTATCAATTAGTGAATTAAGAGCAGAGTAGAAAAAATTTACTGCACAATCAATATCACAGCACTCAAATAGAAATGATCAATCAAAAGAGAAAATAAGGCTGTTAAGAAGATTGAAATTTGTTTTACGAAAACATCTACGACGAGAATTTGAGATGTTATTAAATGAATTATTAAAGGAATTGTAAGAAATAGTAATTTCAATGGTAGGGTGATAAGTATCTTCAGGCTTCACTAGGGGCTGTGTTTGTGATACAGCACTAACAGTGGGATCCGAGACAAAAACAAGATCAAGGGTTCTTTTAGAAGAGTTAAGAAAAGAATTCAACTGATATAGCGGACATTCAAGTAGGTTGTCAAGAAAAACATGTTGAGATGAAGGAATTAAGAAAGATAGATTATCATCAACAAGCCAAGAAACATTAGGCAAGTTAAAATCACCTAAAGCTATAAAAAAAAATCACGATCTTTAAGACGACTAAAAATAGTTCGCAAAGCATCAGCATGGTGCATGTAGATCATATCAGAAGCTGGAGGAATATATGAACAAGAGATATATCAGCTAAAGTTAGAACATGTAACTTCGACGCAAATAAACTCAACACCTAAGGGGAGATCAATCGGCACAACACTTGAACACAGATTCGAACTGACAGCAATGAGTTCTCCACCGCCACGTCGACCAACACGATCAAGCCTATAACAAATAAAATTATTAGAAAGAATTTCATTGTCCAAAACAGAGCAATTAAGCCAAGTTCCAGAAAGAGCTAATATGTCGGCCGAAAGAAGATACATTAGAAAGGCGGACAGGCAAAGGACGGGAGCGCTTATTGGGCGCAAACTCGTGTACAACTAGGCACTCTGGCCAAAAGTTAGGGTTAACCATAGCTGAGAAATACTCATTTGGTACAGTAATTTTAAAAGAGGAGATTTCGCGAGGCCTAGAAAACTTAAACTTTTGAATTAAAACCTTAACAGGGCATATATTACCGATGTAAGCTGCCACAGACTATTCAGAAGTATCTGTATGCTAGAGTCACACTCATTTTATTTAGAGAAAGAAACTTTAAACGAAGATCCCTGTACATTGGGCTAAAATCAAGCTGCTGGCTGGCACAAGGTGGGCAAGTCCAGCGCATTAAGCCAAGCTCAGGCTTAGACACAGACAAACCAGAAAATTTGTCGTAATCACGGCCGTTGAGGCCAGCGCATTTTAAGTGAATAAGATTATCGCAAAGCCAACACGATATTGCTCTATACTGATCCTCAAAACGATCTGAATGCTTGCAAGTAGGTAGACAAAAAGCCATTGAAAGAAACAGCTCAACAATAATTATCGATAAAAAATCAATAATTACAAATAAAACAAAGAGACAGCTTGAGTACACAGCACAAGAGAGAGTGCAAGAACAGTTATAAGACGAGCTTTGAGAGGCGGCTTTGCAAATATGATTACGCGGGAGAGAAACTGAGCACAAGCACAAAGCAGAGAGAACAACAAAACCACTAGCACTGATGGTTTGATGGGGGCGATGAGGGGAGAAACTGTAGAAGCAATGACGAGAGAGAACAATAAAAAAAAATTTAAATGCACCAAACACTAATTACGATAAAGAAAAAAAACTGTTTAATTTTGGCGAATTATGGAAATAAAACAGAAGGGTTTCGAGCAAACGACACCAGCGAAAGCGAAAGTAAACTAAGCACAATTAAAAATTGAGAGAAAATAATATATATTAATAAAAACTCAGAAGCTAAGCAAAAACACGACCGTCACGTCAGAGAGCAGAAGCTTATTAAAGACAAGATGCTACCTTTATTTGATACGCATGAATTTGCTTGTAAATCAGCTAGTTCCTTATGATAGACTTCCTTTTGCATGATTTTTACTAATGTATTTTGTGCATCTTGCAATTCCCGCGAAGAAAGTGTTGTTACATCATTATCACATTGACGTTTCAATATTCGTTGTTTAAATCTCAATATCCATCCCATTGTTCGCTTCAGTTTCAAATACTTAGAAAATCTGTTTAGGTCAATAATATTTTCAACAGAAGTTGTTAAATATACCCGTTTTACTTCAGAGAAATCGTTTCAACGTAGATCTTTTCCTGTACTGGCCAGCTCGATTCATCCTTCAATAAAAATTCGGGGCCTCTTGTCCAAATATTACCTGGCTCGTACTTAATTTTTACCTTTGTTCTCGTGGCTTTATCGGCAGCATTTAAATCTGTTGGAGCCCATCGCCAATCATTTTCGTTTGTTGTTTCCAGTATTTCATTTATACGGTGAGCCACAAATTGTTTATATTTCCGATGATCTGCTTGAATCCAAGCTATGACTGTCTTTGAATCCGACCATAATGTATATTTCTGTACGTTAACAGAATGACTTTACAGTATCAGAGTCTTAAGTCGGGAACCTAAAACCGCTGCCTGGAGCTCTAATCGCGCATCTAGTATTTTCCGCGACGAAAGTTGTTTCGATAAGTCCATCAAGTATTATTCTCCAATAACCAACGGCAGCAAAGGCTTGTTCACTAGCATCTACAAAAATATGCTATTCTATGTTAGCTTGAGATGACATAAAAATTTCGAGAGTAACATCTGTTTAATCCAAAACTCTTTACATTTTCGATTTGTAAGACCCAATTTTTGAAACGAATAAATAATTCTTCTGGGATCAAATCATTCCAGTGAATGGCTGACAAATCTGAAAAATCAATGTTTTCCCATGAATCGTCAGGTCGGCTAACATCCCTAATGGATCATAGATAGACATGACCAAGCTAAGAAGTTGTTCCTTATTCAATTTATTCTGTACCCACTTCGAGTTTGAAACATAGCCTCTTAGTTCAAAATGAGCTAATTCATGCACCCCTTTTACTTCAGAGCTTATGACGTATGCCTTTTGCTCAGATACAAAGCTTGCTACAAAGTCATCAACGTAATGATTATTAATTACTTCCTTTGAATTCGTACTGTTTTGCGCGTTTATATTTTTTACATATTGAGCACAACACGGAGAACAAGTGGCTCCGAATATCATCACCGTCATCTTATAAGTATCGACTTCTCCTGTTGTGTCACCATGTCTCCATAAAAACCGTAAGCAATCCTGATCTTCCTGTCAAACTCGCACCTGCAAGAACATTACTGCCACTGCTCCTTGTCGAAATTAGAATAAAATTTGAGTCAATGGCGGATTTTCATCGGGTCCTTTTAATAATCGTGAATTCAATGAAACTTCTTCGATTGAGGCTGCTTCGTCAAATACTAGTCGTAGCTTTCCTGGTTTGTTCACATTGTAAACGGCGAAATGAGGTAGATACCATGTTTTAGAACTGGTTACACAAGCTTGAAGTTTTGTCATTTTGACGGCATATCCTTTCTTCACAAAGTCCATAATGGCTTCTGCATCTGCCATCAAATCGTGCATTTCCCTGTTCATTTGATCCTCCAAAGAATTCGCATGAAATACTGATGTCACTAACGGGCTTGTATTAGAATGGTCTGCTCTTGATCCAAAAATCAGCCATCCCAAAGTTGTTTTTGATGCCACTAGTCTTGGACCGATATCAACGATTCGTATAGTCATGACCAGGTGGGTATTATCTATGCCGATCAGTATTGTTGGTTTGGCATCTGTGTAACTTGCTATTGGAAGGTTCGCGACTCGAATATACTCTTCCGCTAATGTTTGATGATCCATTGATTGTAGATGTAGTTCCAGATCAGGGATTGTAGTGCCTTTTAACTGTAACCAATTTTTATTTCCATTAATACCTCTTATTTTTATACCCTTGCAGAGGGTATTATAAAATTGGTCAGATGTTTGTAACGCACAGAAGGAGACGTTTCCGACCCCATAAAGTATATATATTCTTGATCAGCATGAGAAGCTGAGTCGATATAGCCATGTCCGTCTGTCTGTGCGTACGCGTTTTACTCAGCTATCTTAAGAGCTATTGGTATGAAATTTTTTTTGTGGGCTTTTTATTACCCGGGCTAGATAAAGTATGAAATTTGTCAGGATCGGGCCACTATATCATATAGTTCTGGAACAAACATTTTTGCAAAAATTGGAGTATCCCCATGAAATTTACCAATATGATAGTATTTGATATATGATAGTAAATTGACAGATCCCAAACTTTGAATCTGATCGGATAAATAGAACAGAAGTTACAGTCAACACAAATCGTTTCAAATGATGACCTAGTAGACAGCAAGCAGCGCTGCCGGCAGCAAACAGCGCTGCTTGCTGCTCAAACAGAGCACATGCATACACACACACAGACGCAGCGCTACAAGAACTGTATGTGTATGCGTGTTGTGCTTTGCTTAGGCAATGATGCAAGAAGAAAAATTTTTATAGAAAGAGAAATAATTTGAATGTTTTGTTTGTGAATTGATGAATTCAGTTGCAGGGAAAGAAATTTCAAAATGTAAAAAAATTATTGCGAAAGACTGCAAGGGTATATAAAATTCGGCATTGCCGAAGTTAGCTTCTTTGATATTTAGATGACATACTGTCGTATTCAAGTTAATGGCATGATTCTTAATCCAATTTAATGTTAACCGATCCATCTTTTCTTTTACCCCCAGCTTTTTAGCTAAATTCTCGTTAATTAACGTTACGTTGGAACCCTCGTCCAAAAACGCGAACGTTTTAACTAATGTATTCTGCGGGCCCATTATTTCGACAGGCAGGACTTTAACTAACAACCTTTTCATGCTAGATTTGACTGTATGTGTCGCTGCTTCTGCTTTATCTTCTTCTACCGTCTGTCTATTAGGATTGTGCAACGATTTGTGATGTGCAGCCACTTGCAGCCACTGATGTTACATCTTCGTTTGTGTTACAGGATATCACATTGTGGTTGCGTTTTAGACAGCTGAAACAAACCCCTAATTTCTTGACCATGTTCCACTTTTCATTTACATCAGCCTTTACATATACATCGCATTCAGACAGAGAGTGGTCACCATTACATTCGGTGCAAACTTTTGTATATTTCATATCCTTCTTTTGATATTCGCCAGTATTTGTTTGCATTACCAATTTTGGATTGTGACGACCATCACCCTTTGAAGTGGGCCTGTTCGAAGTTGTCATTAATGTTACCTTCGCAATCGTTCTTGCTATACTATTTAACCAATTACTAAAATCCATCAAATTGGCGTATGGATATATGTGAGATGAAAACTCTTGCCACTGCATTCGTTTTGACATTGGCATTTTTGAAACTAATTGATCCAGCAAAGATGGATTTTGCAAGTGTAATACTGCATTTGAAGATTGCAAAAATATGACCAAATTTTTTACCTTTGTGGCAAATGGAACCATCCTTTCTATATTATTCTCTCTTCTCATATAATTATGTGGGTATTGTCCCTGACTAGCCTGACTAACCCGAACGCAACCCGTAACATTACCAGACTCACCCTTCTTTTTCTTATATCTTTTTAATATATTGATATATTGCATCGATGATTATAGACAAGGTCATGAGTTCTGATACTTTGGTTGCCTCTTTTTGAATATTTGAAACTTTGTAATATTGAAAAACTACACCAAAATATATATGTTGAATAACACGTTTAAATTTTTGATGGAACCATCGATATCATCGATGGAAAAAATATCGAGTGGAGCAACCATCGATGGATTCCCAGCTCTAGCGTCCACCTTCCCTTGGTCAAGGTGTCCCAGAGCTCTTACCACCTCCGTATACTTTGTTGCCGCGCTAGGCTGCGTGTTGCCCCCGGTCCAACTGAGCTACCTCGTCTGGCCTTAGCGACTGCCTCGATGATCGCTGCCTGATCTTCGATCGGCATCATTCCTGCGATAACGAGCGCCGCATCATCCGAGATCGTGCGGAATGCACGATCCACGCTGGTACTGCGTAAAGCGCCGTCGATGTGGTGACGGTCGAGAGCAGTAGCCGCCGTCCCTGCCTCGGGCCGCGCGTGTTTAAGAGGCTGCGCGATGAAGCGTGTGCGGATTTGGCTGCTTTTTCTTCAGCATATTGCAGATGCTCCCTAAAACTGAGCCTTGTGTCCAGTAGAACGCCGAGATATTTAATAGCCCTCTTGGATTCTATCACAGCGCTGCCCACCCGTACTTTTGCGGATTCCACAGACTTCCTGCTGCTGATAAGCACTGCCTTCGTCTTGTGAGCTGCCGACAGATCGGCCTGAACGAAGACGCGTCAAGAGAAGTTTTCCCTGACTTTGTAAGCAAAATTAGGTTCTGCTTTTTCCATCTGGATGGGAACGAACCTTCCCCCATGCAACTGTTGTACAAGTCCACAAAGGACTCAGCCTGTAACGACACCGCGCTCTTGAGTATTTGGTTAGTGATTCCGTCGGGGCCCGGAGCCTTCGCTGGTTTAAGATTCCAGACTATGTCGAGTACCTCGTCCACTGTGCATTTCTCTATTTGTGGGTGAAGGGAGGGATGCAGGACAGGCAATTCGTCCACGATTTGAGGGAAGAGGGTATCTACTATACCCCGAACGGTCTGGGCGTTCTTTGGTGCCGGAGTCTTGTCTATATGCAAGCGCTTCACGACAGTCTGGTATGCCTTACCCCATGGGTCTTGCTCTGCGGAGTCGCATAGGGCCAGGAAGCACTCGCGTTTGCTGTCTTTGATCGCCTTTTTGAGAGCCTTGCAGCACTGCTTGTATTCCAGATATAGGTCTGAGAAGGCTAGCGTCCCTCAAGCACGCTGGTGCATGCGCCTCATCACAGGCCCTCTCCAGCGTCGACATGAAAGAGTTCGCTGCCGTGTCTGCATCTCCTAGGCGTACATCACGTAGACTCTCCAACACTCTGCTAAACGTGTACAAGTTTAGGGACTCAATCTTGTAGCTTTTCCCGGTGTGAGGCGTTCGCTCAGCTCGTGGCGTGGATGTCCCAACGGTGAAGACAATGGCGTCGTGGTCGCTACCGGTGTAGTAACGCCCAACTTCCCAATTCGACTGTGAGGCTATGGAGTCACTGGCGAACGTAAGGTCGACAATGGATCCTGCACTGGCTCGACTGAAAGTGAATCTTGTGCCGGAGTTGAGCAGCGAGACACTGAGATTGCAGAAACACTCGAGCAAAAGGCGGCCCCGTGCGTCGGAGCGAGTACTGCCCCATTCAATTGCCTAAGCATTAAAATCACCACCAATGATGACACCTTGGCGGCTCCTAGCGTCGACAGAAATGGCGTCGATGGTACATCCAAACCTCTCTAGGGTGTAGCTGGGAGGCAGGTAGCAGCTATAGACCCAGTACCCCCCAATTTTGGCCCGGACGAAGCCCTCCGTCTGGGCGACTTCCTCAATTGGGAGCCTGCGAGTCCCACAGGACCAAATAGCAGCCTTTCCATTGATGTCGGATACCCAGTCGGCGTTCCTCTCCGTTCTATACGGCTCACTGACTAGGGCCAAGTCGTAGCCGCCTTCCCGAACCGTCTGATGGAGGAGATCCTGCGCGACGGCACAGTGATTAAGGTTCACTTGGATGAAGTTTAGGCGCATCATTGATGGACCCGTGGTTGCCTCTTTATTCCATTAAGGGGGCACCGATGACTGCCCGCAAAGTGGTTCGTACGCTGAAGGCCCTCCTCTTGGCACAGGAAGCAGGTGGGGTCTTTTAATCCACAGCTCGCGGCTTTGTGTCCTTCCGCTCCACACCTCAGGCAGCAGTTGGACCTATCCACTTGGCTAAGGCGATATATGCCCAGCCCTGAGGCAGCGGTAGCAACGCTTAGGCAGCTCGTCCAGCTCCTTTATCCGGCAACAGGACCAGCCAACACGGACTTTGCCGTCTATATTTGCAGCACCTATGTGCCACCCAAAGCATGCGGAGCTCCCATTATGGCTCCATGAAGTTGTGCACCGTCCAAGTTTGCAGCACCCTGTGTGCCGCCCAAAGCATGCGGAGCGCCTATTATGGCTCCATGACGTTGTGCACCTATACTTATAGATAGATTCAGTTTTAGATTCATTAGCAATTTTCAAATTAACTATTTCACTTTGCACTAAATGAATTTCTTGTATTTGTTGTTCTTGTCCATTGTGGATAGCTTCAATTTTTGAACTTTGTGACGCAATTTGTTCTTGCAATTGCGTCATCATTCTCATTCTCATTATTTCCAATATATTCGTATTGTCTTCTCTGTATTTTGGCGCTTGGTTGTTATTGGAAGCGTCTCTTTCTATCTCGGTCTCTCCTGCGGTAGACTCGTTTACCGACGATTTCGGCGTTTCCATCGGGTCCATATTGATACGCTTTTTTCTCCCGCGCGTTTTCATTTTATTGCTTATATTTCACATTTCTAGTCAATTCCGACACCATCAAAGCACTTTTACATATTATTAATGTTAAAATAAAGAATGTTAACGTCAAGAATGTCTCGACCACGCGTTACTTTAACGCCCGAAAGTTTTACCGATACAAAAATAGAACATTTAGCACAAATTGATTTTAAACTTATTTATTACAAACTGAGTATAGAATATGATGGTGTTTCTTAGATACAACAAATTATAAAGTTTATCCATATATATTAAGCCCTAAGGCCCCTAGCCTCGAGCTTCGTTTCGTGCCCAATTATCGGATGTTTTTTTTAACGAATCGTTCCTGTGCAATTTTCTCCTATACTGCCGCTTGTCTCACTTCTTAGATCTGGTTGCTGCCTCGATAAGTCAGGGCTGCATTCAGGTCGATACATTCTAAGTCTAAAGGGAAAACGATCAGGGCTACCTAAATTCAGGGCATTGGCATTAACGTACCGCCTCCACAACACCTACATTGACGCATTTGCTCAAAAAACTAATACTAATTCTTTCTTCCTTTAACGAAAATAATATAACAAGATGCAAGAGTTAACATTTGTTGCCTGGTCCGATTCCCACTCGATCCATCTGGGGTGTACGGTTAGGATTAATAGGGGATGTGAAATAGTGATTCCCATTGGCACAATCCACCATCTCTTAACAGCTGATTTTTAGATCCTGAATAATTTTTAAGTTCTGCAGTTGGTTTTAATTAAAAGATATCAATATTTAAGATAGTTAGTAACTTATAAAATGTTGCATTTTTAATGACTTATAATAATATTATTCGCACTTATTACAACATATCTGTAGGCCTACGCCTATGTACATATATAGATATACAAAAAAAACACACAACTAACAATCAAAAGGTCGCAACAATAAACAATTAACTTGAACGGAAGGCACGCCGAAAGCATATTCCAACATTATGGCTTAACAAGTATCAATCAACAACAAAAAAATTAGTATAACTTAAGTCTAGCATAAAATTTATCTTAAAATGTAGGAAATCAAAATAAGTCCCAAAATTTATCAGCAATAACTCAAAATACAATAGGATTTTTATATAAGATACTGACACACATTCTGACATTAACAAAATATTAGAAAGACATACTCATAATTTTCACTCAAAGATATTAAGCTTCTTAATAAAACATAAACATACCATACTAGCCAGATAAAATAAAGAGAAGGAAACAGCAACAAAAAAGTTGCAAGAACAGCTGGACGAAAATGATTTTAAAACATTTATGAAGAGTGAGAACATGATAACTGAAAAATTTTTTTCTTCTTCTGCTCTCTGACGTGACGGTCGTGTTTTTGCATAGCTCCTGAGTTTTTATTAATATACATATATTGTTTTCTCTCAATTTTTACTTGTGCTTAGTTTACTTTCGCTTTCGCTGGTGTCGTTTGCTCGAAACCATTGTGTTTTAGTGTTTAGTAATTAGTGTTTGATGCATTTAAATTTTTTTTTTATTGTTCTCTCTCGTCATTGCTTTTGCAGTTTCTCCCCTCATCGCCCCCATCAAACCATCAGTGCTAGTGGTTTTGTTGTTCTCTCTGCTTTGTGCTTGTGCTCAGCATCTCTCCCGCGTAATCACTTTTGTAAGGCCGCCTCTCAAAGCTCGTCTTTTAACTGTTCTTGCACTCTCTCTTGTGCTGTGTACTCTAGCTCTCTTTGTTTTATTTGTAATTATTGATTTTTTATAGATAATTATCTTTGTGCTGTGTATTTAAATTTTTCTATATATTTTTTTTTTTGCCTTGTGTTTCTTTTGGCTTTTCAATGACTTGTTGTCTATCTAGTTGCAAGCATTCTGATTGTTTTAACGATCAGTATAGAGAAATATCTTGTTGCCTCTGCGATAATCTTATTCACTTAAAATATGCTGGCGTCAATGGCCGCGACTACGACAAATTTTCTGGTTTGTCTGTGTCTAAGCCTGAGCTTGGGTTAATGCGCTAGACTTGCCCATTGTGTGCCAGCCAGCAGCTTGATTTTAGCCGAATGTACATGGATCTTCGTTTAAAGTTTCTTTCTCTAAATAAAATGGCCAAACAGCTGTCTAACGAGTGTGACTCTAGCATATATTTATTGTCGCAATTCAAGTTTGGTCCACCTTCTAAGGAAATGTACCCTTGAGTTGCCTTACAAGCAGTCGCCAGCACTCTCTGTTACATCTTCTCCCATTTTACTTTCGCCTACACCATCTTCTTGTCCCCCTTGAAGTACCCACTATAGTGCACTACAAGCCCTGGTGTATCTCAATCTATCCCTCACGGGAACTCTGATCAATTACTGTATCATCCTGGCTCTCAATCACTTGCGGATCCCAATGCTCCTTCGCCTCCACTAACTGTAGTGCCTCATCGCAAACATTGGTAATATATGCCCTGCTAAGGTTTTAATTCAAAAGTTTAAGTTTTCTAGGCCTCGCGAAATCTCCTCTTTTAAAATTACAGTACCAAATGAGTATTTCTCAGCTATGGTTCACCCTAACTTTTGACCAGAGGGCCTAGTTGTACACGAGCTTGCGCCCAATAAGCGCTCCCGTCCTTTGCCTGTCCACCTTCGTAATGTATCTTCTGCTTCAAAAAACTAATAACGTCTAGTCTTTGCATTCATTATTAAAATGTAAGAGGACTTCTTACCAAGCTCTTGAAACTATTCTGTGATAGCCAAACCTTTTCGGCTGACATATTAGCTTTCTGTGAAGCTTGGCTCAACTCCTCTGTTTTGGATAATGAAATTCTTTCTAATAACTTTATTTCTTATAGGCTTGATCGTATTGGTCGTCGTGGCGGTGGAGTACTCATTGCTGTCAACTCGAATCTGTGTTCAAGTGTTGTGCCGATTGATCGCCCCTCAGGTGTTGAGTTTATTTGCGTCGAAGTTACATGTTCTAACTTTAGCTTATATATCTCTTGTTCATATATTCCTCCAACTTCTGATATCATGATCTACATGCACCATGCGAACTATTTTTAGTCGTCTTAAAGATCGTGTTTTTCTTATAGTTTTAAATGATTTTAACTTGCCTAATGTTTCTTGGCTTGTTGATGATAATCTATCTTTCTTAATTCCTTCATCTGTAGCGTGCGCTAGTTTAAACTTTCAAATTTTCAAACTTAACGACGTTACGCACGTCTTTGCTAATAGCGATCAATCGATAAATAAATAATACTGGTATCGATCGACCGATAAAAGAATAATATTGCGATATCGATAAGCGATCTATCGTTTTTTTTTTTTTTGAGGGGCAGCGCACTTCGTTTTTTTGCGCTAGGCGTCATTTTATTTTACCAAAAAGAAGGAAACTTATAAAAAAAAAAAAGCTGTGTCCCAAAAAAATTAAGTCTAGATACTAGCAGGTATGTAGGTTATTAAAATTTTTACCCCGCCGCCATCTGCATCTTACTCTATTTCATAGATTAGAAACCTCCCATTTTTCTGGCCAATATTGCCCCAGCTTTCGTTGGGAGTATTATTTTCTGGAAAACCGGCTAGTTTTCGAATACCAATTTCGTGTGCCGGAGCAAATGAAGCGAAACTTTGGGTTGTCTTGCATTCCGAAATTGACATTCGGATATTAATAAAACAAAGTGAGAGAAACGGAGTTTAATGGTGGTCATAAAGCGCAACGGAGAGATCAATATCTAAAACACACTCTCACAGTGCATCGATGGAAGGCCTTTCAGCGACTAAACTATGGGGTAAGTGCCTAGAGTATTAAGCGGTATCAATTCGGCGACTCTCAACTATGTTTTTGTGAACTATGGGTTGATGTTAGTCAATTGATGCTCTGATTTGTTGTTTGAATAATAACAAAGAAAATATTTCCGTAAATATTGATTGAATTGAAGCAAAATAAAAAGTGATGAGTAAATTTGTGCAACTTAAGAATTTAAAAGAAACGTACAAAAAAAAAACGAATTTGAAATAAGATGAATAATTACAAAAAAAATATTAGCTTGATTCATTTGATATTCCTTCGATAATTTTTTTATTTTATTCTCTAATAATCAATAATCTGTAAGTAGTAAGCTCTTTCCATAATACTGTCTTTAGTCCCTCTTATTAAATAGTTTAATTTGCTTTTGAGTTCTATTGAATTTTAAGATCGGAAAAGTTTGGAATTTTGGAATGTTGAGTTATACCAGACAACTAATTAAAATCCGTCAGGATACATTTTGTAAAAATTTAATATAAGAAAGAAATGTTGATATCTGAAATTATAAAGAATTTGATTGCTTAAGTTTTATAATTTATTTTTCCTAGTGAGATGGGTACATGATTTGATATTGTGCAGGTTTAATGGGAATCTTTATAAAAAATAACAAAGATTCATGGTTGGGAGGGTATAGAACTGACGGATCCATGTACATCTTTGACCTCAGCAACCACTAGTCGTGAACAAAAAGAATACTCTTACCTTGCTTTCAGGTTTTTTTTTTCTATATGAATTACTTACTGTGTTCATAGGTATTATTTTTTTTCAGGTCATTCAATTGCCATTTAACGTTAGTTTCAGTAGAGATCCTAATAAAATTAAATTTTATAATTAAAGGTAGAAATTTCAGCAAACAACCCCCCACCCCGCAAGAGCTACGGAACCAGAGGATCTCGATCTGCTGCAATTTACCTACCGTCTTCTTTAGGTTATCGGTGTGTTTATCATCGCTGTGATAGGAAGATTACATAAAATTTATGGCGCGCAACCGTGAGGCCGGATAAGAAGGTTACACATTTCAACATGTTTTTCTTGATAGCCTACTTGAATGTCCGCTATATCAGTTGAATTCTTTTCTTAACTATTCTAAAAGAATTCTCGATCTTGTTTTTGTCTCGGATCCCACTGTTGGTGCTGTATCACAAACACAGCCCCTTGTAAAGCCTGAAGATCCTTATCACCCTACCATTGAAGTTACTATTTCTTACAATTCCGTTCATAATTCATTTAATAACATCTCAAATTCTCGTAGTAGATGTGTTCGTAAAACAAATTTCAATCTTCTTAACAGCCTTATTGGTCATTTCTATTTGAGTGCTGTCATATAGATTGTGCAATGAATTTTTTCTACTCTGCTCTTAATTCTCTAATTGATAAATGAGTTCCTTATATGAAAGTCTTTACCGTCTCCAGTGCGCCAGTCTGGTTCACACGTAGGCTCTCTAATCTCCGTAATATTAAATCGAGATATTTTAAAAGATTTAAAAAACTGGTTCGCGACTTGACTATGCAAATTATTGTGTAGCCAAATCTCAATTTTGTCTTTTAAATACTCAATGCTACAAGAATTATATCGTTCACTGTAAGGTTGAATTTTATAAGAACCCCAAAAAATTGTACAACTTTGTTAATTTAAAAAGACGCTCTAATTTACTACCTTCGACCTTCAGACTTAATGACCAGACTGCTAATAGTGATTCAGATATTGCAGATCTGTTCGCTTAATTCGTTCTTTATTCTACTAATGCTTCGGATCCCACACCTTATCCCTTCACAATTCCACATTTAAATTGTATGTTTTTTTCCTAGTATTACTGAAGACTGTATTATCTCTAGCTTGTCATCTATGACGTCTTCCTTTGTACCCGGGCCTGATAATATACCTAGTTGCATCCTTAAAATGTGATCGATTTCCCTATCTAAGCCTTTATCTCGGTTATTCTTTATAACGAGCGAGTCTTGTAGCTTTCCTGATATTTGGAAGGAGTGTTTTATTATTCGCTTTTTAAAAAGGGTAGCAAATCGGATATTTCTACCTACCGTGGCATTGCCAAACTTTCGGCAATACCTAAGCTGTTTGAGAAAATTATTACGTCTTCCCTGCAACACCTATCCAGATCCACTATTTCTCCTTGTCAGCATGGCTTCATGAAAGGTCGTTCGTCGCTTACCAACCTTTTAGAATTGACTACCCTTGTACACCATGGCTTCCGTAAAGAGTGTCAAACTGATGTTATTTATACTGACTTTAGTAAGGCTTTCGATACGGTTGATCATTCTATGCTTCTCATGAAACTTAACATTATGGGTTTTTCCCCGAAACTATTGGCTTGGTAAAAGTCGTATCTTATTGGTAGAACCCAAAAAGTGTCTTTTCGTTCCTCAAAATCTAAAACTGTTCGAGTTACGTCAGGTGTCCCCCAAGGCAGTCATCTGGGCCCACTGTTATTTACCTTGTTTATAAATGATTTGCCCTTGGCCTTGGCTCATTCACGCGTGCTCATGTTTGCGGATGACGTCAAGATTTGTTATTCATATAATGATCCTTCTTTCCAACAGTACTTAAAATCAGATCTCGATGCGTTGTGTGTTTGGTGTCACGTTAATAAATTACACCTTAATGCCTCTAAATGCTATTTTATGACTTTGAGTCGTTTGTCACCGTTCCTAGCTCATTACTCTATTAAGTCTGTTCTGTTAGATTGTGTACCATCATTTAAAGACTTAGGCGTTATGTTTGACCCAAAACTTTCTTTTTTTGGCCAATTTTTCTGGCCAATATTGCCCCAGCTTTCGTTGGGAGTATTATTTTCTGGAAAACCGGCTAGTTTTCGAATACCAATTTCGTGTGCCGGAGCAAATGAAGCGAAACTTTGGGTTGTCTTGCATTCCGAAATTGACATTCGGATATTAATAAAACAAAGTGAGAGAAACGGAGTTTAATGGTGGTCATAAAGCGCAACGGAGAGATCAATATCTAA
The DNA here is from genome assembly GCA_018150345.1 of Drosophila equinoxialis. Taxonomy (NCBI): domain Eukaryota; kingdom Metazoa; phylum Arthropoda; class Insecta; order Diptera; family Drosophilidae; genus Drosophila; species Drosophila equinoxialis. The sequence continues at coordinate 1,701,167 of JAECWI010000168.1, forward strand.
AACACACTCTCACAGTGCATCGATGGAAGGCCTTTCAGCGACTAAACTATGGGGTAAGTGCCTAGAGTATTAAGCGGTATCAATTCGGCGACTCTCAACTATGTTTTTGTGAACTATGGGGTGATGTTAGTCAATTGATGCTCTGATTTGTTGTTTGAATAATAACAAAGAAAATATTTCCGTAAATATTGATTGAATTGAAGCAAAATAAAAAGTGATGAGTAAATTTGTGCAACTTAAGAATTTAAAAGAAAATTACAAAAAAAAAAAAGAATTTGAAATAAGATGAATAATTACAAAAAAATATTAGCTTGATTCATTTGATATTCCTTCGATAATTTTTTTATTTTATTCTCTAATAATCAATAATCTGTAAGTAGTAAGCTCTTTCCATAATACTGTCTTTAGTCCCTCTTATTAAATAGTTTAATTTGCTTTTGAGTTCTATTGAATTTTAAGATCGGAAAAGTTTGGAATTTTGGAATGTTGAGTTATACCAGACAACTAATTAAAATCCGTCAGGATACATTTTGTAAAAATTTAATATAAGAAAGAAATGTTGATATCTGAAATTATAAAGAATTTGATTGCTTAAGTTTTATAATTTATTTTTCCTAGTGAGATGGGTACATGATTTGATATTGTGCAGGTTTAATGGGAATCTTTATAAAAAATAACAAAGATTCATGGTTGGGAGGGTATAGAACTGACGGATCCATGTACATCTTTGACCTCAGCAACCACTAGTCGTGAACAAAAAGAATACTCTTACCTTGCTTTCAGGTGTTTTTTTTCTATATGAATTACTTACTGTGTTCATAGGTATTTTTTTTCAGGTCATTCAATTGCCATTTAACGTTAGTTTCAGTAGAGATCCTAATAAAATTAAATTTTATAATTAAAGGTAGAAATTTCAGCAAACAACCCCCCCACCCCGCAAGAGCTACGGAACCAGAGGATCTCGATCTGCTGCAATTTACCTACCGTCTTCTTTAGGTTATCGGTGTGTTTATCATCGCTGTGATAGGAAGATTACATAAAATTTATGGCGCGCAACCGTGAGGCCGGATAAGAAGGTTACACATTTCAACATGTTTTTCTTGATAGCCTACTTGAATGTCCGCTATATCAGTTGAATTCTTTTCTTAACTATTCTAAAAGAATTCTCGATCTTGTTTTTGTCTCGGATCCCACTGTTGGTGCTGTATCACAAACACAGCCCCTTGTAAAGCCTGAAGATCCTTATCACCCTACCATTGAAGTTACTATTTCTTACAATTCCGTTCATAATTCATTTAATAACATCTCAAATTCTCGTAGTAGATGTGTTCGTAAAACAAATTTCAATCTTCTTAACAGCCTTATTGGTAATTTCTATTTGAGTGCTGTCATATAGATTGTGCAATGAATTTTTTCTACTCTGCTCTTAATTCTCTAATTGATAAATGAGTTCCTTATATGAAAGTCTTTACCGTCTCCAGTGCGCCAGTCTGGTTCACACGTAGGCTCTCTAATCTCCGTAATATTAAATCGAGATATTTTAAAAGATTTAAAAAAACTGGTTCGCGACTTGACTATGCAAATTATTGTGTAGCCAAATCTCAATTTTGTCTTTTAAATACTCAATGCTACAAGAATTATATCGTTCACTGTAAGGTTGAATTTTATAAGAACCCCAAAAAATTGTACAACTTTGTTAATTTAAAAAGACGCTCTAATTTACTACCTTCGACCTTCAGACTTAATGACCAGACTGCTAATAGTGATTCAGATATTGCAGATCTGTTCGCTTAATTCGTTCTTTATTCTACTAATGCTTCGGATCCCACACCTTATCCCTTCACAATTCCACATTTAAATTGTATGTTTTTTCCTAGTATTACTGAAGACTGTATTATCTCTAGCTTGTCATCTATGACGTCTTCCTTTGTACCCGGGCCTGATAATATACCTAGTTGCATCCTTAAAATGTGATCGATTTCCCTATCTAAGCCTTTATCTCGGTTATTCTTTATAACGAGCGAGTCTTGTAGCTTTCCTGATATTTGAAAGGAGTGTTTTATTATTCGCTTTTTAAAAAGGGTAGCAAATCGGATATTTCTACCTACCGTGGCATTGCCAAACTTTCGGCAATACCTAAGCTGTTTGAGAAAATTATTACGTCTTCCCTGCAACACCTATCCAGATCCACTATTTCTCCTTGTCAGCATGGCTTCATGAAAGGTCGTTCGTCGCTTACCAACCTTTTAGAATTGACTACCCTTGTACACCATGGCTTCCGTAAAGAGTGTCAAACTGATGTTATTTATACTGACTTTAGTAAGGCTTTCGATACGGTTGATCATTCTATGCTTCTCATGAAACTTAACATTATGGGTTTTTCCCCGAAACTATTGGCTTGGTAAAAGTCGTATCTTATTGGTAGAACCCAAAAAGTGTCTTTTCGTTCCTCAAAATCTAAAACTGTTCGAGTTACGTCAGGTGTCCCCCAAGGCAGTCATCTGGGCCCACTGTTATTTACCTTGTTTATAAATGATTTGCCCTTGGCCTTGGCTCATTCACGCGTGCTCATGTTTGCGGATGACGTCAAGATTTGTTATTCATATAATGATCCTTCTTTCCAACAGTACTTAAAATCAGATCTCGATGCGTTCTGTGTTTGGTGTCACGTTAATAAATTACACCTTAATGCCTCTAAATGCTATTTTATGACTTTGAGTCGTTTGTCACCGTTCCTAGCTCATTACTCTATTAAGTCTGTTCTGTTAGATTGTGTACCATCATTTAAAGACTTAGGCATTATGTTTGACCCAAAACTTTCTTTTAATGTTCATATATCTTCAATTGTCAATAGAGCATGCAGTGTTCTTGGCTTCATTAAACGTTTGGCCAAAGAATTTGATGATCCATATGTGACAAAGGTTTTATACACTTCGTTAGTTCGCCCTACTCTAGAATATTGCTCGCCAGTGTGGAACCCTCAATATGATGTTCACCAGCGTAGTATTGAATCGGTACAGAAGCAATTCCTTAAGTTTGCGTTACGCGGTCTTAATTGGGACCCGAATCTTCGCCTACCTTCTTATTCTGACAGACTTCCTTTTATTAATCTTCCTTCTCTTTACAACCGTAGGCTCGTATTTGGCATTCTCTTTCTCCATAAAGTAGTCAACGGCGAAGTTATTTCTACAAAAGTACTAGATACGCTATATTTTTGTGTTCCCTCACGTCGGACCAGAAACTTTTTTCCTCTTCACCTTAGTAGATGTCTGGCTAACTACTCTCTTCACGAACCTTTTCGTGTTCCTTGCCAATCTTTTAACAACCTTTCTCATCTTATTTCTGCTCATCTATCTGTCACTTCTCTTCGCGCTGCACGCTATCTACAGCGTAACCACTGAAAGTATTCATCCCTGACCATATTGGCTGTGAATCGGGGCATAGCTGGCACCTTGTTGCAAATAAAACATTTCCACCGGGTCGGGCATGTTTATTTGTGCATAAAGCTAAGCTACCTTCGTGAATTAATTATGATCTTTATTTTAGCCTAAGCTTTTTCGTCGACTGCTGATTTAGTTGACGTAAATAAATAAATAAATAAACAACTTTGAAGAGACATCACGAATCCAAACATGAGAGACTACGAAAACAACGGAACAGCGTTCTCTTGAACAAGAACAACAACAACATAAACGATTGGTTTGTAAATAAGACGAATATCGAATTTCGGACCGACGTAAAATAGTTACTGGCGAATGGCCCTAAGTTCGCAACCCCAGTGGAAAAGAGAAAATTCCCTCTTTAAATATATAGCAGACGGAGAGGACCTAGTACAGACTCTTAAAGACAAAGAAAAACAAGAGGAAGCACGCACAAAATTCTCTTTATTAATCAAATACCACAAAACATCTAACAAAGAAGACGCAGCTGATCGTGCAATACTTGACACAGTGGAGCAAACAAGGAAATTTCTTAGACAGAATGATGACATACTAATTTTAACTTTAGATAAAGGGAATAAGACGGTTGCAATGGATAAGACTGAGTATCACAAAAAAATGGATAGGATAGAACTTTAAGGAAGGACACAAACACTAGACCACAGACAAAAAATAACGAATTGGTGAAAAAATTATACAAACATAAACGTATTTCATGGACCGAACGAAATAAGCTTCTAACAAAGACATCAATTCCACCAAGAATATATGGATTACCTAAAATACATAGTCAACATATTAAAAAATATAACGGCAGACTCAACATACATACTCGGAATTTAAGACAAGGATTAATGACACATACATTCATTCATTTGACGTAGTCTCACTTTTTCCAAGTATTCCAATAGAATTGGCACTTGACACTATTAGAGAAAAGTGGATAAAAATAAAAGCTCACACTAACATAACATAAATTGAATTGAATGGTAATTGTTTCGTGTTTAGCTTTTTAATGAGAGCGTCGTTTCTCATTCGTCTTTACACGTCTTTCGTCTTTAATACTTTTTTACTTCTTTTACACGTCTTCTCTCCGTTGGCTCGTCTTAAAAAGTAAGTGTACTTCCTAGTCTTCCCGTAGCAGCATTGCCACAGCCTCGTTTTGTGGGTCGCTTACCATATCGTCTCTAATGGATCGCTTGCCACCTCTTCGTTTAGCAACTGTTCTGAGGTGATGTGGCCAAATTTTAAATGCTTTAATGAACGCCGATATCTTGGGAATAAAACACTTAAAATATGTCATTCATTGGAAAACATGTGCCATCCACAGAGAAAATGTAAACAATGAATGACAGAAAAACAATAAAAAAAAATAAACAATTTAAATAATTTAAATAAATTTGGAACGGATCAAAAATTGCAGAAATTACAAATTATTATTTTTCTCGTAGTACTTTGCCACAAGTCAGTCTATAGGAGCAATAAAATCATCTGTTAAGAAAATGTATATGGTGCCCACTGGTTCCCACTGGAATCACTATTTTACATTTACGTTTAGAATCGGGCCTTATGCACCATCCCTGCCAGTGGAAAATAAATGATTCTTCAATAAGAAAAATTTGAAACCTATTGGTAATACACTGAAATTGAGATTTTTCAAACCGGCAAAATATTTCACTTTTGGTGTAACCCCGTGCCATATTTGTAGAACGTCGACTTATTGCGTGTTATGTAATGTGTTTTGTGTCAGTATCCACTAAAATTAGCTATGGATGATGGCAATGAAATACTCTTTCACATCACCCTTAAATTCAACCGTTCCCCGAAATTGGAAATTGTAGAAACTGTGTATTATTAGATTTGATTTGTTTCTACATTTATTGTTATTATTTGTACATAATTGTATTGCTTATTTGGATACTTTAATTGATGTAAAATATTAATGCCAGGAAGGCCTAATAGGTAAATCGAGTGAAACATTGATTAGATTGCTCGATAGAGTCGCAATTTGAATATAACATCAAAGTAGTTACCGAAAACTGACAAACATCATTTGGATATACACCTTAGTTTCGTGCAAAGGCGAAATCTACTTACATATGTAAATACAAATAAAGAAAACCTAGGCCCGACCTACAGACACACAATCATGGCTGATATTGCTGTGGCGAATCCAATTATTCGCCTGCCTGGAGTTATTGGTGACGGAGAGGGTGGCAGACAAGTAAATAATACCTATGCATATACATATGTATGTATGTATGTATGTATGTTTCACATTAATAAATTTTTTCTAGAACGTAATGAATATGCGGGATCGTCTATTTCACGTAATTTATTTCCGTACAGCAGTGATGTATGCCGAGTTAGTGCCACGGTGAGATAACTTGATCTAGTTTAATGTATTGACTTATAACTTCTTTTTTTTTTTTTTTGTATACACATGCGATAAATGCGTTAACACAGAAAAGTACAACTTTTTATTGAATACTTGCTGTTGGCCAAAGCTTTGTTATTTTTTTTAACATTGATCTACGTTCACAATGCTTTTATTCAAAATCCCTGCACTTGCCTACAGATGGTGAACAGTTGGCCAAGAGAAGGGGTTGTCAGGTTACTATATACTTTCCTTATTAGATTTTTGGAATTCAACTAAAGATGTCTAATACATAGAGTGGAAATCATACATCATTTGGCAGAGAAGCGAAGAATTTGGCAGGAAATCAAACGTGATCAGCATTTACTGCGAACAATCAAGAAGACATAGTGAGCGGACATAAGCATGTGTGAAAAATGTATACTAATTTCTTTAATTTTAGTTATTATGGTTTGGGACCCCAAACTCGGGCTAATTATTTAAAGCTTAAGCGCTATGAAGCCGTTTTGCGCAGCTTGGGCATGTACACACATTCATCTTCTGTTTTTACGAATGATAGCCTACATTATTATTTTGATGCTATCAATATTTTGGATAATTATGATTATCCAAGTGCTATACAGCTCATGACTAAGGATAACGGTAGATTTTCATTACAAAGACTGATTTTTTTTTTTTTTTTTTTGAAATTAGAACTCATAATTTTTGTTGTTGTAGATGATCAATATATAGTAGAATATTCTTTGGAATATGGGCATCTTCGGCTCTCCTCGGATACAAGGAAGCGTTTAAATATTCCCGTTTTAACGGTTCAATTGGACCCCAGTACAAATCCTTGTTTCGGAAGCAGATTATCTCGTTATCTGCTAAAACGGCTATTGGGGTAAGTGGAAACGGTATTACATCGATTTTTCTCTTCGACAAAACTTTCAAACCAATTTTGTTGTTAGCTATGGAGCAATTTGTGTAATAAATTTTGTCCAGAAACCTTTCTGTCAAAAAAGGAATGGAAATTGCAAAAAACACACAAATTATAAAATTTTCTTATTTGTAAACGAAACGAAAGCTCTCAAAATATTTTAACGGTACTGTTACACAATCTATTTTTTCGTTCACTAAGATAATACAGTAATGTGTTTTGAGACATCTATTTGTGAGAGATTTTATGCGATTATTTGCTGGGGCTAGATTGAAAATTTTTGGTATTCAGTTTATCCTAGATAATCCAGATCTACAACTTCTTCAAAGAACAGAACATAGTACGAGAAAGCTCTCGCAAGTATATTCTTGTGAGTAAGTCCGTCGCAGATCAAGGTTATAAACATTGTAAAATCGCACACGAAGCATGAACAAAGTTATCCGCGATCCACATGCCTTCTGGTCCGTCTCGAAAAATAGTTGTTTAAGCAATTTGTCTATTTTAAAATGTTACTTACAAAGAGTATTTGAGAGCTTTTGAGTAATTTTTCTAATGTCGCAGAACATTTAAATGAAATTCAGAAACAAGTGCCTGATGAAATGCTCGTAATAATTTTGGTTGCAAGTTTAAGTGATGATTTGGAAAATTTTATTGTTGCGATAGAAACGCGGGACTCATTGCGATCGCTTAACGCTCCAAAAATTGCATTGCACGAAGAAGAGAGACGCAAGACTGGGGAAGTAGCCGAGAAAAGTGAGAAAAAACTGTATTCGTCGAGACCATTAAACGGTAAAAAGAACAAAGCATGGAGATAAACAAAAAACATTGAATGTTGTTCGTGTGGTCGTCGCGGGGATTTTTCGTTGAGAAAAGAACGCGAGCGAAAAAAAAAGTAAAAAGTTTTTTCGGTGTTCTATACTTCTGGTGTATAGACCACGGAGCTGCAGCGCATTTGCAGACAAATCTTGTAAGTGAAACGTGTGCAACCCTTTGCAAGGGTATAAAAAGAAAATATTGTGGAGCAGTTCAATTGTTGATAAGCAAAGTGGTGACGAAGAAAATGCTGAGAAGGAGCATCCATATACTTGAAGAGGACCAGGGAGACCAAAGATTGTTCGCACTGGGCGTGCTGGTCGTCCACGAAGAGAGTACAATATGCTGAATGTACTAGATGCTAAAGACGTTATTGTTCCTACCTGTATAAATGAGGCATTCAAGTCAGAGCAGTCGGTAAACTGGAAATCAGCAATGCAGAAGAAGTATGATGGAGTTTGGTTGATCTTCCTGCAAACAAAAAGGTTATCGGTTGTTAATGGGTTTTTACCACCAAACGAGATGAGAGTGGCAAAGTTTTAGCGTTTCAAGGCAAGATTGGTCGCAAAAGGGTGTGGTCAACTATATGGAATTAACTATAAGGAAACTTTTTCCTCAATAGTGAGCTACAAGTTGACGTTTATATGCGATCATCCCAAGCGTGTACTCATGCTACATAAATGAACATGAGGTTGCAGCCAAGAGGGTATTGAGATATCTAAGAGATACCGCAGATGTGAGACTTCATTATAGCAAAACTGGTGTTCCTATCCACTGTTTTGTTGATGCGGACTGGCCTGGCGATTGCAACTTTTGGAAGTCGTTCACCGGTTGGTCATTCCTTATTACTGGAGCGGCGGTGTCATGGGAATCAAAGAAGCAAAATCTGGTTGCCCTCAGTAGCATGGACGCCGAATACGTAGCACTTTCTACAGCAGCCAAAGAAGCGATATATATCAGAAAGCTGATGGGATTCGGGCCTGTGGCGAAGCTGCTAATTTATAGCGACAACCAGAGCGCACAATGTCTTGCTAAAGATGCTAAATTTCGTTCACGTAGCAAGCATATTGAAGTAAAATATTTTTTTGTAAGGGAAATGTATAAAGATAATGTAATAGATATCAAATTCATTCCCACAGATAGTATGACCTCAGATACAAAGAACTTATGTAAGGTAAAACATGTAAAGTTTACAGAAATGATAGGATTAAAATAATTTTTAAGATAGACTTCGCGTTGAGAAGGAGTGTTAAAATATGTATATAACCACCACAGTATGTCTATCTCTTTCTTATTATTCTCGAATAATCCGATCTGTGAATTGTAACGGACATTCTTTCATTTCGACTTTACATTCGTTTCTTTGCTGCCTGCTCTGCAGCGAATATTCTTATGTATAAATTGAGTCTCTAATAAACCTCTACTTGAATAGTTTAAGGCAATGCCGCAAAAATTAATAATTAAGCATTTTCGATCAAATAACAATCGTGCCTCCCACAGAAAAAAATCGAAACCCCAATTGTTGAAAAAATTAAATCCAAAAGTATAAACAAAATTGATACTCCAATCTTTACAGCTGAGAAAAACCTTCAAGTTGAAATCTGTAAAATTACGAAAGTTATCGGCCGTTTAGTGGAGCGGTGTCAAGCGCGCTGGGCCGCACCGCAAATTTTCAAATACGTTTATCTCAAAACTACGTTTTTGGAGCTCATGGAAGTCCTACAAGGCGCAAAAATTAACCAAATTAGAAATCCCCCTTAAGTATTCATCCAAATAAAGTCCCCGCTTTTAATTTAAATAAAACAATATCTTTTTTTTCCTTTTGGAAAGACAAGATATTTAATTATATATACATACCTTCACCTCCAGTGCGACTGATTTGAAATTTTCTAACTGTGTCCTTGAAGACTTTATTTCTTGGTTTAACTGTTATGTAAAAGTAGACTGCATCTGTGCAGCTTAGTGATCAAGTGCAGTCAGCACTGCCACTTGTACTATTTTCATCACCTCCTCGGTTGTTGGCATTTTTTACGTTTCTTTCAATTGCTCACTTTTGTCTCCTATGACCTTTTGTAACTGCTTGTCACTACTATTACTATTTTTCTGATTACTCCTCCACATGAACAGACGTGAAGAGATATTGTTTAATAGTGTTAAATATTTCTGTAATGGTTGGTGCAAAATTTAGTTTTGAAATCAATTAAAACAGAGAATGTCCACCTCAACGTTTTAGTAAACGATCCTAATACTAAGCGATTTATTGAGTTTTCGACAATCCAACAAAAAAATCCAATAAACAAGAAAAATCTCACTTACATTTTCATTTTTCTGCTGATGATTTTTCTATGTCCTGTTGTTGCTGAATTGTGGCAGGCGGTATTTGGTGGGTTTTTTTCCTTGTTCATTGTGGCCTTATTTCAATTCTATTTTTCACTTAGAATTGTTTTTTAAAATGTAGGGTTTAGTGTTAATGATTCAATCTTTTTGATAGTGACTTTTTGTACATTGTCGTCACAGGTCACTGTGAGTTCAAATGGTCCAGTGGTGGCAAAAATCCACTGATTTTTATGATACATTTCGTACCACACGAATGATCTGTTTGTGTGTTGTATTTGTAGATTTCGATGATTTTGTGTTTTTGAATAGTTGGACTCACAATTGCCATTAGACATAAAAGTAGTTTGTTTGTCAAAGCAAATATATTACTCATTGATGAGCTGATGGCATCGTTTCAGATCTGCTCTTGAGAGCTCAAGGTATTGATTCTGTTGTTTGTTGAAGGCTATAATAGGAATTTTAATGTTCATAATTACAATTCCATGAGTTCCAATTGCTGCAATGGGTACCAGGTTGTATAGTTGCACTTGTTGTGTTGCCAGTAATGGAAATGTGACTTTAAATATCATATGGTTGTTTGCGATTGAGCCTTGTGCAAGACGACGTCAACTCCAGAAGAAATGGAAGGTGTCTCTTAAGTTGACTCAGATGTTCCCGAAGCTACAAATAATACAAAAACCTTATAAACTAAAACTTAAAGTAAACTAATGACAGTTGAGAGTATTAAATATTTTCTGCATGAGGGTAGACTGAATATTAACCAAATAATGAAACAAAAATAGATTTCTAGTGATTTCAAAACCAAAACAAAAAAGACATAATTAAGGTATTTTTATAAATAAATGTTTAATATGCATTTAAATTTTTTTTTATGTAATTAAGGTAATAGAAAAAAAGTTGGGCAAATCTAAGGACAATAAAGTTCAATTTTAAGTCACCCCTTATTATTTTCACTTATTATTTTCATAATTTAGAAATATTTTTTATAAAGCTTAATGACTAGTAAGGCGTTCAGATTTTCTGGACTAATCAAACTTCTTCGTTCACTTAATATAAAGTGCAGGGCTGAGAATGTCCGTTCGACGGAAACATGCGTTGCAGGTGTAGCCAGCACAGTAAGCTGCAAGTCATTGAAAAATTCTAATACATTTGAATTTAATGTCAAGCAACCATATGTAACAGCGAAGTTTTCGACGTCAGCATAAATTTTGACAAGTTTTCGAGAACAGGATCTTATTTGTTTTCTGACACTGTCTGAAAATCGTCCAAAAATGTAGAAAACATCGACTTCTCTTGAGGTGAGGATGCGGTTGAATGAATTCAAGCCCAAGAGTTTCGAGCACTAGAACATTCTGTAATTTTGCCTTAAATAATAATTTTAATTAACAACATTAGTTTCTCGAAATTACAACATAAACAAAACAGGACCACAATTTCAAAAATTCGACGACATACAGCATACTTCTTTTAACTCAAATAAATGAAAAGCTATTTTTTTAAAGTTTAGCTTTGCTAACGATTTCTGATAGTTCGTCAGCATGCAATTTACGCGAGGATCCATGTAAATCGCTGCCAAGAATGCTTCATTTTGTAACAATTTGCTCCCTTTTTTTTATCTGTGCCGAAAATTTTTTTTTAAATCATATTATCGCTATTCTCGCATTTCAATTTTAGTTTCATCCATACAACCAAGAACTCACTGTAAATAAAATTTTTGTCTTGTAGCTTTAGGGTGGGTTGCCTGGTATGTATCACCGAAAGCGTCAATGTATGTCTCCATCCAATACCAATCGGGATCTACACAAATATAAGACTGCGTAGCCAGGAAATCCCTTAGGTCCAATCATTTTTTTTAGCATTAAATAAGTGGGATTCCACCTTGTTGTCAATTAAAATACGTCTGGATAGATTTTATAAATAGTATGTATATATACATATATAATATATATATATATATATATTTTTTTTTTGTTTACACTTTCACACACACATGTTCTTTATTGTGCTTCCAGGGAAAACGGAAACAAATTTATCTTTTATAAGAGTCATCATTTCCACTTCACTTATGGTTAGAATAGTTGAGGATTATAGTTGTTGGTGTTGGGCTGAGTCAACTGCAGGCCACGAATGTTGTGGAAGTCCAACAGCTTCAACATCTCCTTGGTATCGGGATCAACCTCGATGATGTCCTGCTCCAGAGCGGAAACGGCGTGCACGTAGTTATCACGACACTCGCGCTCCTCCTCCTGCAGTTTGATGGAAATACCACGCACCTGGGAGTGACGCAGACGACCCATCAAATGGGTAACATAACCGGCAATCTTGTTGCGCAGGGGCTTGGTGGGAATGATAGCAACCTCCTCGCAGATGCGCTTGTTAGTGTGGAAGTCCAATGTCAGACGTGTGTAGTACTTCTCAATGATGACCTTGGCGGCCTTCTTCACTGTCTTGGTTCTGACGCGACCCACTTTCAATCAATTTACACTTTAATTTCAATCAAAAATTAAAGCAGACCAGCAAAAAAAACAACGTGTCGTGACAACGCTCCACGGCAAAAAAATACTTATATATTTACAAATATATATGTATATAACTAATCAATATTAAATGTTTCTGTGCGCAGCGATTTGCATAATGTGCGACAGGACCTTATTTTATCAGCGTCTTCAAAGGGGGGATACTTCTGTGTCATCATTTAAAACTTGGACGGCTTTTATCATGTGTCGCCCATTATCAGATATAATGCTGTGTGCATGAACATGAAAATTCCTTTAAATGAAGCATGTAAGTCGTCTCGCCGACTTAGGTATACCATACACCAGAATAACAAATATTTTAAATTTATAATAACATGCATTTACGTGTTTAAAAAAATTCTGTTCACATGCTTTTTACAAGCATGTCTTAGAATCTCGCTCACTCAAGCATTCGAGCACCCTAGCGCCCCCCACCAGCCAACGGCCAACTCCGGCCTTATGGAGAAACGTTTTTATGCATAACTTGGCTATTTTTAGCCCGATTTTGATCAAATTTGGTATTTTGATAGATAGACTGTGATAGTTTAAAAAAAAGACATGGTAAATTCAATTGTTTCACCCTATTTCGAGTCCTGCGAATCAAACTGCCTCATTAGTTTTTCAAGTTATCACGATGGTTTCATACAACATTTTTTGCGGAAGTTTTTTTTATCAAGGTTGCCATTTTTTCGAAAAGGGTATTCCAAACTTCCAGCTTCCAAAATATTCAGTTTTTTTCATACTTTAGCAAACTTTCTTAGAATTGAAAGGGCTACAAATGTTGGGCTAGCCTCTAAATCCGTCCGTTTTCGAGATTATATGTTCGAGATTATATTTTCGATGTTATATTTTTTAATATGTTGACTATATTTGCAAAGTCCATAAGATAGAGAACCAATTGATAAGCAGATTCGTCTCTTAGAATTGAAAGGGCTACAAATGTTGGGCTAGCCTCTAAATCCGTCCGTTTTCGAGATTTAGGACAAAATGTAAAAAAAAATCGAATCTTGACCAAATTTTCCATTCGAATCTTGATCTTAATATGAAAATGTATTATGCTCAATCAAATTAATTTTTTTTTAGATATGTTAACAAAATTAAACTAACTGTTTTTTTTCGTTTTTGAAAAATATTTATAATATTTCACATTATTTCACAACAATATGAGTCAAGGGCGTAGCCTGGTTTGAACACGGGGGGATGGGCACCAAGGAATAGTGCAGACACGTTGCAATAACAATTTGCAGAATTGTTCAAATCGGTTGCGAGATAAAATGGGTTTTTGCATTCCAATGATTTCGATAGATCCACAAGGTCATTAAACGGATAACTGCTACGCATTCCAGAATAAACTCGCAAAGCTAAAGAAGAGTTCACCGAGTATGGTCTATAAAAGTGTTCAATCTGCACAGTTGCCAGTACCTCACTCAGAGAATATTCCACTTCCAAGATGTCAAAGCCTAACAGAAAGATATATTCCGCACACATTTGTGGCCGAACCTGAAAAGCTATGAGCCCTCGCAAATAAACCTTGCCAACATGTTGCGATATTCCAAGCTCGTTTAAATACCACAGTAAGACAACTGAAATTAAATCTGTTAACATTTTGTCTAAGGATGTAAAAGTGTACGGCTATCGGAAGAGACAAGAAGAGCTTTTGGAGTTTTTCGAAATTAATGGCAATAATACGTTTGCATAATGCAAAAATATCGCTGGGCTAATGGAACGTATGTATTGAGACTACAAACCAGAGGATTGGCGATTGTTTATTGATTAGAGAGCCTACGTGTGAACCAGACCGGCGGACTAGAGACGGTAGAGACATCCACATAAGGAACGCATTTATCAAATAGAGAATTAAGAGCAGAGTTAAAAAAATTCACTGCACAATCTATATCACAGCACTCAAATAGAAATGCCCAATCAAAAGAGAAAATAAGGCTGTTAAGAAGATTGAAATTTGTTTTACGAAAACGTCTACGACGAGAATTATGGCAATAAGTTCATCTACATATTTCGTCATTTAAGTGTTTTCATAGTTTTTCATCGAATTCTTCCAGAATTATGTCGGCTCTTGTTGTTGAGGCTAGTGATTACTTAGGATTTAATTGTGTGTATATGTATGTGTATGTATGTAAATATTGTCTTTATATCAAACCTTGTATTTAAGCCGGCTCGGGGTCAATCTTCGAAAAGATTATTTCAAAAGCAACACAGGTTGTCTGAATAGCTAGATTTATCAACAGCAGACTTTGCTAAAGACCTCCAGAATTGTAATAGAATAACCATGTCTTCAACGCTAAAACTAGTTGGGAATTGCAACAAAATGAAGCCAATATTTAAAAAAAACTATTCTCGTGAATGAATAAACGTACTATATCCATATCCATGAATGTTGATTTTGGAATGTTAGTGTATTCTTTAATTTATGTAAATTTTTCCGTAATATTGTCAAGTGGCATTAAAAAATAAAAAGTGAGCCTAAGTCAAATGATATGAATCTATCATCGTCGTAAATGAATGTGTTGCAATAAATCGTTTTAGAGTTGATGGGTGCATTTCAATCCAATGAAGAACCAGTAGAATGTAAAAAATATGTTATGCAGACAAGAAAATTTAACTTCTGTTTGATTTAAGTCCTTGTTTTGCATAGTAGAAGCACAAAGCTTAATTGCCAAGCGAAATCCCAAAATCCGTTGCCTCTTTACCCGGAGTGTTTGAGTCTTGGGTGCGGTGACTGATTTCTTCTGCGGAAGAATAACTCATCCGAAACACTAAGGGTAAGGGAAACGAGAGAACGGATGCAGATCATTAATAAAAATAATATTAAAACCAGAAAACCCTTGCAAGTTTTTTAGTAACGCTTTTATCTAAACTAACTGTTTTATTCAAAAAGGGTAATGTTTGCGAAAGAACGGCCTTCAATCTTAGCATAGGAAATAACGAACCTTTTGATGAAAGTCACTGTTTTCTACCGATCGTTCCTATGGAAGCTAAATGATATAGGTACTCGATCTTTACCAAATTCGGCACAGTCATCAACAGATACATTAAACTAACAAAGTAACGAAGTTATTGACAAAAGTCACTGTTTTCTATCTATCGTTTCTATGGGAGCTATATGATATAGTCACCCGATCTTGATCAAATTTGGCACAATCGTTAAAAGGAGTTTACGTTGATCCAGACGGACGGACATGGCTATTTGAACTCGTCTCGTCATGCTGATCAAGAATATATGTACTTTATATATTCCGAGATGCTTCTTTTTATGCGTTGCACACTTCTGACCAAAATTAATGTACCCTTTTTGCAAGGGTATAAAAAACGTAGGTTTCAAAATTCTCATGTATACTCCATTTATTATCAGGTGCTCCATTTTGCACAATAATTTCTACATGTAACAATGTGTTCTTACTGCTTTCAAAAGGAAAATCTAAGAACCTAGGAATTGAGCTAACCTGCTAATTAATCAAACGCTTGGAGATATCACTTCTGTCATTTGAAAGTTTTCCTTTTGGTTGTTTTTTATCTTGATCTAACTCACTGCACTGTTGTGTGGTCACTTGCTTAATGATTTCTTCAAATTCTAATCTGATTCTCGCTACCGAAAACTAATTCTGCCCTTATTTTGCCTACTTACATTCCTAGCGGTGAACACATGCGATATATCTTGTATTTTAGCACGCATCTACATATTACGCATCTCCGTCTCTCTTCCGCTTTTTTAGCCTCTTTTCTTTTGATTTCGGCTTGCGACGCCATTAATGAACGCACATATTATTTTGTTGTTGCGCTGCTTAGTTATTGATTTGTTTGTCTTTCGCTCCCATCCGCGCTCTCAAGTTAACAGTATTGTTTTTGTTTGTGTGGTGTTGGTGCTCTCTTTTCTTTTGATCGCGCTCGCGGCCGGTAACTTCGCGCTTGTGACAAGTTTTCTTGTTGTGTGTTTTAATACAAAAAATTGTCTCTTTTCCTATCTCTTTTTCATTTGCATATTGCCGTTAGCTATTGCTTTCCCTTGTATTTACATTTTGATTTATAAATTGGTTTTAGATAAATTAATTATATTAGTAATGTCAGGGTGCGTCCCTCAGTCCGTCGGCACATCGTTCTCTACCAGTTCCGGCTTCCGACAATCACCCTATGTCACCAAATGTACAGTAGGTGATATCGTTTAGGAGTCCGGCTTTGGCAGGTGTGGAGTCTTTTCCCATTTCCCCTGGAGACAGTATCTCACCTACTAACACGATATCGGTTGTAGTTTCGGAATCGTCCGGGCAACCATCCGTTTCCAGGAATGTTGCCATTAAAGTAGTTATAAGAGCCGCTTCTGCTGTGCCTAGTAATTCTAGTTCCCTTGTTGTAGTTCCACCCAAAAAGCAAATTTTTATTTCGAGGCTTGATCCCAACATCCAGCCTACATCCAGAGCAACGTTCAAGCACCAAACATTCCTGTGCAGAAGTTCCGTATATACTCATATACTCGAGACATTTCGTCCTTCAAAATAAGTGTCTCGACAGATCTTTTTGGCCAAATATGTCATAAAGATTTTTGGCCGGAACACCTTATTGTAAAAGAAAATACAATAAAAAAGAAGAATCGGCTTCCGATTAGCCTGCTACCTGTTTTTGTGAATAACGTTCCTTCCGGCTCGTCTGCACCTGTTGGCGAGTCAAAAAACTAATTTCGTCCCTAACTCTGGCCTATCAGAACGTACGGGGACTAAAGTCTAAACTCTCTAGACTCTATGTAGATAGTTTAGCTTTTCACTTTCATATTCTTGCCTTTACTGAGACTTGGCTGAAGCCTGATATTGCCGATACTTCAATTTTCCCCTCAAAATATTTAATATATAGACATGATCGGACTATCCGCAATGGTGGTGGTGTTTTGATCGCTGTTGATTTGGCGATGTCGTCTGAAATTGTGCAGTCTTCCAATCAGGAGATTGAATTTGTTTGTTTTAAAATTTCTCTTAATTCTTTTTCTGCCTATATTACTTGATCGTATATTGCACCACAGTCCGACTTGGCAGTATACATTCACCATTAAGCTATTCAACTTGTTTCCTCATATGTCTTTGACAACGACTTGCTCGTTGTTCTGGGAGATTTTAATTTACCTGAGATTGCCTGGACATTCTCATATGATTCTTTATTACTGTTGTCCTCCTCGTCATATTTTTTCATAGATGGTCTGTTTGAGTTGTCCCTAACTCATATAAATAAATCCTGTCCGGAATAGTCGGAACAGATCACTAGATCTGGTATTTGTGTTGGATTCTTCCAACTGCGATATTTCCAGGACTGATCCCTTAGTTATCCCTGAAGAAAACTTTCATCCAACTCTGGATGTAACCATTGACCTTCCTTTTGGGGCTATGCCTCGATATAATAACTCGATGCCTCCAACTCGATGTTATCGTAAGACAAACTTTACTAAACATAAAAAACTCTTGTTAACTAATGATTGGACATATCTGTATACTCGCACGGATATGGACTCTGCCATTTCTGTCTTCTATACAACTCTGGAGTCGTTCTTTGATGTTTGTGTCCCGCGTGTGACTTAAGGATGGTCTAATAAACCTCCTTGGTTCTCACGTGAGTTATGTAACTTGAAGAACGTAAAATCGAGATGCTATAGATTCAGAGATGTAAACTTAGGTTTTCTCGCGATCCTAAGCAATTTTATAAATTCGTCAATGGAAAACGTAAGACATCAGTGCACCCGTCGTACTTGTCTTTCGAAAACAATAAAGCTGACACTGATCAGGCAATTGCCGATATGTTTGCTGATGTTTTCAAAACATCTTTTTTCTCCTTCGATTTATCAAATAAATCCTCCTTATCTTCATTAGTTACAATCGTCTAATTGCATTTTATACGCTGTGTTTGATGAAAGTTCGGTTTTTAGCTTGCTTAGTTCCGTCAAAACAATATTTGAACCTGGCACTTAAGTTGCTTACACTGTCCGTCACATCTTCCGCCTTCCCGTCTATCTGGAAGGAATCATATATTATTCCTCTTCATAAAAAGTGGAAAAAGTCCGAAGCCTCCAATTATAGGGTTATTTTAAATTGT
This sequence comes from Drosophila equinoxialis, assembly GCA_018150345.1. Classification (NCBI taxonomy): domain Eukaryota; kingdom Metazoa; phylum Arthropoda; class Insecta; order Diptera; family Drosophilidae; genus Drosophila; species Drosophila equinoxialis. Next base: position 1,719,656 of record JAECWI010000168.1, read on the forward strand.
CTGCCATACCCAAAGAATTTGAGAAAATAATAACATCTCAATTGCAGCATTTTTGTATTTCAATTAGTTCGTCACCCCAACATGGGTTTAAAAAACATACATTGACAACTACTAATCAGATGGTTCAAGACTGCCGTGCAAACTGATGTCATTTATACTGACTTTAACAATGCCTTTGACTCTGTTAATCACACTCTGCTTTTATATAAGTTAAATGCACTTGGCATCCCCAGCCTTTTGCTAGATTACATTCTTCAATACCTTTCTAAGCGTACACAAAAGGTCCTCTTTAAGTCTTCATTTTCTAAGACCATCCAAGTATCTTCTGGAGTACCTCAGGGTAGTCATTTGGTTCCATTGCTATTCACTCTTTTTATCAATGATCTTTCATTGGTGGTATCACATTCTCGGGTGCTTATGTACGAGGATGATGTTAAGCTTTACCTCAGTTTTATAGACATTTTGTCTTCTTGCCTACTTCAATCAGATCTTAATGATCTTCAGAATTGGTGTGAAACCAACCTATTAAACCTCAACGACTCTAAATGTAAAGTTATGTCTTTTTATAGAATCACTTCATACTTAGCAACTTATCTTAACGACACTCACTTAGAGCGGCTAGATATTAATAATAACTTAGGTGTTCTAATGGACCACAAATTAACCTTTAATCCTTAAATTTCTGCTACAGTTAGTAAAGCTATGAATGTTTTTGGGTTTGTGAAACGATGGTCAAAAGAGTTTGAAGATCCGTACACAACCAAACTTCTGTATACTTCATTAATCCGTCCTATCTTCATTCACTGATCTACTGCTAGCCAATCTTCCTTCTTTAATTAATCGTGTCAACGTCCAGACAATAATTAATAAAGTTGTGGTGTAACGCAGCTCTACATGGATGACATAATTGTATATGCCGAGACGCCCCACGTCTGTATGCGAAAGACAAAGATGGTACTCGAGACGGCCGCCCAATTTGGCTTAAAGATGAAATAGAAGAAGTGCAGTTGCATGCAGCCACGCATAAGTTTTCTTTGTCATATTATTGAAAACTGAAGAATCTGGCCTGGTAATGAGAAACAGCATCCGTCACTCGATTTGCAACGCTAAAGGACATAAAAGTACAAGCTTTTCTGGGACTTACAGGGTTTTTTTCGAAAATTTATCCAATTTTTTTCGAAATGCATCCAAAGATGGCTTTGGAGCAGTGTTGCTGCAGCACATTGATGTCCATCTTCATTCAGTTTGTATTGGAGCAGAAAAGGCACAGAAGCAGAGTCCAAGCGTCATAGTTATTATTTAGAGGCCAAAGAAGCCTCGCTCTCAAGAAGTTTCCACCCTATCTCTTAGGGTTCAAATTTGATCTTGCCACTCACCGTGCGCCACTCAAGCAGGCAACTACTAAAAGTGACGTACCAAGAGAAGTCTCACAATGGATTTTGTATATGGAAGACTTCACGTTTAATGCAGTTTACCGGCCGGGTGATAAGATGAGACACGAGGACTTCCTCAGCCATTTTCCGCTTACAAGCATGGTCGTAACAACGGAATAGACCACTCATAAGAAATACGCAGCTAGAAGACAACTTCATCAATGCAGTGTTGGTCTTCCTTTTAAAGTCGTAAATGGCAATGGATTGTTGTCTGCTCCAAAACTACTTACATCCCATGTTTTTGCTGAGTTTCTTAATGAAAACAAAGTGAAGCACGTGTGGACAACAACAGGTGTAGACAGAAGTAACGGCCAAGTTAAAATAGTAAACCGTTCGATCCTGGCGGTTCATAACTCGGCAAAATGGTACAAGTTTGTGCCACATGTTCAGGAAGAGATTAATTCCCAAGTGCGTGCATCGTTGAAGTCGTCGCCGTTTGAGCTAATGTTTGGGACCAAAATGAACAGAAACGCGGATAGAAGATTATTAGAGGTCCTAAATGAAGAGCTCATTACGGAGTTTAACCACGAGCGTGAAGAATTGCGTAATCAAGCAAAAGAAAACATTGAAAAAGCTCAACAAGCATATAAAAAGAACTTCGATAAAAGACGTCGAGCTGAATACTATAGGGGTCAAGAGACACAGTTCGTCGCAGGACGTATGACCATATGCGGTCACGAAGGCAAAACGAAATAGCCGCTATTACATGAGAAACCCGTCAAGCGTCGATGGACCAAATATCACATCAACAAGTTCTGATAATATGAAGTTATGGCGTTTTGTTTCCGAAAATTACGAGCTCTTCTCATCTGGGAGACAGATAGACATACCAAATAGCTGGCAACGAAGTTGTATAGAAGTTGTGTAAAAGCCGATTTAAAACTATTCAGTTTCTTTGTTAGTTTAAATTCAAAAACTTGACACAATGATTATGCTTTTGCTTAGACAAATTTTTCGTTAATATATCAGCTACCATGTCCTTAGTTGATCTATAGTCCAGATCAATCTCGCCACTTGTAACAATTTCTCGAACGAAATAATGTCTGTTGTCAATGTGTTTCGATCGAGCATGAAACACAGGATTCTTGGCCAGAGATTGAGCACTCAAATTGTCTCGGGCAATTTAGTAGATGTCCCAGCATCTCGACATCCAATTTCGATCAACAATCGCCTCAAATGCAAAGGCTCTTTCGCCGCTGAAGACATAGCCATGTATTCGGCCTCTGTGCTGCTCAACGCCACACTGCATTGTTTTTCTGACTTCCAGGAAACCTGCCAAGAAAAACACATACCCTGTGTACGATTTGCGGTTGCTCACATCACCGCCCCAATCTGCGTCAGCGTATCCCGTAAGAGCATCTCCACACGATCGCTAGTGCAACTTTAGATCGTTCGTTATCGCCAAATACCTCATAACATGCTTAACTGCTGCTACATGTTAACTATGAGGTTCCTTATTCCTTTGCGCTAATTTGATAACTCAATGGTAGATATCAGGTCTTGATGTTAATGTAAGCCACATCAACTCTCCGATTGCTGACTGATACATTGTCACATCCTGAATGACGCATTTCTCGTCTCTGCACGCCACTTGGAAACCAGCATCCAATGAAGTACCAACAGCTCGACACATTTCCATACTATGTCTTTGAAGCATGCTTTTTATGTACTGAGCCTGATTCATCACGATACTGACTGTATCATCATTCCGGTCTACTTGCATGCCCAAAAACTCTCGTAACGGACCCTTATCGACGCATTCGAATTTCATCGCAAACTTTGCCTTAATTGCGATCATGTCATCCATCTTTTGGCAAGCTATAAGTAAATCATCCACATATATTAGTACCAAACAAAATCTACCTTTTATATCCTGCTGATAAAGGCACGGCTCATTCTTACAAGAAGTGAATCCAAGTTCATATAGCGCTGCATTCAACTTTGTTTTACATTCCTTTCCTGCTTGTTCCAGTCCATATATATCTTTATTCAGCCTCAACACCTGTTGTGAATTTGCCTTGTCCACATATCCCTGAGGCTACCTCATATAGACGACTTCGTTTAGGTCACTGTTAAGATAGGCTGTGCACACATCCATTTGGTGCAGATATAGTTTCAGCTCCGCTGCTATAGCCAAAACTAGCCATATCATTTCGAAACAACATACAGGTCAGAAGGTTTCAGTATAATCGACGCCGTATATCTGTGAGCACCCTTTAGCCACCAGTACTCCCAAAGGCGACCTCTTACTGGAGTTGAACGCAGCAGGAGCTGAAAATGTAACCCAGCTGAAGGAGGACATTGGAAGTGCGCTTGAAGGCCAAGTCGAGGCAAGGGCGCTATCGAATCTGACCAGATTAGAGTTTCTGGATTTGGATGGCGAAACCACCAAGGAGGAATTGAGAATTGTTCAGGCAGTCTCCGCCCAGCTGAGCCTGAAAATTGCCATCGCAGACATTAAGATTTTGCGCCCAGCGTACGTCGGTAACCAGAAAGCAACAGTCTGTGTCCTGGTATCGGTAGCAGAAGCACTTCTGAAGGCAGTCCATCTGAAGATTGGATATTCAGCATGCAACATGCAACAGCACTGTTGATAGGACAAATTGGTGCCTTAGGTGCGGCGGCAAGGACCACAAGGCGAAGGATTGCAGTAGCGACCTCAATTGCTGCATATGCGAGTCAAGATGGATAACCGAGCGTAAACACGTAGCAGATAGTCAGCGGTGCCCCTCAAAAACGCAGGCGGGGCCTACGAAGTCGTCTCGTCCAAGGGAAATGTTTATTTTCATCCAGGTAAACCTAAACCACTGCGAGGCCGCTCACGAGATACTCAAACAGAGGGTGCGAGAAACCAAATCCGATGCGGCTGTAATCAGCGAACCTTTTCGGAGGAAAACCTCGCCCGACTGGACGTATAGCACGTCAAGCAAGGCCGCCATCTGGGCATGTGGAAACCCGCCCGCGCAGCTTTCTTGCCCAGCTAGCTGGCGAGCATTTCGTCAGGGCACTGGTAAATGGAATATGGCTGTACAGTTGCTACTTGCCGCCCAGTCTGTGCCTCACAGACTTTTGCAAGGCTTTACACGAACTGACGTCCGACGAAACGACGCACAGACCCACCATAATCGCGGGAGATTTCAACGCTTGGGCACAGGAATGGGGAAGCTCCTCCACAAACGCCCGCGGCCGCGCTTTCACTCGACGCTTTTGCCTCCCTAGACGTCGAACTGCTGAACCAAGGCGCCCAAAATACGTTCAATCGGGCCGGTAGGGGATCCGTGATAGATCTTACATACGTAAGCAGTTGTCTTGCAACGACATCAGCCTGGAAGCTGGATAATTGCTACACAGCGAGTGATCATAAGGCGATACGCGTCACTATAGGCCGTGCACCGGTCAGACAGCAATACACAGCGCAGCCCCTCCTTACTGACGTGCCCTTCCGAGAAGACTCGCTGGACCCGCAACGTTCTCTGCAATGCTGTTCCGGCAAACTTTCACATCATCCACGGCGCAAGAAATGGCAAACGAAGCCTGCAGTATGATGGCAGCCGCCTGCACTGCAAGTATGGCCCAATCCAGGCCCTTTAGACGCCACCAGAAGCCGGTTTTCTGGTGGAACGGCGAAATAGGAGACCTGAGGAGATCCTGTATGGCCGCGCGACGCAAATATCAACGAGCAAGGAAGCGCATGGACCAGGACTGGACACTCTACCACGCCGATTACAGCTCGGCTAGAAGGTCCCTGAAGAAAGCTATTCTCTCCGCGAAAAGGGAAGTTTACCTGCAGCTGTGCGATTCCGCAGAGCATGATCCATGGGGCAAGGCATACAAGACAGTGGTTAAACGGATACAAGCAAACCGCCATCCCACTCCGTCTGGCGCTGAAGAAGTCGCATATCTTGCATAGCCCATCCCCCAGTCTCGGTATTCAATTCGATCGATGCGGTCTCATCTGAAGAGGTCCTGATGGCGGCCAAGTCGCTCCAACTTGGCAAAGCACCCGGCCCGGATCGAATCCCAAACCGCGCCGTAAAACTGGCTCTGTCCCTAAGACCAGACGACTTCGCAGCCGTCTTCAATCGCTGCCTCACGGAGGGAATTTTTCCCGAGCAATGGAAGACCCAAAAGTTGGTCCTTCTGCCAAAGCCGGGGAAGCCAGCAGATGTGTCGCCCTCGTACAGACTGATATGTCTGGTGGACTGTATAGGTAAGGTGTTTGAAGGCCTTATCGGATCGAGGCTGAACGCGTACGTCAGCGAGTGCGGCGGCCTCTCGGACAACCAATTTGGTTTCCGCAAGGCCAGATCCACCATCGACGCAGTCAGCACGGTGGTCGGTATTGCCAGCAGCGCCATCGAGGGCACAAGATGGAAAGGAGGCACCAAGCAGTACTTCCTGGTCGTCACGCTTGACGTTAAGAACGCATTTAATACTGCGGATTGGAGCTGCATCCTGAGCGCCATCCACGATCTCGGCGTCCCTCCGTACCTCCTTGCCATTGTTCGGAGCTTTTTCAGGCAGAGGACCCTGAGATACAACACCTCGGACGGCCCCAAAAGCCGGAATGTGTCTGCCGGAGTGCCACAAGGCTCGGTGTTGGGACCGCTTCTCTGGAATGTGATGTATGACGGAGTGCTGCGTCTCTCACTCCCGCCAGGGTGTGAAGCCATTGGCTATGCAGACGACGTGGCTATTGTGGTTGTTGCCAAGGAGTTGGCAGAATCAGCGGCCTCGGTAGCTATAGCCTCTGTTACACGGTGGCTACATTCTGTTGGCCTAGCCCTGGCAGCCGGAAAAACGGAGGCGGTCCTAATAAGTAGCAGAAAAACAGTTGAACATGCCTCAGTGTACGTGGCCCGCTTTGAGGTGATTGTGGAACCGTCTATCAGGTATCTTGGTGTATGGCTAGACACGCGCCTATGCTTCAGAGAGCATCTTGAGAACGTTCAACGGAGAGCAGCGAGCACATGCCAGGCGTTATCAAGGATAATGCTGAACACAAGAGGCCCGAAACAGGAGCGAAGACTTTTGCTGATGAGCGTGATAAAATCAATCATCCTGTATGCGGCACAAATCTGGGCCAGTGCCATACACATCACGGCGTACAGCAGGGGCATCACCGCTACCTACCGTCTCTCGTTGAGATGGACCTACACACTTATCCCCAGGATCAGGCCATGGTTGGAAAGGAAGCACGGTCAAGTGTCTTTCCATTTGACCCAGTTCCTCACAGGGCACGGTTGTTTCCGGTCCTACCTGCATAGATTCGGGCACGAGGCGGAGCCGTACTGCTCGACTTGTGGCGTAGGATTGGTGGAGGATGCGGAACATGTCCTTTTCACATGTAGACGATTTACCAGGCAACGGCGGCTTCTGGAGGAAACGCAGCAGGATTTGCGTCAATCAGCCTAAGAAAGGCAGAGCGTGAGCGAAATGGCCATAATTAATGGGTTCTAGGTTTCTGCGAAGCAATTCCCCATGGGAAGTCCCGCAGAAATCTCCCTATTATCTATTTCTTCGTGCCTTTCAGTTTCTTTTTGCATTGTATATATGTTATATTCCGTAATAAATGTAGTATATGAATTAAAAAAAACCCTTTAGCCACCAGCCGAGACTTATACCGCTCCATGCTTCACTCGCCACTCCGTTTGATAGCATATACCCACTTTGAACCAATAGCTTTTTGTCCCTTGGGTAAATCTACCAGCGTCCACGTCTTATTTGCCAACAGCCTCATTATCCTTATCCATAGCAGTCTTCCAGAATGAAGATTGCTTACCTTTCATCGCATCATCAAATGTCTGTGGCGAATCTAGTTCCTTTACATGTAACTTGTTTACACGATTATACATTTTCTGGGGACGTCCTGGCTTGCCGGTTCTTGTTTTTCCGCTTGGCCAGCTTTATCATCGCTCTACCCTAAACTCTCATTATCGAAATCGTCAGCGCTAACGAATTGCTCATTTTCCAGATCATCTTTACTTGATTCGTCCCACCGCATTTCCAAACCTGTGACTGTGTGTGCTGGACCTGGGGATTCTAAAATCGAAACCACATCATTCGGATCGTTGAACAGCCTCTCGCTTTTCTTTGTCATACAACCTGTATGCTTTTGATACCAGTGAATATCCTACGAGTCGATATTCTCTGTCCTTGGCCTGAAACTTGCTTCGTCGTCTCTTATCTAATGCAACTGCTATTGATCCAAAAATGCGCATACCCTGCACATTGGGTTTCCTTCCAGTCCATGCCTCATAAGGTGTCATACCAACTAAAGCTGCTGTTGGTGATCTGTTTCGAATGTAATACGCTGTCATTATTGCCTCTGCCCAGAGAAACTCCTGCATATCCGCGTATACCAGCAAACATCTAGCAATCTCAACTAGCGGCCGGTTTGCTCGTTCAGCCACTCCATTCTGTTGAGGGCTATGTGGAAATTTATCTTTATTAAGTGCCCATACACTTTCAAGGGCGGAAAAAGATGAAACAGCATATACAGAGTTCCATAGTATCCTATATCGATAACTTACAAGCTTAGAACAATCAATATAACCAGGGGTAACAAAAAAATATACATGGCTGCAAACAAAAACATATGGTATTTTCAACAGTATTAACATGAACCTATTAATTAACCTATTATAATAAATATAAATTACTTTAAAACCTTAAACCTATACTAATCCAGAGGATTTTTATACCCTTGCAAAAAGGGTATATTAATTTTGGTCAGAAGTGTGCAACGCATAGAACGAAGCATCTGAGACCATATAAAGTACATATATTCTTGATCAGCACGACGAGACGAGTTCAAGTAGCCATGTCCGTCCGTCCGTCCGTCTGGATTATCGCGAACTCCTCCGAGACCGTACGAGCTACAGAGCTGAAATTTTGCACGTAGGCTTGTATATACTGCAGGCGTTGTATATCTCGGACTCAGCCGGATCGGACCACTATATCATATAGCTCCCATACAAACGTCAAAGTCACGAACAGTGACTTTTCTCAATAACTTCGTTACTTTTTAAGCTATTGTCGTGAAATTTAATATAAGTTAGTTTGTTGTAGCTATAAACAACTGTGCCAAATTTGGTCAAGATCGGGTGACTATATCATATAGCTCCCATACAAACGGCAAAGTCACGAACAGTGACTTTCTCAATAACTTCATTAATTTTATAGCTATTGTCATGAATGTTGGTATTTGTCAGTATTAATAATTGTGCCAAATTTGATCACGATCGGGTGACTATATCATATAGCTCCCATACAAACGGCAAAGTCACGAACAGTGACTTTTTCAATAACTTCATTAACTTCTGAGCTATTGTCGTGAATTTTAATATTGGTGAGTTTGTTACACCCATAAACGACTGTGCCAAATTTTATCAAGATCGGGTTACTATATCATATAGTTCCCATAGGAACGATCGGTCGAAAACAGTGACTTTTTCAATAACTTCATTAATTTCTGAGCTATTGTCGTGAAATTTAATATTGGTGAGTTTGTTAAACGACTTTGACAAATTTGATCAAGATCGGGTTACTATGTCATATAGCTCCCATAGATGCTATCGGTATAAAACAGTGACTTTGATCAATATCCTCGTTATTGCAAGGGTATACAAACTTTGACGCGGTCGAAGTTAGCCCCGGGCCTCTGGTTTTAAACTCGTTCAGATACAAATAGTAGAATAAGATTTCTTTATTAACAATAAGATAATATACTAGGAAAAAGACGTTGTGAAGTAAAAAATTTATTTCTATACTATGTATATCCTTGATCCTCGGTGATAACGTTGTGCCAAACATTTCTAAAGGACGAAATTAACTGCAACTTTTTTTGCGGTTTCCTGTCTGCTGCTTTTCGTTTCATTTGAGTAAAATTTGTTGTCTTAAAACACTTATGTTAACTAAAAATATCAAGGAAGCTAACTTCGGCTATGCCAAAGTTTTTATACCCTTGCAGTCCTTAGCAATAATATTTTTACATTTTGAAATTTCTTTTCGTGCAACTTAATTTATCAATACACAAACAAAACATTCAAATGATTACTCTTTTTTCCATAATTTTTTTTCTTTTTCTTACAACATTCCCTAAGCATTGCACCGCACGCATACACATACAGCGCTGCGTATGTGTGTGTATGCATGTGCTCTGTTGATTTGATGATGACTTAGTAGGCAGCAGGCAGATTTGAGCCGATTTATATTGACTGTAACTTACTTGTGTTCTATTTATCCGATCAAAAACAAATTTTGGGATCTGAGATTTTATATCCAATAATATCGTATTGGTAAATTTCATGGGAATACTCCAATTTTTGCGAAAATGTTCTAGAGCTATATGATATAGTAGTCCGATCCTGACAATTTTCATACTTTATCATCTCCGGGATAAAAGTAGCTCAAATATCAGCCAGCGTGAAGTTGATTCGCACAGACGGACGGACGGACAGACGGACATGGCTATATCGACTCAGCTTCTCATGCTGATCAAGAATATAAATACTTTATGGGGTTGGAAACGTCTCCTTCTGTGCGTTACAAACATCTGACCAATTTTATAATACCCTCTGCAAGGGTATAAAAAGAAAACAATTTTGCAAATATTTTTTTTGTAATTTCGTGTTTGAAAAAGGTGACAGCATCAAATAGAAACATTACTTGCACATTTGGCTTGATGGTCCAAAAACTCCTTAAGCGCTTGTCCATATTTTTCTCCATTCATTATTCCGTTTAAAAAGTATAATGGACCTCGTGTGTAGTAAGGAAAACATTCCCAGATGATCTGGCTCGGTGTAAACTGGACCGTTTTCACGATACGATTTTCCTTATACCTCTCTCCAGAATATCGGAGTACGTACGGCAAGTTAAATTTCAAATTGTTTGGCAGTGTTGCCAGTGGTGCGGTTTTCATGACCGCCAGTTTATATAACAATTTTTAATGTTTTAATTCGATTCTCAAACATACTCACATATATTAAAAAAAAACATACTTATATACATACGAAAAAAAATGTATTTTTGTTTATTTTACCATTTTAAAAATTTTACATACATTTGTAAGTATTAAATATATATGTATATAAGAAAAACCAAACAATAAAATATGTATAATAGCACTACTTAGTCTTTACCAAGAGTTCTTAAGCAAGGAGAACACTAACATATATTCAATATAAATATTTATTGACATTGATTTCGAAAATACAGTATACACGTAGTCCCTTTGTCTTTCTAAAAAGTACAGACATAATTGGTAGATTTAAGTACCACACAGGTAAACTTAAACTAGGTTAAGTTTATTACTGTATAATGATGTATGATGTATTTTGGATGATATTTATTACTAGTCCTTATACTGCCTGCATTGCTTCTTTCTTTCTTCACATGCACTTTGCTTTTACTTTTGTGGATGAATTTAATTTTACTCTTTCGTTTTTGTGTCATTAGCCAAACAAGTAAGTCTCGTTTTTTGCTGATTGTTAACAATAGTTACACTTGCTGGTTCTGTCGTTTATTCCATTTGCATTCCTTCTGTTTCCTGTCTTCTTCTTTCATCTTGCTTTGCACCAACAAGGGTATTGTCTTTATTATTATTGTCGGTATTTATATCTCGTCGCTGTTCTGAAGACTTCCTTTCGGGCATTTCCGGAGGTGTAATAAACTCACTAATATTAAATTTCTTCAACTCTGTAGCTCTTACGGTCTAGGAGGAGTTTGCGTTGATCCAGACGGACGGACATGGCTATATGAACTCGTTTCGTCATGCTGATCAAGAATAAATATATACTTTATATGGTCGGAAATGCTTCCTTCTATGCGTTGCACACTTCTGACCAAAATTAATATACCCGGTTTGCAAGGGTATAATGATATTATTTTTTTCTGAGTCTTTCGAATTGGAAAATTTTTATTTGCTTGTATTGTATTTCGATTAGGTTTTATACCTTCTGTTGTTATTATGTGACCAAGGAACTTTTTTTCTTTTTTCATAAATTCGCATTTGTCGAGTTGGAGTTTAAGATTAGCTTCTCTTAGTTTCTTAAATACCTTTCTGAGTGATAGTATGTGTTCCTCCAATGAAGTAGAGTTCACTATAATGTCATCCAGATAAACAAGGCAATCGTTATAAATGAGGTCTTCCAAAAGATTATTCATTTATCTTTGGAATATAGCTGGGGCATTTTTATGACCAAATGGCATACGTGTTTATTCGTAATGGAAGTCAATAGTGGTGAAGATTTGGCATTTTCACAATTTGTCGAGTTTGAGTTCGATTTTCGATTGATACCCTGTTCAATCGAATCATTTACACTGTGCAACAAATTGTAGGTTGTTGAAATCAAACCGTACCTGATTTTTTTTTTCTAATAGTACATCTATTGAATAGCAAAACACTAGTTGGGTTTTTCAAAGTTAGCTCGACTTTTTTTAGCTAGTTGAAATTTTTCATTTTGAGGGTAATTTTTAGTTTGTCATGTGAGCTAAATGTGACTTTCTTTTCCATGCATTCGACTTAAATCATCTTTATTTGGTGTAGAAATATTGTGCATGCTTAAATAAATTTATTTTATGAATGTTATATACCCAAGATGCCTTTTTTACCTACAGTTTTCGGAAAAATTACATTTAAGCCTTTTTTATACCCTTGCAAAAATGGTACATATATTAATTTTTGTCAGAAGTATGCAATTCATAGAAGGAAGCATCTTCGAGTATATAAAGTATACATATAATTTCTTCATCAGTACGACGAGACGAGTTCAAGTAGCCATGTCCGTCCGTCCGTCTGGATCAACGCAAACTCCCAGACCGCAAGATCTATGTAAGGAAGCATCTTCGAGTATATAAAGTATACATATAATTTCTTGATCAGTACGACGAGGCGAGTTTAAGTAGCCATGTCGGTCCGTCCGTCTGGATCAACGCAAACTCCTCCTAGACCGCAAGATTTATGTACATACATACATATGTACATACATAGATGAAATTGTGCATGTAGTTTGTATATTTCGTGTTCAGCCGGTTCAGAACTACAGCTGTGTTCACGAAAATAGCAGTGCCTTGAGCTTTGACTTTAAAGTCGAGAAATCACATTAAAAAGACCACAAACTCTCCAATATTTTTTTTAAATTTATAATCTATATTTATTTATAATAAAATTTCAACCATTTTGGACTAAACAAAAAGTCTCCCATTTTCAGAAATGAGCAAGTTAGTAAAATAAGGGCATTTTGAGCTGTTCATGAAAATAGCAGTGACAACTAAGAATTAAAATCTTTCGATTCCACATTATTTAAACTTCAAAATCAGGTTACCTTTGGTTCTTAGGACTTAATACTTAGTCCTGAACCAATTATTGGCAATAGTGGGTTGTCTCCTGGGCCGCATCGAATACATTAATGCTGATCTGGGATCTGTTGCCATGTTTCTTGGATAACTTTCCAATGTTAAGCTTTATTGGACGGTTTTTTCTATGTGACGCGTGTCTGAATGTACACACATTTTAAATGGGTTACCAATCCGCCGGCTGAGCTGGCCCTGGCATATCGATTCCTTCGAATTGAAAACAACATTTTCGAGCTTGTTCCTATGTTTTGGGTCGTTGGACCGCTGATATGTTCATTTTATGGATATATTCCATATGATATAGGAAGGTTTATCCTTCTTTATGATGTCCACACAGATATTTCTATTCATATTCCCATGAATCTTATATAAGAAACACGTCGTTTATATAAGAAACAAGCACAAATCATGCCATATTCCTTAACCGTTTTAGCGGGTCCTTTGGGTGGTATTCCGTATATTCTGGGCGAGGTACGTACTGTTTAGACCCTGCACCACCAAACAGGACTACTTTGCGGACGTCTGGCCCGAGAATATTACGCTACTTTGCAATATAAAGATTCATATGGAGTTTTGTGAAAATACAAACGTACTTTACAGGCTTCTTAGTCAAGAGTGGGATTTTCGTTCGACTTCGCGATATTAGCACTTGTTCTAGGAGTCTAGGCCGACAAGTGACACCCCTTAGCGTCATGTTTAGATCACGTTTGACTAAATTGTTAGATGAAAACTGATTGAATCTGCTGCATATAACAATGTCCCAGTCAACTAAAGCCGCTTTTGCACGTTTTGCGTCACGTTTTTGTTCGTCTAGGGCACCAGAGACCATCTTTGCAAAACTTCCAACTAAAATTTTGATATTTTTTTTAAGTTTTACCTTGTTTTTCAAGGTTTAGGATCCACTCAGTCTTCTCGGTAGAGTATTCCGATCCTCTTCCTACCAACATAAAAGTGTTTGCGTTAGTTAATGCAAATAATATTACACCATAATAATCTACAATTAATTAATTCATAAATAATTACACCGACTACTGGCAAATTTTCAAATTTTTTTTTTTTTTTTTTTTTATTTTTTTGCAACTAAACGAAACACGGCTATTTTAGTGAACGGCCAAATTTGTGGGGATAAGCTCAATAATGTGAAAACCAACCCAAAAATTAGTAAAATTAACGGAACTTTTTCGGTTTTCCTATGTTTGTAAACCATTTTACAAAACCAATGTCAAAAAACTATATCCATAAAAATGAATATGTGAAAAATTTTAAAATCTTTGTTTGCATCTACTGCACTGCTATTTTCTTGAACACAGCTGTATATCATATAGCTCCCATACAAACATTGACGTTTCTCAATAAAATTTCTTAGGTACTGTTTTAAAAAAAATGTTTATAAATATTTTTTTGTCAATATTGCAGTCACATTAAAACCAACGCTTCATTTGCCGGACTGCTTCAGCCTAAACTTGAGGTCTGTTCTTTCGCGAACATCAGACTTTTTGTATAAAACTTTTTTTTCTTTTCGACGGCTATAGGGAAAACAACTTTGAGGAGTATACAAACTTCGAAGCAGCTGATGTTTACCACGGCCCTCTGGTTTAGAGAAGTTTTTGAAATATTTTAAATTTATAAATATTGTTTTGTTAGAATAATAAATGTAAAATTACGATTACTCGTCACTCATCGGGGTAAAACGTCTACAGTAGCAGAACTTTAAACTTAGGGCACTGATTTTTAAAACAGTAAGCAAGTTTACTGTAAGTTTTGTAAGCTGTGCCTAAGTATATAACATTACCTAACCTGTGTCAATTGCTATCATATATCATATGATATCATATACTTCGCACTATATTCTAACTGAATCCGAACGGAGAATTTTTTTGTCTACTTTAATTTTATAATTCAAATTTTTCGTTCAAATGCCTTGCGTAAATGAACATACAGGAATCTTGACACTTAAATCATTACAACATTTTTTCTTATTAAAAATACGTAAAATAATCTTTTTTAAATTATTTTAACAATTATGATTCTCACAAAAAATAGTTATAATTTAAAAATATTTCAAAAAATTACCTTAAAAAAGGGCTTAATTGAAATTTTTTCGAACACTGTAGCTGAAAATGGTATTTTGAGTTATATAACATTCGTTCGAATGAGTTTATTTAAGCATGAATAATATTTTTGCAACAAATATGTATGATTTAGGTTGAAATCATGAAAAAGAAATCCAGGTCTAAGTCATACTTAGCTCACGTGATAAACTAAAAATTAACCTCAAAATAAAAAATTTCAACTCGCCAAAAAAAAAAAAAAAAAAATCGAGCTAACTTTAAAAAACCCAAATAGGGTTTTGCTATTCAATAGATGTACTATCAGAGAAAAAAGGTCCGGTGCGGTTTGATTTTTAGTGTTGCACAGTGTAATAAATTAAAACGGGAAAGTAACAATTTAACGCTTAGGTATAGGGTTGGTGTCATTCTCCATCCAATTCTCCTGAATAGGCAATGGATAGAGTTTGGCTACCAGTCGTTTCATGAACCCCTTCAATGTCTTCAACGTCACCACTCTCACTAGTCCGTCGCGTTCTGCATGTGTCTCCATAACGCGACCTAAAGGCCATTGATGAGAAGGGAACCGCTAGTCGATGATGAGCACATGTATCAAACTGCTAGATTTCTCTTGCTTTGCAGCCATTTGGTTCTCCTTTGTAATCGTGCTAAATATTGCGAATTCCATGTTCTCCAAAATTGTTGTGCATAATATTGACAATTTTTCCATCGGCCAATCAGATTAACTTTAGACAATTCCAGACTCGTACAAGACTTTTTTAAGTTTTTGTGTTTCTTCGTTGTTTAAATGGCGGAGTCTATACTCATTGCTTTCTAATATTTCATTTTCAATCGCAAAATTTGTGTCTGGGTTGCTCTCTGTAGGTGGGTCCAAACATTCTATGTTATGTTCTTCTTCTATTTTTTCAATATTTTTTGATATAAATCTATAGTTTCCTAGTTTTGCGTATTCTTCTTTATAATTTATTTGGGCTTTGCAGGCTTTAGGAAAGTTCTGCCTATCAATATGTTGTATTTATTTGAAAATTTATGGATATAAAATTTTTGTTCTGTTGGACAAAGTTTGCTGGGAACAAGGAAAATGGTTTATTTTTAATTCTACTGCTTTCAATCATGTGAATTTTGGAATCTCCTAAATAGGTTTTCAAATTAAAAAGTTTTCGGACATTATATTTATTGAAGATCCTGAGTCGACTACACATCTCAAAGGTTTATTGTTCATTATAATTCTGAAGAAGGACTTGTCCCTACCTCTTCATTTTTTTTTTTAGTCATAGTTAATTTTTGTTGAAACTCTTGCAAAAGTTGTTGGTTTTGTGTTGTATCGGATTGTTTTGTTTGAGACGGAGTTGTACTATTGGGTACAAAGGGTTTTCCATGTTTTTGGTTTTGATTTTGATCTTAGTTCCGGCGAAGTGCTGGCTTGTCCAATTTGCCAGAGCCGTTGTGCCTCTCCAGTGAGCTGCATCTCGATTGCGCTGAACAATATGTTATGTTGCCTTATGTCATGGGTTGGATATAAGTGCATGATGAAATCTATCCTTTATATGAATGACTTCAGATTCTCTGGTGCGCCATCATAGTTTGCCACCTGTCTTAACGAAACAGTGCTTGATTGAGGTGGGCTTCGGTGAGTTCTACAGCCATTTTTGTTTTTTTTAGTGGTGTTTTGTTTTGTTATGTGCGCACACAAGTTGGCGTTTTCGTTCCACAATTTCTCCAATTCTCCAATCCAATCTCTATAATACCAATGGTTGTAACACACAGTTAATATTTTCGCGCACAGTTGGCGTAAATATTTTTCACTGTTGTAAGCGGTCCCCGTAAGTTCTTGATGTCGGATCGGAGTTTTATAGTGATTATTCACTAATTCTATGTAATACACGGATAATAATTCGCGCACAGTTGGCGTAAATATTTTTCACTGTTGTAAGCGGTCCCCGTAAGTTCTTGATGCCGGATCGGAGTTTTATAGTTATTATTCACTAATTCTATGTAATACACGGATAATAATTCTATGTGTCACATGGATAGAATAACAAGTTCACTTTTACCGATCCTACCGACTGCGCCAATTAAATATCTTGTCTTTCCAAAAGGGAAAAAAAGACATTGTTTTGTTTGAGTTAAAGCGTGGACTTTATTTGTTGGATGAATACTTAAAACTAATGTACAAAATTGTCTTATAGTAATATTTATAGGCTAAATTTGTGAGCACTTTAGTGTCGTGATCGATATTGACACGATTAGATTGGCCCTAATTTTTTATTAGCGGTCTCATGCTTTTGATTTTTAGGGGGACAATTATTATTGCAAGTGTTCAATTGTTTATGAATAAAACGGATTTTCTCGGCCTGTGCTTTAATTATGAGTTAGCGTTCACACCCTTTAACTTTGAGGGGGACAATTGTTATTGCAATTGTCAAGAAAACGCTTGTTTACTTTAAAGTTATAAATTTTAGGGGGCGAAAAATTTGTAAGTTATTGATTGGGTATTGACGTTGGATATATGACTATACATTCTTGATCAGCACGACAAGACGAGTTCATATAGCCACGTTCGTCCGTCCGCGTGGGTCAAAGCAAACTCCTAGACCGTTGGAGCTACAAAGTTACAATTTGGGCATTTGGGCTTGTATAAGTATACTGTAGGGGTTGTATATCTCGGATTCAGCCGGATCGGACCACTATATCATGTAGATCCCATAGAAACGACAAAGTCACGAACAGTGACTTATTAAGTGACTATTTCTAAGCTTTTGTCGTGAAATTAAGTATTGAGTTTATTTTACATATAAACAACTGTGCCAAATTTGGTCAAGATCGGGTGATTATATCATACAGCTCAGTCGAAAAAGTGACTTTCGTCAATAACTTTGTTACTTATGACGCGATTACTTTCAAATTAAACATTTGTTAGATTAATATATATGTTAATGACCGTGCCGAATTCGGTAAAGATCGGGTGACTATATTATATAGCTCCGATAGGAACGATCGATGGAAACTAAATAAAACTAAAGGAAGACCGAAATGTAGCTAAACATAAAATGTCAATAAACAGCGTTCCAACAGTAAACAGAACGAAGAAAATGACTGATAACAATCGACTTTGCTTAGATACCGTTTAGGCTAAATTAAAATTAATTAGAAATTAAAAGCTCTGGCTCTATTTGCAGTAAAAAGTTAACGCTCCAAAGCCCAAGAACACGATCTCGTGACGTATACCTCCTCTTGAGGAGCGCCCCGAGAACAAATTGACGTAGGTATGCCTAACATTGCTGTTGTGGATCGATGATCAAGAACCGTATCTTTGTTTCTAGGTTAGATCCTGGTATTCATCTGATTTAGAATCCTGTTTTCGGATAAAAGTTAATTTCTTAAATTTCACGGTAGAAATGTCCCGAAACATTTCGTCCTTTAAAATTAATTATATCGGCAACATCTTTGTATCAAGCTGACTTCACCAAAGCAAATTGCAATTGGTCACTCTAAGCGAACCCTTTCGTAGAAAACTGTCACCACAAACATGCGTGTGCCTCGCTCTACTCTACGCTTTGACTTCCTGGCTGTTAAGCTGCTGAAGAATGACACCTAAAACATCATTATTCGTGCCAGTATCTCTTATAGACCTCAACTTGGCCTTGCTAGGATATCATCCTGAAAACTGAACGAGTGCTACCCAGCAAGACCATGAGGCGATCCTTTTTGCTGTAGATCATGCTAGCCAGCAGCACTCAGCACTCTCCCCGTCGATACGACTTTAAAGGAAAAAAGCCTCTAGCACAGCAACTATGGATCAATCCAGACATTTTGGAAACCAGCACAAACCTGTCTGAAAAAGATTTGTTTCAAAGGATTGAAAATGGCTTCAAACAATACCGCCTGGTTGATACGGTAGACGTACAAAAATCCTTCAACCCTGCGGATTGTATTCTGTGTGCCAACCATGACCTTTGCCTCCCTTTTCTTCAGGCAAAGGATAATTCGATGCGGCACGTCTGATGGCTTTACGTGTCGAAATGGGTCTGCTCGACTGCCTCATGGCCCGATCATGCGACCGCTTCTTTGGAACCTGATGTACGATGGAGTGGAGTTTTCCGTCATCCACTCCCTCCAGGTTAGGAATCCATCGGCTTATAATATGGCTATTGTGGTTGTTGCTAAGAAGCTGAGAAGGGCAGAATCTCCAGCGTTTGACGCAATAGACTCACTGGCTGTAAATAGTTGGTCTCGCGAACCTCGAGAGGCCCTAAGGTAGTTTATTAAAGGACACGTCTGTTTCAGTTCCTACCTCCACAGATTGCTTGACGTGTGGTGGCGGCTTTATTGGTGATTTAGCCGACAACGCAGCTTCTGGAGGACACCGTCGGTACAGCACTGACACTAATTTGGCGTCCAGAATGCACGTCTGCAGGCATGGGAGCTGCTTTGCAGGCCAGTTGGGAAACTCTAAGGCCAGAAACGCACCTAAACGCATTCTAATTCTGGAACAGCTCTTTCATTAAATTATTTTTAAAATTCTGCGAAAATTTAAGTGCAATCCTTACTTCCACATCTATGCGTCCAAAGCCGTAAAATCTCACCAATAAATAGATAAATATTATTACTTATCAAGCATAATTAAAGTATTCAAAATAAATAATATAGTATTAAATATCAGTCAGCTTCTGCTCTCTGACGTGACGGTCGTGTTTTTGCTTAGCTCCTAAGTTTTTATTAATATATATTGTTTTCTCTCAATTTTTCTGCAGTTGCTGTCCTCATCGCCCCTTCATACCATCAGTGCTAGTGGTTTTGTTGTTCCCTCTGCTTTGTGCTTGTGCTCAGCTTCTCTCCCGCGTAATCACTTTTGTAAACCCGCCTCTCGAATTGATCGTGTGCATTCGAAGTAAACGGACATATCGCGCTGTGTAATTTTTTCAAGTTGTACTCTGTGTGCTTATCTTGCACGGAATTTTTTGGGCACTGTCTAACGGTGTCTGTTAAAAGAGTATCGCAAAAACTATACAAAAAGCATGTTTTGTCCAACGGGCAAAGCTACTGCCCCCGCTCTGCGCGAACTCGCAAACGAGGGGCAATAAAAACACTACCGTTTCTCGCGAGCAAACGGTTCTTGATGCTTGGCAAACGCAAATTTGAAACAACCAAACTTGCGAATTGACCAACGATGTCTGAGAACTCGTCTGATCAGCTCCAGCTTAGAAATAAGCTGTCTGAGCATGAGGAGATGAGGGAAATAAAGTACAAAACACCTGCAGAGTTTCGAGCTACCTTGGCCAAAGATTTACTTGAATCCCGTGAAAGGCTTAACTATGATGTTAACTTGATTGCAACAACAACAAGCACTATGACAACAAGTACTATGACATTTTCAAATGGAAGCAGTAATTCGAAGTATTTAATGGCAAATACCATAATGAGCAGCTCAAGTTCACTTTCTAGCACATCGTCAGCGCATGCTACGAGCACAAGTCTGACCAAAAAGCAACCCCGTGTTAACGATTGCTCGTTTCAGATGCCGAGAGCCCCTTCTTGTAAAAAACAAAAAAGAGGTGACAAATCCTCAAAACTACTTGAAACGGGTACTCGCTTAAATGCTCATAAAAACAACATATGCAAGATCTTCTCAGAAAGACAACTGCCACCACCTCTTCGGCTTTACTCCAAAATAACCGTTTCGCAGAGCTATCTGAAGCAGCTAATGCTTTGATGGATCTTGATATTGAAGATCAACTAGAGCAAGTAGAAGCTGGCAGTAAAGAACTTGCTGATAATGACCAGAGGCGAAGCACATGGCCCAAGCCTCCGGCTATATGCGTGCCACAATTTGGAAACATGGGCGAACTCGAAGAAACCCAAAATTCTACAGTGTCAGCTGTCATGTATGACATACGCACATCCAGGTTCGGAGTCTCTCGAATATATGCAAAAAAACTCCGATGTTTTTCGTGCGGTGGTACAAATATTGACGAAGAAAAAATGTCAATTCTGGCACCACCAGCTGAGAGAAGATGCTCCGTTCAGACTAATCGTTCGAGATATTCATCCAAATGTAGCAAAAAAAAACTAGTCGAGAGAGCTTTTACTGACCAGGGACATACAGTCATGAATGTCTACTGCCCTAGAAAACCGGATCGGCGCAACATTGAAATCGGTGAAGATGATGATGAAGATGAAATTAATGCGAAAACTGGGCAAAATATGTTTTTCGTCAACTTAAAGAAGACACCTAAAGTTGCAGAGGCTTTTAAAATTACTCAAATTGGAAGGCACAGAGTAACAGTGCAAAAGGCGAGGCGCAATAGAGAACTTGTCCAATGTCTTAAATGTCAAGATTTCGGCCACACGAAAAATAACTGTTATATAAAGGCCGTTTGTGGCAAATGCTCAGGCAACCACCTAACTCATTTGTGCGTCCTCAAAGATGGAGACAAAGCTAACTGCGGTGAGGACCACCCGGCTAGTTACAAAAAATGTCCGGTCAGACTCGATCTTACCAAAAAGCTTAAGCCAGCTGCAAGACTCCCGGAAAAGCATCTTGTAATCCAAACACAGCAAAGGTCGAATACAGCTCTAAGAAGTGGCTTCTCCTATGCTGACGTCACTAGGTCTCGTGAAATCCCTAGAAATTTAAGCCTAACGCAGGATGGAACCAGGTTGGCAGATTTTCCTGATGATCAATCTTTCAACAGTAAATTCCGAGTATTGGAAAAAGCCATTAACGATCTCGATAGCAGAATGGATCAAATGTTCAAGCTCATACAGGAAACGATGGAGGCAAACAAAGCTTTTCGTGATCTGGTACAGAAGCTGATATCAAAATGATTAACACGAATCTAAAAATCGGATTGTGGAATGCACGAGGATTATGCAGAAACATCGAAGAACTCCGACTTTTTCTAAGTGCAAATAACATAGATGTAATGCTGATTACAGAAACGCATATGCGCCCAGGACAACGAGTATACTTACCAGGCATTGATCAATATTATGCTAATCATCCCAGTGAAAATTCGAAAAGTGGATCTGCTGTTTTCATACGAGCAAATATCTCTCATATTCAAAACGAACCTACGTTGAGTCCTACTATTCAAGCTGCCAGCGTAAGTGTGCCGACCAATGGTGGATGCATCAAAATCTCCTCCATTTATCTTCCTCCCAACCAACCTTGGAATAAAGCTGACTTTGAGCAACTATTTCTTGGCCTGGGTGACAAATTCATTGCAGGTGGTGATTATAATGCAAAACACCCCTGGTGGGGTAACACAAGAACATGTAGTCGAGGAAAGCGATTGCAAGAAGCCATAGCCAGTTCCACATGCCAGATTTTAGCCACTGGCGAGCCAACTTTCTTCTCATATAATACAAGGCTAACACCATCTGCTCTGGATTTCTTTATAGTTAAAGGAGTTTCATTAAATACGCTCGCGATTGAAACTAAGTATGAGCTCTCTTCGGATCACCTACCGATTATAGCATCATTACTTCACAAACCTCAAGCTAAAACCAGAAAGCAAAATTTGCTCCCTCGAGGTGCATGCCTTGAAGCTTTTAAAGATGAGTTGGAACATAAAATCAACCTTAATATCGACATTAACAGCCCAGATGATATAGAAGGTGCAATCTCAATTTTCATGAGAAAAAGCGCTGCTTCTAATGCTACACCACCCAATCGAAGCCCACCAAGACAACGAAATGCATCTCTGCCGGTAAGTGCTGATGCATTCTTACGCCTGTAAAGACGAGTAAGAAAGGAATACGCGAGAACAGGTGATCTACCAAAACTACAAAAGATTATCAAACCGGTTGCAAAAGGTTCTTGCGAAA
The DNA here is from genome assembly GCA_018150345.1 of Drosophila equinoxialis. Lineage (NCBI taxonomy): Eukaryota > Metazoa > Arthropoda > Insecta > Diptera > Drosophilidae > Drosophila > Drosophila equinoxialis. Next base: position 1,742,346 of record JAECWI010000168.1, read on the forward strand.
ATCAAACAGAGAAGCATAGATGATATCTTAGAAGCCGCTGGGCCAGATGCATCTTTTAAGCATACTCTTTGGAAGCTTACGAGCCGGTTCAAGCCAGTTGTAATCCCGAAAACTCCAATTAAAGATCCATCAGGAGGATGGTGTTACTCCAGTCAGCAGAAAGCTGAAGTATTTGCAGACAGTTTAGAGGAAAGATTCAAGCCTTTTAATTTTACAACTCCGGAGACGCGATCGGCTGTAAAGATGAGTCAGGAAATCCCGTTTCAGATGTCTTTACCAGCAAATCCATTAACACTGCAAGAGGTCGTGGAACAAATTAAGAACCTCAAGGTCAAGAAATCCCCTGGAGAGGATCAACTGGACAACAAGACCCTGAAGCTTTTACCAAAAAGAGCTCTGCTGTTTATAGTCCTGCTATTAAACAGTATTTTAAGGATTGGTCACTTCCCAAGCTGTTGGAAGACTGCTTTAATCACCATGGTCCCAAAGCCGGAAAAGCAGCACTCTGATGTCAATTGTTACAGACCAATTAGTCTGCTCTCAGCGTTGGGCAAAATGACGGAAAGGGTGATTCTCAACCGAATAATGAACCCAAAGTCTGTAACTGAGACCATTCCAAAGTGGCAGTTTGGATTTAGGCAAGGTCACGGAACACCTGAACAACTTCATCGTGTTGTAAATTTCGCCCTGGATGGTATGTAGAATAAAATGTATACAGTTGCCATTTTTATGGATATTCAGCAAGCTTTTGATAGGGTGTGGCATGATGGACTCTTAGCTAAACTGAAAACAATATTAACGCCGCAGCTATTCCAACTAGTTCGCAGCTTGCTAGAAGGTAGAAATTTCAGAGTTGTTGTTGACGGAGTCGAATCCTCAAAACGCCCAATATGTGCAGGAGTACCGCAAGGCAGCGTTCTTGGCCCTACGCTATATATGTTATATATAGCTGATATGCCCACCAGTACAGAAATAACTAGGTTGGGCGAAAATAATGTGCTGATAGCTACCTATGCAGACGACACTGCAGTGCTGACCAGAAGCCAAAGCATTACCTGTGCCACTGAAGCTCTACAGCAATATGTGTCCAGTTTTGAAGACTGGGCCTCAAAGTGGAACATAGGCGTAAACAGCAGCAAGTGTGCAACCGTTACTTTTGCAACAAGACCCTTGTCTTGCAGAGGCATCACAATGATGGGTTCTACAATCCAACACAAGAGCTCTTATAAATATCTGGGTGTCATTTTGGACAGGAAATTAAAGTTCAAATCCCACATCACCATGATCAAGCAGTCTATAATGGCAAAAACACGAAAAATGGCTTGGTTGCTCGCACCTGCAAACAAACTGTCATTACACAACAAGGTGACAATCTACAAAGCCATACTAAGCCCCATATGGAAATACGCAGCACAAATTTACGGAGTTCCAGCTACTTCAAATTTAAAGAAGATAAGTGTGATGCAATCAAAAATATTAAGGCGCATATCCAACGTACCTTGGTATATACGAAACAAGGATATCCCAAGGGACCTGGGTGTCCCTACGGTGGGAGATGCTATGAAGCAATATGCAGCAAATTATCTGCAACGCCTCGGTGGTCACCAAAACAGTCTAGCCAGACGTCTCACTGCCAGACCAAGGAAAAGAAGACTGAAGCGATACCACCCAACGGATCTTCCTAATAGGTCCCACGACTAATCAAATCAACCGTCTTGTAAATATTGTTATAATGTAATATTGTAAATTTTGAATGTAATGTTATTCAACGTATGTAAATACCACATGTGATCAATTGTTTTTTCCCTTTAATGTAAAGCTAGGTTAAGTTGCCACTGAAGGTATCAGAAAACTAGTTTAAGCCAAATATACAAATTAAAAGAAAAAAAAGAAGTGGACTTGCCACCTTGTGCCAGCCAGCAGCTTGATTTTAGCCGAATGTACAGGGATCTTCGTTTAAAGTTTCTTTCTCTAAATAAAATGGCCAAACAGCTGTCTAATGAGTGTGACTCTAGCATACATTTATTGTCGCAATTCAAGTTTGCTCTACGTTCTAAGGACCCTTGAGTTGCCTCATAAGCAGTCGCCCGCACTCTCTATTACATCTTCTCCCATTTTACTTTCGCCTACACCATCTTCTTGTCCCTCTTTATGCTCTTCTTTTCAGATTAGAGTACCCACTACAAGCCCTGGTGTACCTCAATTTATCCCTCACGGGAACTCTGATCAATTACAGGATCATGCTGGCTATCAATCACTTGCGGATCCCAATGCTCCTCCGCCTCCACTTACTGTAGTGCCTCATCGTAAACAATTATTTATTTCTAGGCTTGCTCCAGATACTTCTGAACCGTCTGTGGCAGCTTACATTGGTAATATATGCCCTGCTAAGGTTTTAATTCAAAAGTTTAAGTTTTCTAGGCCTCGCGAAATCTCCTCTTTTAAAATTACTGTACCAAATGCGTATTTCTCAGCTATGGTTGACCCTAACTTTTGGCCAGAGGGCGCCCCCAGTGTGGAACCCTCAATATGATGTTCACCAGCGTAGTATTGAATCGGTACAGAAGCAATTCCTTAAGTTTGCGTTACGCGGTCTTAATTGGGACCCGAATCTTCGCCTACCTTCTTATTCTGACAGACTTGTTCTTATTAATCTTCCTTCTCTTTACAACCGTAGGCTCGTATTTGGCATTCTCTTTCTACATAAAGTAGTCAACGGCGAAGTCATTTCTACCAATTTACTAGATACTCTATAATTTTGTGTTCCCTCACGTCGGACTAGAAACTTTTTTCCTCTTTGCCTTAGTAGATGTCTGACTAATTATGAGAGAAGAGAGTTCTTCACGAACCTCTTCGTGTTCTTTGCCAATCTTTTAACAACCTTTCTCACCTTATTTCTCCTCATCTATCTGTCACTTCTCTTCGCGCTATACTTTTTAATTATCTACAGCGTAACCACTGAAAGTATTCTTGACTGGATATTGGATTGGCTGCAACTCATCCCTGACCTCATTGGCTGTGAATCGGGGCATAGCTGGCACCTTGTTGCAAATAAAACACCTCCCCCGGGTCGGGGATGTTTAGTTGTGCATAAAGCCTTCCTGAATTAATTATTATCTGTATTTTAGCTTAAGCCTTTTCGTCGACTGCTGATTTAGTTGACGTTAATAAATAAATAAATAAAATATCCTTATCATTTTTGTTTTATTTCTTTAATTTTTTTTAAGATATGATGACCTACTAATGGCTTCGGTTCGCATGGTAGCCGAGCAAGATGAGAACAAAGGCTATTTACGCAATGTTATTACTGGAGAACACTATCGATTTGTATCCATGTGGTGGACAGCATGGAGTAGTTATCCCGCGGCATTTGGCGTAATGCTTCTATTCGTTTGTATTTATTAATATCACATATTCGGAACCGCATATTTATTTATCCTGTCTTTTTCAGACCCTTTCCGTTTCGATGTTGCTACGCTATTCGCATCACCAGATTTTTGTGTTTATAGGTAATAGTACAATTTTATTAAAGTGTGATAACAGTCAATATGATACAATAGATCAGGTAAAAATACTGTAAGGAATATTGTGACGACATGTTTCATGGCTAAAACCGGGTTGCGGGGGTTGCTTATCACTCCTATTTCTGAAAAATTGAATCACCTATCTTATCTCACTCTTCCACCAAACCACATTTTACGCCTTTGGTTGTCGCAAACCATTTTTAAAAACTTGGTAGACTCTATGTCTAAATATATAAAAAATACTCTTTCTCAAAATGGGTAACACAATAATTATTACAAAATCGAAAGTTGTAGAAACAATACCAACAATACTTAGTGCATATGAAGTTATTTTAATTTTGTTTTTTTAGTTGGGAATTAGGGCATTCTCTTGTTGAAAACCCAATCGTCTCGCAAACTCAGTGAGAACAATATTTCAACATAGAATATTGCGTTGCTTCTTGTTGGAACAAAAGAATATGGTGATTTTCCACCATGTTCGAAAGCGGCCCAAATCACCTATTGGCGGGACCCAAAGTTAGGTCCCCGCCCAATATGTATTTCTAGCAACGATATCGGTGAAACAATATTTAACTGTTTTGTCCTGAACTAAAATATGATGTATTTACCGACGACATTTAATGTTTTGTGTTTAATTTCCTTGCAAAACATTTCTTATTAAGCAACCAAGCGATGAAATTCTGGCTTGTATTTGATGTCGATGTTAGTTGGCCTGCCGTTTCTTTTGATTTTACAAAATTTTGTTGAATTTTTAAGAATGTCGCTGATTTAATAATTCAAATATACTTTGTTCAAAGAAAGAAATCTATTTTACTTACATTTTATTTTTTAGATACCAATGCAAATTACTTACAATTTATTTATAACTTAACTCGTTCTGTATGCTTGGCAATTAATACTGATCCGTATTTGCACAAATACTTCATATGAATACCAAATCTCACAACACAAATTTCTATTAACAGTTCTAAGAATAATAACTAAACTGGATTGCAAATACTGTCAATTAAAGTATCGGTATACAAATTTCACACATAGACTCATTTCACTGCGATATCCTATGATTCAAGGCAATCCTCGTTTGTTTTGGGTACCATGTTGCAATTCCAAGCATTTCCGAGTATATAAAGTATGGAGTTCATACATATGTATATGTCCGTTCGCTCCTCCTAGACCGTAATAAAAATAATTTTCTTTGCTTTTCGATTAAATACTAATAATATTTCGGATTGTTAATCGCATGCCCGGTCAACAAATACATTCGTATTGTTAGTTCAGGTTACGAATTTTAATTAATAAAAAAAAAAAATACACTTCAAATAATTTTAAAATTAAATAAAAAACATATAAACTATATTTTATGCGTTAACTTTTCTTTCAGTGGACTTACTGCAAATGCTGGAATATAATGTGTCGGTCCGCTTTCCTATAGCTCCATTGCTCACGGTTATATTGGCCCTTGTAGGTAAAGTTCAGCACCTTTAAGGAATTTGATTGGTTTAATAACATTATAACCCACAGGAATGGAGGCTATTATGTCTGAGTTTTTTAATGATACTTCAACAGCTTTCTATATTATATTAATTGTATGGATCGCCGATCAATATGATGCCATTTGTTGTCACACTGGCATCAGCAAGCGTCATTGGCTCAGGTGCGTATTTTAATAACTTTTACTATAAATTCAATTACATAAATATTTAGTTCTGCGTATTAACAAAAAATCAAAGAAGCTAACATCGGCTATGCCGAAGTTAATATACCCTTGAAGTGTTTGGCAATATTATTTTTAAACTCTTTTTGTGTTCGAAAGCCAGGTCTCTATTTCTCTATCTTTCCATTTCGGTATAGCCGGCCTCTTCCATTTCCTTTGCAAGCCCATTGTATGTGCACATGCATACAGATGCAGATACAGTTACGAGCATGACACTTGCCGATATTTATTACTATAACTTGCAAGATAATGTTCTGATCTACATATTTCATACCTCTAACTACGGTTATCAGCAATGTCTAACACTTGTCCACTGCATTGTAAACTCACTTGGTGACTTACCTTTTTTCTACTTCATTTTTCAGCTAAATTGCCAAATTTAGAGCGAGCAAAATAATAGTAGTGAAGGATCTTTCTTTGCAGGAAACTTAAACTATTGCTAGAAGGTTGGTGTTTTTACTCTATTTAATGTGTTAAAGGTTCACGATAGAAAATTCATTAAAGTATTTCAATTTGCAGGCTTAAATGGGCCGAGAAGAGGATTCAGATCAGAAACTTTTTTGTTGAGGGCAAAACTTACAGAGAAGCCCGAGAAATTTTTAAGCGCTCTCTAAGTTCAAAATTCACTAAAACGTGAAAAAATATCACAAAAACCGAAAGCTTAAAATAATGCCCAAATTAGAAAAACGAATAGATCGAGTCTCAACGCTTCGTCCGTTTGCATCTCCTGTGGCGATCCAGGAAGAGCTTGAAGTGTCGGCCAGTGTTTGGACAGTGCGTCGAGAGTTAACACTAAATAACTCGCTCGCAGTCTTAGGAAAGTTCCGCTTCTCTCACAGATGAATATAAACAAACGGATTGAAAACTGTATTTTATATAAAAAAATATAGAAGTCATGACTTTAGTAATCGAGGTGTAATTATGTACTATGTATTCCAAACCAATCCGGGTCGTAATGAAACTTTTATAAAATATTTCTAAACTTAGGTAGTTTTATACCTAGTCCTTTTTAGTTATTATGAATTAAGGTTTCCATTCCAATTTCTATATCCAATTTATAAAGTTCCCCATATCACAAGAGGATGATCAGTGGAAAATTGAGATTACTATTCATATATAAGAGGCTGAAAAAAATCTCGTAAGGCTTGGACATGTGCACACAACAAGCTGCATCTCTCAAAAAATCTGATCAAATGCAGATAATGATGAGATGAAACTGTCATAAAAACATTTGAAACCCAACGGGTTACGCCGAAGCTGGCTAGATACGAGATAAAGAACCCCCGACCGCAGTATATAGAAGCCGAGTACGAGGGTGGTTCGATAAGTACTTCGCCTCACCCACCAGTGGTCACTATGGCAAGAAAAGTTTATTATCTTGTAGAACCATCATAAATAGAAGCTAAAAATTTCAGTCGAATTGAATTTTTGATTTTGTTTTGACTTTGTGTAGAAGCAAGCGTGTCATCGGATTTAGAAAAATGGAAAAAGAGCAATATCGGTCGGTGATTTGATTCTTGTTTTTGGAAGGGAAATTGCGAAGTGAAATCATAGAGCGGAGGCTGTGTACGGTGTCTGGTTCAACAAGTTTCAACGTGGTCGCAAGCGCTATAACTTTGTCACAACATTCTTGACATGCTTAAGATTTAACGAAAAAAATAAAAATAAATTTTTGAAAACTTACCTTATGGGGATCCGTTAAGGCTGAATAAGGCTGTGCAGTATACATAAAGCCTACATTCAAAATTTCATCCAAATTTCGGTCCAGATGGACGGACATGAACTCGTCTCGTTGTGCTGATCAAGAATATACATATGTATATACCTTGTGTGGTCGGAGATGCTTCTACCAATGAGTTGCACACTTTCGACAAAAATGAATATTCCCTTTTTCCAAGGGTGCAAAGATTATTATGAATTCGTATGAATACGGCCACACTGAAAAAGTATATGTAACTTGCAATTTGTACCGTTAAACGGTTTGGAAGCAACCCAAAACAAAGCAAATCAATTCAAAAAAAATTTTTCTTTTTATTTTTCCAATTAGCATAGAAAACATGGTATGGATTCGAGTTAATCTACATATCGGGTAATTAGGTAAATTCTGAATAATATTTATTTTACCTGGGTTCGCCTTGATACCGTGAGTGGTCAAGATGTGACCGAGGAATTACGTTTCTTTCTTAAGAAAGTCACACTTATCTACTTGAATTTTTTAATTCGCTTCTTTTAAGAGTCTTAAATATTTTGCTTAGGGTGGTCATATGTTCTTGAAGGGATGTGTCGTCCATGTAGACAACGAACTTGTTGCCAATACAATCCTTCACGACTTCGTTCATGAGTCTTTGGAATGTCGATGGATAATTTTTTAATTCGAACGGCATTCTAATAAATTCATAGTGGCCTGACGGAGTTGAAAATGCCGTCTTTGGCCTGTCTTCTTCCCTAACAATTTGATGAAAACCCTTCGGTAGTTCGAGGGTTGTAAAACATTGGGATCTACCCAACTTATCTAGCAAAGAGTTCGAATTGAAAATTGGAAATCTGTCATCGACCGTGAATTCATTCAATTTGCGAGTCTTCTCCACAATCCATTAGGGACTGTTATAGGATGAGTTACTCTCTTTTACTATATTCTGCTCAAGCATTTCTTTTATCTGTCTATTTATTTCTTTTTCGTGGATTTTGGGATATCTATATATTTTAGAATATAAGGGCCTATCCTCTGTAGTAATGATTTCGTGGGAAATTCGGTTCGTCGCTGACAAAACGTCTCCATCTCGAAAAAATAAATAATCGGATTCTGCGAGTAAAGCTTCTAGAGCCCGACGTTCATCGTCGCTCAAATGTGCGAGGTTGAAATGGTCTCGTATATAATCTCTATTTACTGGTTGAAGAGCACAAGCGTTGTGCATTGATTCTGGATATTCGTATTGTTGCCTTTGTTGTTAAAATTAAGTCTAGAATTTTGATTTCGGATGACATGTGGCCTGTTACACGACTAATGATTTGCCAGATCGCTCTGAGGTGGGCCGGCGTTGTGATTGGGGTTTGACCGACTACTCAGTTTTTGTCTGGCATTGTTATTATTATTAGACGACTGGTTGTTTTGGCTTGGTTTGTTGTGGCTAATGACAGTGTTACTGTTAGTATTAGTTTTAGTGTTATTTTATTTGTTGTAAGTGATATATTTTTCTGTACCTTTGTGTTATAGCTCTAGGATCGTCCAGTGCTGTAATGTTTGAATATTTCGTTTGTAAAGCAAGCATGGATATGCCTTGATCGACATGAATTCTCAATGAAGTTTCTATTTTATTTATTAATATATTCAGCAAATCGCTATCTACTTTATCGTCCTCATATATTGCTGGCTTATGCTCATCAAACATGTGTTTATTTCGCATTTCGCTTTTTCGAATTCGTGGAATAACTTTCTTTAATTACTCACTTTGATGAATCTGCATCTCAAATACATCCTCGTTAGTTGTCTTGGAGGGCATTTGTTCCATTAGTTTGGCTTTCATCTGTTCGTTTCCCTGGCATAACGCCATAAGGAATCTGACAGACTTTATGAAGGCCAACACGTCATGTTGACCGTCCAGTTGTCGTAGTTGGCAAATCTGTTGAACGACGTCTTTGTTCGATAACCATTGGTTTGGTTGTTGTTCGTATTGTTGTTGTTGCTGTTGTTGTTCTTATTGTTATTGTTGTTGTCTAAGTAGATTCAGGGCTGACCCCTACGACGAGAGGTCGTCGTAGATTTTCTAGCTATTCTTCCATCGTTGTAATTACAATTTTTCGATTTTCGTCGTTTTTTTTTTTTTCTTGGGTACTTTGGGTACATAATATTGTCACTTTGTTCGGTTAATTATTCAATAACAGTTTATCTATAGTAGTTAAGCAAATTAACTTCGGTTAATTCGGAACGTACTTGCTCGAGTTCGACTGCGCCAATTATGGTTTGCTTATTTAAAAATTCGGCAGGAAATGATAATGAAAAAGAATTGAACTTGTGTTTATTTCAACGTGAGTCTTAAGACTAAAACATTATATTTATTTCTAGTAAAGCATAAGTAGCTTAAGTAATGGAGATGACGGAGGAGACGCTTCGTTGCTTACGCGTTAGTTTCATTTATTATTATTCTTATGCAAAAGTGTGTTGGATTGTGTAACTCGCGCACGTGAAGGAGCAATATTGAAGACGCTGTAGCTCTGATTCTTTTGGTTGGATCGCGACAAAAATTTGGGATAACTCAGAAACTGTACTTTAAGATAAAAAAAAAAAAAAAACTCGATTTTTTTACCTAGTCAACATATACAGTTGCGAGCGAAAAAATAGTAGCGCATAACACTTGCCGATATTTATTACTATAACTTGCAAGATCATATTGTAACGTAGACGGCCTGGGTAAACTCGGGTAGTAGGCGCCACAGGGAGAGAAAGTGATTTTTGAGCTAGCGCGGCCAAATTAACGAAAAGAAGAGATGAGCAGGAAGAGAGAGAGAGAGAGAGAGTAGGAGGGCTTGAAAAGTTTTCGCTGCCGCTAAGACAAAAAAAAATAAACTAATTGAATATACGAAAGAAACTAACCATCTCTGTTTTCTTTGCGATTCTGCCGAATTATCTGCGGCCTGACGATCAAACGCCCAACAGCAGAATGGAAGAGGACAGCGGCAGTTCTATATTTTCTATAGCACAATCAGTGGAGGCGGTGACTAAAAAGATCGACCGAATGTGCGAGGCCTTACAACGGTCCTATATAAGTGCACAGCCCCCAGCGGTGCCAGGGCCCGTTTTGCCGCCGGAACACACCACGTGGGGCGGGTTACTAAAACCAAGGCAGGACGCGCTGCCACGGGCCGCTTCCACCACCTACGGATCGATGTGGACGCGATTTAACCCCTGTTTGTTGCCGTTGGTCGAGGAAACTGGATCTTGGGGCGAATTTGAGCGACTGGTAGACAAGGTGGCGAATTACTATCAGTGGGCACAGGATGGGAAATGTTTAGCAGTGGTGTTGAATCTGCGCGGTCGCGCCTCGACATTTTATGGCACCATACCTATGCGTCAACGTTTGCCGGTCGAGCTATCAACTGTTGCGTCATCGGAGACAAGGACCCAGGGAATCATTGCCTGATTTCGCATTGGAATTGGAACGCTTGGCCCAATGCGCTTTTAGTGGAATGCCCGGACATATGTATGACCAGATTCTGGTGCAACAATTTATTGACGGTATGCGCGAAATTCCGCTACAGGGATTAGTAATTTCTAGCCGACCGATTCAGCCACAAGAGGCATTGGATGTAGCCAGTTTGGACACACGGTAAGCCGCCGGTTCTGCAAAGTTAGGTGGTCGAGAGTGGAGACATCCATACACCAAGACGTCGCCAACGAAGACGACGCACAGTGGGGATTTCTGGCATTTAGCATTGCAAAAATCATAGCGTCTAAACCAATAAAGCGATTTCAAAAATTTAAAAAGCATATGATAAAGAATATCTTAAGCTTCAAAATGAATGTTTGTCAAAAGTGCTGGGTGTTTGTGGTGCTGTAATATTCAAGGTCAAAGTCAGAAAATATTTCCAAGCATGTTTTTCCTTTAAAAATGGATCGAAACCCGGTTTCTTTCAATCACAAATGGAATTTTTCATTGTTTTAGACGACTGTGTAACGTTTTTTAATGTTTTAATTTGATTTTTTAACATAATTACAAAAAGAAAAAAAAATTTTTTTTTAATTTTTTTTTAGGTTAATTTTGAAAATTTGCTATTGATGTCTGATTTTCTTCAAAACAATTTTCAATATTTACATCAATATCTAATAAACTCAAAATTTCGGGACTATAGTTGCTATTTTCCAAATCCTTTCGTGATCGCACGTGCCTCAGTGATGCAATAAGTGGGTCCGAAGAGGCTGCTAGCATGTTAAAAAGGTCTTCATTTTGTCTATGACGAGAAATTTTTAATGTATTAGTGTATCTGAACCTTTTGTAGTCCTTGTTTTTACATTCCTGTGCTTCTTCGGATAGCTCTCCAAGTGGTAAACACTGATATTCTATTAAATCCTTTCCGTGAGCCAAAATCCTATGTACCGTTGGGGTAAGTTTTTTTTGCGGATACAATTCAGTCAAAAGATGAGCAGTCTTTGAAGTATATTCGGCAAATTTTTCACCATTTATCATTTCCTTGCAATTTATAACATTCAAGATAACAGCCAACCTTTTAATGATCTCTTGACTAACACCTGTTATAAGAGATGTCATTTCATCATTTTCAAAAAATCTCCTTCAAGTATTTCCATCATTCGTGTTTCCGTATCCGTACTTTGGGCAGTCAACTTTCAGTCCCAGCTTCCGAGAGAATTCAGCTTGTATAATCTCCTTCCTGCTCTGAATATCCTCACGAGATGTTTTATCCGTTTTTGTTTCTCCTGGCCGAGGAAGTGTGTAAGCTAGCTTTAGAATAAAATCCATACATTTTATTCTAAATGCAACGGAGAAATTCCATATTCCTCTTCCTCGGCTAGTTGATGGTTGATCATCTTCGTGCTCCGAATCTACGAATGTATACTCCTCAAGCCAAACTTCATTTTTTTTCACGAAATTTGCCAGATTTCTGCCGCTTGCGATCCACTTTCGCCTTAAATTAGAATGCGTATATTTGATTTTTACCTTAAGCTCCGTACTAGCGTTTTTGAATGAAACGCTCATCTCCTTTAGCAATCCCATTTCAAAATCATTGTAGTTTTCACACTCGTGGAAAACTTTCAAAATCCTTTCATTCTTTAACAACATTTTTGAACAAATAAATAAAACTGTCTTGAATTTTATTGACAAATACTATTCAGTCCTGATTTAAGTTGTTTCCACTTATGAAGTTAAAAATAAACTGTCGCAAACGAGAGGAATAATTAGCTCTTTATTCTATATTTTTTGAATTAACTAGGTAGAACGAAAAGTCGGTATTACCCTATTAATTATGCATTAATTATGTAAAAAACTTAATATTTACATCCAATTAGGACAAATTTTTCATCAACTTAAATAACATTTACCTGTCTTGTTTAGTTTTTCCAAACCAGGTAATTAGCAATTTATCACTGTAGAAAGGCATATTTGTAAACAGGTAGTATTTGCAAAACAGCATTACGCAATGTTATCATTCAAATACAAAGAAGCTACAGGCCGATACGCATGCGCTCTTCTTCTTCCTTATACCTGCAGCGCATTTTTGAGGCGAGGTTGCCTTAGTTTTATGGCTTACGCTTCGCTGTCGCAGGTCTCCGCATATTGGGACTATATACATCTGATAGGTAAATATTTCACCTACCTAGTGTATGTAGTCCGGTATTGATACTCGTTGATCCTTGCTAGTTTTATTCCACCAAAGTTCAAAAAATGCCAATATTTAGTACATTTTTTAAACGCTTCTAGTTTAATAACGATTTAAGTAATTATTAAAATTTATGAAACATGCTATTCATAAAGAACATACTTTTCAGATAAAACCAAAAAATTCAAGATCGATTGTTGAAATCGTCCAATATTCAGTTTTAAAGTTGCGATTTGTTCCTATTCACTAAAAATGTCTCAACTTTGGAAGCCTCTAGCACCCATGAATCTCAACCGATTTCAAAAATTTTTTGGATTCATAATCTCTGAAGTATTTCCTATCGATTGCATATATCATTTTTGCCAAACGCGATTATGAAAAAACGTATTTTTGCAACGCTATTCCAGCAAAAGGCCCAACTGTGCGACGTCGCGTCCAGCTCACGAAAGAGGCACCGCTAACAGCAAGTCACCCTTCGGAAAACAGCAGCATGCCAATGTCGCGGGTCTTCTTTCAGCAGAGGCCATTGCGAATAAATACCGGCGCGGCAGTCTCGGTGTTCAATTGGCCAGATGTGCATCAGCCAATACGAACCCCACCATGCCAGGTAACCACGTATGGTATGGCGTCGTCAACGCTCACCTCCACTGAAGAAACGATGGTAGAGTTGCAAGTGCTTCGCAAGCCCCTGATTTATCGATTCGTCCTGGTGAATGATTCTACGCCTACACTGCTGGGTACTGATTTTTGGCTAGAACACAAGGTCGTGATCGACTTTGATAAGATGCACTTTCACTGGGGTACCATGCGTTTACACGGCCTTTACTCGGGGAATTGGCCGCCTACAAAACATCTAATGCTTAAGGAACTATTGAATCGCTATCGGCCTATTTTTGCCCGAAACTATGACGAGACTGGTCAAACCGACTTAGCCTCTCACCACATCGATACTGGGCCGGCACGCCCTATTTAATATGTGTAGCAAGTTGTTTATGTTGTACATGAATTAGTGTATCTATTTAAACGTTATTTAATGTAATAACTTAATATCTAAAATCCCAAAAATAATCAGCTAAAGAATTTCGAACATTCATTGCTGAGTGACTGCTTCTGTTGCAATGTTCTGTTCTTCAAAAACATCCACATTTGTTGATGCAACTATTCCATTATTAATTTCTGATGTCGTATTTATGTAGTCCAGATCACTGTCCCCATCACGTTCTCTTACATAATTATGTAAAATGCAAGCACATTTTATAATTTGAATGGCTGTGCTAGGTTTTGTCTCAAATTCTTTTTGTAAAATTCGCCATTTCTTAGTTAAAATACCAAGTGCACATTCAATGCACTTCATGGCGATTGATAATCTTTCATTGTATTTTTCAGATTTAGCATTTAATTTTTTTCGAGGATATGGTCTCAAAAAATAATTTTTCAGTGGGTAGGCTTCATCTCCTAAAAAGTTTGGCAAAATTATATTCGAGCCTGGTAGTGCTTGTGGTGGTGGAACATTGAATTTGCCTGCTTCCAGCACTCTAAACAAAGTGGATCCAGAAAATGTGCCACCATCGCTTTGCTTTCCTGTACCACCCACTTCAATTGCTATGAATTTTTTGTCAGCATCTGCTACACCCTGTAAAACAAGGGAAAAATAATGCAAATAATGTGATCTAGTATGATCGACAGTTTGGAAACTTATAACTGATTTCCAAATTATAATGCTTGTTTCGCATATAATGTTGCTTAAGAGTGCTTCTTCCCAGTCGAAAAGCAAATGACAAGTCACGAAACGATTGACCTTAAAATAAAAATATGTGCTTAACAAAATAAAACAGATATAAAAAAGTAAAATTAATAATAAATTTACATGTATATATAATTATTATATTTGCAAAGACTACCACGCCTACCATGAGGATCCGAAGCTGAAACGATAAATATTAAATGGCCATACTTGGAGCTAATGTCTTTCCTAAAGCAAACAGTTGCACCAGATCCTACTGAGGGCAATTTGCAGGAGGACGATGAAAGCATGAATGACATGCTTGCAGATCTATTTGATGAAGATAACACCAATATGTCTGTTATGTCAACACAGTCTTGAAGAATAGACGGAAAACCTACTTATAAAAAAAGGAAAATAAATATGGAAACCGAATTCTTAGAAATAGAAAAAGAGCGACTGGAAATGTTAAAAAACCAAATAGGAAAAGACAAAGAAACAGACAAAGAAAACAAAAACCAAGATTTGTTGTTTTTAAATCACTTTTGCCTTTTTTTGAAAAATTTACCACATCGAAAAGTTGGAAATCAGAAACAAAATACAAAATATAATTATAGCCAAGCTTAAAAATAAGGAACACCTACAACTTTAAAGTACTACTTCTGTTATATACTTACTTACATAATTTACTTTACACTTATTTCAATAATAAAACCAATCGTTCCTCAGCAGAAATTGTTGATCTCGGTTTATTTATTTTGTTATTAATTTTACTTAACAGCAAATCAAATGAATCGATTGACATGCGTAAATATAGCCAAAATCGATCTGGGTGCTCTCGAAGACTACTGTATAGGTAATGAAACTCGCCATACTCTTTTCTCACCCCATTTGTGGGGTGAACGCCAAACCTTCTCCTTGAAAGCCGCTATAGCAAATATAGACAATTAAAGAGAATTCAAAGTCGAAGGTTTGGCGTTCCTTGAAATCTCCTTGAAAGCCGCTATAGCAAATATAGACAATTAAAGAGAATTCAAAGGCGATTTCGTAGAACTTCTTTAGAATAAGTCATTTTTGCAACTAATCAATCGAGCGGTGTCGCTTAGTGCGTGGCCACCTCACTTAACGCGATCGCTCATTAACGTCGCTCGAGAGAGCGTCGCTCAGTCGCTCATCGCTTAATGCGTGGCCGAAGCCTAAAACTACATTGTGGGGCGAGAGCCCCGAATTTAGAACCTTGTGGCATCTCTGCGACCGATTAGCCTTTGATGAAATAGGAGTGATTACCACAAAAAACTCGGAAAATATAGCGGTTGCCCACGCTGCACCATCTGCAACGCACGCAAAGGACCACCTCGAAGAACCGTCGGTCGCCTGCAACCAAGCCTAATGGGAGCCCCTTTCGATCGTCTAGCGATTGACATTCTAGGAACCGCTAGGCCGGCCGTTATGGATTATATTAACCAAGTGGCCGGAATGTGCAGCCTTACCTGACCAGACAGCCGAAACTGTAGCTCGAGCATTGGTACAAGAAGTCTTCTGTCGATTCGGCGTTCTATTCGTTTTACACTCTGATCAAGGACGCAACTTCGAAGCGGGGGTATTCCAGGCCTGTATGCGGCTGATCACTGTTGAAAAGGCACGTACCACGCCGCTGCATCCACAGTCAGACGGCATGGTGGAACGCTTCAATCGCACGTTGCTAGATTACCTGGCAAAGTTTGTATCTACTAGCCAGCATGATTGGGATGAGCTACTGCCCATGGCGTTATTGGCCTACAGGTCAGCGGTTCATGAAAGCCCCGGTTATTCTCCCGCAATGCTAACTTTTGGAAGAGAACTTAGGCTGCCTAACGATTTATTATTTGGAACACCAGCTCCTGCCCCTACGGAAGTCTCGGAATTCTTGGTTAACAGTCTCCTGACTTTTCTGTTGGCCTTTTTTTAAACTCATTTCGAAATTGGTCCCGAAGATTTTTCCATTTTTTTTCAAACAGTCTCCTGAAGGTTAAGCAAAAAAATTTATTATGTGAATAAAATTAATCATTTACAGATATTTAGCAACGGGTGCTTCTTTTACTTCATTGTCGTATGCATTTAAAATTGGAAGGACTACAGTCTCCGTTATTGTAAAGGAAACAGTCAAGGCACTTTGGGAGGAGTTGCAGTCAAAGCACATGCCACAGCCTTCAAAAGAAATGATTATTAAGATAGCTGATGACTTTTGGAATTGTGGAACAGATACTAATTTGCCTGGATCAAGTATTGAAATGCCCTACGTTTTTGTAGGCGATGAAGCATATCCGCTATTGGAAACTCTGTTAAGTCCATACTCAAGCCGCACTATTAATGCTGAAAGAGAGTATTTCAACAAGCGAATCTCCCGAGCTCGCAGATGCATTGAATGTGTTTTTGGAATTATGACTTCCAAATGGCGTTTGCTCTGGAAGCCAATTGAAACCGATCTAGATTTCGTCGACATTATTGTAAAGGCAATTTGTATTCTGCATAATGCAATTATTGACCTTGAGGGAAGTCCCAATGTCAATCAGGACACACACACAAGCAATGAAAATAATGGAAGTGAAGAGTGATGCTTTTTGCAGTTTTATGTGTACAAATAGGCTTTGAAATTAAAAATCCACAAATATAATATAAGCAAAACTTACTTGGTACTTGGAGACTTTTCTCAATCTCTTTCCAATTCTTTTCAACCACCAGCCGATTGTGGTAGTTTTTACATTTTTGGTCCCACAAAACAGAACGACAAAAAATTTCCGTTATTAAGTCTCCAACATTTATGTTCGGACTCGAACTCATTTTAGCATTTTCTTCCTTGGACTGTTTAATTGCATTTGAAAGCAAATACACAAAAATATAAAGTGTTTGCACCAAACTGTTATTAAAGCTTGAGTTGCGCAAAAACATTTTTCAACCAAAAATCAACTGTTTTTTAAGCTCAGAACGCAACGAAAACACACGTATAACAACAGCTGGATGAAGCGATAAAGCGATTCAGAATCGCTTTCTCGCAACTCGCTTCAACTTGTCGCTTTGGCTCTCTTCTCGCTTCGCTTGCACTCTGACATGAATTCAGCGATTCCATATATATTCGAATGCAGAGCTTTCTCGCTCATTGTCGCTCAATATTATCGCATCGCTTATCGCGGCCAC
The DNA here is from genome assembly GCA_018150345.1 of Drosophila equinoxialis. Lineage (NCBI taxonomy): Eukaryota > Metazoa > Arthropoda > Insecta > Diptera > Drosophilidae > Drosophila > Drosophila equinoxialis. The sequence continues at coordinate 1,759,813 of JAECWI010000168.1, forward strand.
TCTGACATCAGCCTAAGGAGGGGGTAATGTAACGTAGACGGCCTGGGTGGCAACTCGGGTAGTAGGCAAACTGTCTCCATAAAGAAGCGGCCGCCAAAGTTATTTTTGAACTATCGCGGCCAACTTAACGAAGAGAAGAGAAGCGGAGGAAGTGAGAGAGAAGGAGGGCTTGAAAAGTTTTCGCTGCCGCCAAGACAAGAAAAATAAAGGAATTGAATAAACGAAAGAAACTAACCATCTCTGTTTTCTTTGCAATTCTGCAAACCAACAGCTCGGCCACGGGTGGCGTTATTTTGTTCCACAAAGGCAAAATACGTTACAATATTCTGATCTATTTCATACCTCTTTTTAACGACTTAACTTTTTTTCTACTTCATTTTAAGCTAAATTGTCAAATTTAGAGCGAGCAAAATAAAAGTAGTGAAGGACCTTTCTTTGCAGGAAACTTAAACTATTGCTAGAAGGTTGGTGTTTTTACTCTATTTAATGTGTTAAGGGTTCACGATACAAGAATCATTGAAGTATTTCAATTTGCAGACTTAAATGGGCCAGGGTACCTCTGTCTTTTGAGAAGAGGATTCAGATCAGAAACCTTATAGTTAAGGGAAAAACTTACAGAGAAGTCCAAGAAATATTTTACTGCTCTCTAACTGCAGTGCAAAATTCAATAAAACGTGAAAAAACATCAGAAAGACATGTTCGAAATCTTAAAATCTCGCCCAAATTAGAAAAAAGAATAGAGCGAGTCTCAACGCTTCGTCCGTTTGCATCTGCTGTGGCGATCAAGGAAGAGCTTGAATTGCCGGCCAGTGTTTGGACAGTGCATCGAGAGTTAGCATTAAATAACTTGAACGCTCGCCGCAGTCCTCGAAAAGTTCCGCTTCTCTCACAGAAATACATAAACAAACGGATTGAATTCTCAAACTCCACCTAAATTGGCCTGTGGAGAAATGGCTCAACATACTGTGGTCAGATGGGTCCAAAATTGTGATGCTTGGACAGAGAGGATCTATTCGTCGACCGAAAAACACGGACTACAGTCCGCAGTACTCCACCAAGACTATTGAATATGTCGAATGAAGTGTGTTGTTGTCGTTCTGTATTTAGTTAATTGTACTAATATGCGTCTTTTTATTTTATACTCAAGCTATTAAATGGTGAAATGGACTTAGCTGAGTTATTGACTCAGGTTAATAAAAAAGAAATAAAAATTGTAAAGGTAAAAAGAATGTGTATAAGAATATACTCACCAGTTCTGACACAAGGGTTAATGTGCAGAGTAAGCCTTCACAACTAAAGATATTAATAAGCAAGAATACGCAAAAAAAAAAACACGTATCACAGAGTCGCGGGTAGGCAAAAGACGAGAACGCAAATCAAACAAGAATAGGAAAGATCGGGAAAGCGCGTCAAATTGAATACATGTAACAACAATTTGTTCTCAAAAGCGCGAAAGTTAGCTACAACGGTAAAGACACAAAAGTAAAAGAAAAAGTAGAGTATTGTTGTAGGCTTTAATTTATGTATGTATAAACAAAAGCGACTGAAAGAATTCGCGAAATGAAAATCAAATTCGGATATTGATATTTTAACTAAACCGATAATGAGTTTAAAAGTTATAAAACAGTTTTTAATCGCGCGAAAAAAATAAAATTTGATAAGCGCATAAAAAAACATGTGTCCTCTGCAACGAAAGAAAGTTCATATCATATTTCATAAAATAGCATGTTTCATAAAATTTAATAATTACTTAAATCGTTATTAAACTAGAGGCGTTTAAAAAATACACTTAATATTGGCGTTTTTTGAACTTTGGTGGAATACAAGTAACAATACAGGACTACATACACTAGGTTGGTGAAATATTTACCTATCAGATGGTCCCAATATGCGGAGACCTGCAACACATATGCGTAAGGCATAAAACTAAGGCAACCTCGCCTAAAAAATGAGCTGAAGGTATAAGGAAGAAGAAGAGCGCATGCATATTGGCCTGTAGCTTCTTTATATTTAAATGATAACATTGCGTAATGCTGTTTTGCAAATAATACCTGTATATACAATGTTAGATTTCAAACTGTTATTTAAAACTATGAAAAATTGGTTCTTTTACCTAATAATGTAAATATTAAGTTTCTTACCTTTTTCTTACAAAAAAGGAAATACCTATTTTGAGCTCTACCTAGTTACTTCAAAAAATATAATATAAAAGTGCTAATTATTCCTCTCGGTTGCGACACTTTATTTTTAACTTTATAAGTGAAAATACCTTAAATCCGGACTGAATAGTATTTGTCAATATAATTCAAGAGAGTTTTATTTATTAGTGTAAACATGTTGTTAACGAATGAAAGGATTTTGAAATGGGATTGCTGAAGGAGATGGGCGTTTCATTCGAAAACACTAGAACGGACATTAACGTAAAAATTAAATATACACACTGTAACTTAAGGCGGCAAGCGTCAGAAATCTGCCACATTTCGTGAAAAAAATTAAGTTTGGCTTGAGGAGTACACGAGATTCGTTGATTCGGAGAAGAAGGAAGGTTGGACTGAAAGTTGACTGCCCAAAACACGGATACGGAGATTTTTTGAAAATCATAAAATGACATCAGGTGGTAGTCAAGAGATCATTAAAAGGTTGGCTGTTATCTTGAATGTTATAAATTGCAAGGAAGTGGTAAATGGTGAAAAATTTGCCGAATAATGGTGTTTACCAATTTGAGAGCTATCCGAAGAAGCACAGGAATGTAAAACAAGGACTACACAAGGTTCAGATACACTAATACACTAAAAACTTCTTGTGTTAGGCAAAATGAAGACCTTTTTAACATGCTGGCAGCCTTTTCGGAACCACTTATTGCATCACTGAGACACGTGCGATTACGAAAGGATTTCGAAAATAGCAATTATAGTCCCGAAATGTTTAGTTTATTAGATATTGATGTAAATATTACAAATTATTTTGATGAAAATCAGCCATCAATAGAAAATTTTCAAAATTAACCTAAAAGCCAGAGGGTAGGGGCTAATTTCGACCGCGCCGAAGTTTGTATACCCTTGCAAGTTGTTTGTCACTCTTTGCTCTTTTGTAGCCGTCAAAGTGGAAGAACGCTTTATCTAATTTTTGATGAAAGTCACATCTTACGTAGAACAAGTAGCTGGATCACTCTTGGCGGTAAGCATTTGATGGTGACTGACTCAATGCCATCGTAGCCAGGGCTTTTGGTTGTCTTAATGCAGTTAATCTCCATTGCGACCATTGTGACTCGACCGATGGGAAGAGCCATCTGAAGTGGGGCCTCAAGGAAGGACTGGGTGGCATTGGTATCTACTGCGCTGCAGGTGCTGAAAGGTGTGAACGAGTTGGGTAAATGGGCCGCAAACTCTTCGTCTTTGTCCCCGTTGGATCTGCACCATGAGCCATTTGGACTCTCCTGGCGGTGGGTCACTTTAAGTACCTTGTGGCTTGCCAAAGATTATGGTCAGGCTGGTTGGATTCAAGTCTCTGGAGGTAGGCAGCAGTGGCTTCATTGCGGACTTGAAAATAAAGCGTTTTTAGCTCCTTCGTGGCACGGTTAAGGGCCCTTTTGTCCAGAGGGTTACGGCTGAGTTGCCAGACACGTCTCAAACGTCTTATCTTACGCAAGGCGTTTTTGATTTCATCAGACCAGGCGAACATGTCCCTCTGAGGTGTTGGACGGTGTCTGCTGCTAGTTGGAGGACTACAGGCGCAGGTCATAGATGAGATAGACGTCATAGATGTCTCGGGTAAGCTTTTCCACAGTTTCGTCGATGTCCTCTCCACTGTTGAGGCAGCCGTTGGGCTGAGTGATCTCAAGCATAGTTTTAAAAGAGTCTATGTTGGAGTTTTTCCTGAGTAGCCTGGTGGTGCGTATTGTCGACTCGACTGGGATGTCTATCCAAATCTTCACAGCAGATTACAGGTTGTGGTCTGTAACTGTAACTGTATGCAGTTGCTGTTGATACCTCTCGAGTTAGCAAAGTCCAGCACATCGGGGATCTTGGCCGGATAAGTAGGCCAGTAGGTGGGTTGGTCGGATGAACGGGTGGTCAGGTTGAGGGTATGTATGCATGGGAAAAGTGCACGACCCTTTGGGTTGTTGAGCCTGGACCCCCACCAGGTGTGATTGGCGTTAAAGTCGCCTCCAGCCAGGAACCTAGGCCCAAAACTGCTAATAATGCTTGACAATGCCGATGGAGGTGACAATTCGAAGGTAAGTCGCTTGCAGCCACGGATGTCAGAGAGGTGCGCTTGCAGAGTAATTTAGCCTGGACTTTATGAGAATGCCAGAGCCTTGCCGTTTGGGTGGTTACAGTGTAGTAAATCATAGCCGCTGACTATGAAGTATGACTGGTCTGTGTGGTGGGTTTCAAAGATTAAAAGAATGTCGACATTGTTGCTTTTCAAAAACAAGTCGACCTCTGGCCTACTTTTGCATAGGCCGTTAGTGTTACCATAATTTTGGTCGTCTGCTCCAATTGGGCCTGAAGGTGTTTGATGATTTGCTTGAGACACTAATTGCGAGGTTTAACCGCGATAAACGTCCGTACACTTGGACAGTCACAACGAGAGTGATTAGATATTGATGTATTTATTGAAAATTATTTTGAAGAAAACCAGCCATGAATAGCAAATTTTCAAAGTTAACCTAAAAAAAATTAGAAAATAGAAATAGAAATAGAATAGAAAATTAAATTAAAACATTAAAAAATGTTATATAGTCCTTTAAAACAAAGAAAAATTCCGTTTGTGATTGAAAAAATCTGGTTTCGCTCCATTTTTAAAGGAAAAACATGCTTGGAAATATTTCCTGACTTTGACTTGAATATTACAGCACCACGAACACCCAGAACTCTTGGCAATCATTCATTTTGAAGCTTAATGTATTTTTTATCATAAGCTTTTTAAATTTTTTAATTCGCTTTATCGGTTTAAAAGCTTTATTTTTTGCAATGTAAAATGCCAAAAGGTACCACTGTGCGGCGCTAGAGTGCTCGTGTGTTTGAAAGAGTGAGCGAAATAGCATCTGCTAGAAAGCATCTAAAAAGAATTTAATATACATCTGTTGTTCAAAATTTAAAATATGTGTTTCGTTTGGTGCATGGTAAACCGAAGTTGGCTATTCATTATTATATTAATTACTCACTTCATTCTATTATTACTTTAATTAAGCAATTGCAATTAATAATGTTTGTCTATTGACGGTTACACAAAGTGCGGGAAGTATTGCACAGGGTGGTGGTCTTAGAAGGCGCTGTGATCGTGGCTTGCAGCTCGACATGCAAAAATGTATGAAGCGAACTGGGAAATCATTTGAATTTCCGTCAGCTGGGGTTCATAAGCTCCAAAAGGAACAATACGGAACAATCGTCCTGCAAAGAAAGTGTCTCCCAATCAGGAGATTGAATTTGTTTATGTCAAAAGTTCTTTAAATACTTTTTTCGGCTACATTACTTGTTCGTATGTTCCGCCACAGTCTGACTTGGAAGTATACATACGTCATTTGAAAGCCATTCGATTTGTTTCGTCACAACTCTGACAAAGACATGCTTATTGTTTTGAAAAATTTTATTTTATCTGAGATTGCCGGAAACATCTCAAATGATTCTTCTTTCTTATTGATTCTTCTATCAAGCGAATTTGTAATAGATGTGACTTCTGGACAACTTCAGGGTTGTTGACAGATATCATTTGACAAATTTGAGAGAGGGTCTTGAAATGAGCAACAATTTGAGAGCGAAACAATATCTGTCAAACAATAACTGTCAGCTAAAGACCTTTTGAAAAAAAACTCAGCGCAAAGTGTTTTTTGCTGTGTTGGCAGATGTAAGGCTAGATGAATGCCTGAAATTTTAAATATAATTTGTATTAAATCAAAAATATGTTTTTCTTTTAAATAAAATGTATTTATTTGAAAATATTTTAGACGTTATTGTTGTATATTTATTTTATTATATTTAGTATCAATATAGTATTAAGAACACTTATTAAATTAATTTTGCATATTTTATTTTATTTATATACATATATATATACATAATGCATGTATTATCTTTAATTAATTTTCACTAAGTTTTACAATATGTAAAGAATTCAAATTTTCCGCGCTTATTGAAGCGAATCTGATTCGCAAAGCATACTCAAAAAACACTTTGCTTCATTGTGAGAGATTAAAGTGTCCGATAATAACCAGAGCAAACTGTCGGTTTACAACACTTATTTGCGAACACCAAGAATCGGTCAACTGTTATTTGCATGCTTTGATATTTTCCTTATAAATCGCGTTCAAAGCTATAGCTTCGATGATTTATAGGTAAAACGCAGAGTGGACTTCAAGCAGCTCGGCGGTGTAAGGGGTAGAGGTCCTGCCTAGAGTTGACGAAACCCAGGTTCAAACCCCGCCCAAAACTGTTTAGTTTTGGATTTTCATTTTTTTCCTTTTTAATAACTATTTTTTTAAATGTCAAAATACTTTTTTTTGATGATTTGTAATTGGAAACATTTTTTATATACATATGTTGAAGCTTGTACGCTTGAGGTAATACTAGCTATACGCACGCCATTATGAACTTTATTTTTCGGGCAGGTTAAAAATATGATAAATGCAAAACTCCTCAATGCTTGTAGAAGAAAATTTCATCAAGAGAAAACTGCATTCAATTAAAGTATAGTCCCTTGTGCATTTCCACTTGTCATCCCTGATATTAAAGGGAATGCTGAAGTATGCATGGTTCGCTTCAAAGTTTGTTTGTTTCCTTTAAAGTTGGTATATTTTTGCACAAAAGCATTATTTTAGCATGTTCATAGTTTTGGAAAAATGTATGTAATTCCTGTTTTCATGATTTATATCACAACAAAAAATGTGAAGGCAGAAGTTAATTCGTGTATTTTACGTCTGTATTCGTATATTTTACATTTATAATTTTGTAAAGGCAAAAAAAAATTCAATCAAAAATCATAAAATGACGTATTTTGCTATTTAAAAAAATAGTTCTTAAAAAGGCAAAATAAAATTAAAATCCAAAACTAACTAGTTTTGTGCGGCGGTTGATCCAGGGTTTCGTCAACTTTACTCAGGGCCTCTACCCCTTACACCGCCGAGCTGCTTGAAGTCCACTCTACGTTTTACCTTTAAGTCATCGAAGCTATAGCTTTGAACGCGATTTATAAGGAAAATATAGAATAGTGCGCCGAAATATTTCACACAGCTTCAAATGACGGGGTATTCTACAACATATCCAAAATTCATCGAAATCGGTGATTCGCATACCTGAAGCTCCCCTTGTCTTCTTTAATCCATCCAATGATCCCAATACTTTTCAGAGTTGGCGTGCCTTCTTGCCTTCTTTAATCCATCCAATGATCCCAATACTTTTCAGAGTTGGCGTGCAATCAACTTATTAAACCTTAATGACTTCAAGTGTGAAGTTATGTCTTTTAATAGATGCAATTCATAAGTAACAACTTATTACCTTCAGAATACTCTCTTAGGGCACTGATTGTAGGGGGGCAGAACTTCCTTCGTAGTTGGGAGCAGCTAAATGAAGTTCCTTCTTTTTTATTTTCCTCCAAAAAAATGTGGGCACGTGGAAATCTCTATTACACATGGTTAATTCACTTATCTATTTGAACTAAAACTAATTTAACTAAAAACGGGTAATTAATCCCGCTTGGAGAGAAGCGTGGGGAGTACTTATTGTGGGGAGACCGGTCGGCATCATCGTAAGAGCGACGCAAGGTAAAAAGCTCGCCTCCCTCAGTCCTTAACCATTGCCCGTTTTTAAAACAGTGACTTAACAATAACTTTGCTACTTTTAAAGCAATTGTCATAAAAATGTCTATATCTCAGTTTAACATAGCTATTAATGACTGTGCTAATCTTAATCAAGATAGGGGAGTATATCATATAGCTCTTATAAAAACTATAAAACATTGACTTTTATGACTCTGCCAAATGACTGTTCCAAAGCTCGTACCGGTGTACAAATACCCGGTTAGAAGCTAGTACTTTGTATAATCTTTCCAGCTGAGTTGTATCTTGCAATCAATGGAAAACAATCAGGTAAACTGTCTAGATAACATTCTTAAACAAACTTTACGTTTAATTAAATCCTTCGGGCGTGGTAGTTTTTTCGAAGAAGAATGTTTTATACGTCACACAAAAAGGTTATTAGTTTTTCTGGATAGTTATGAACTACTTATTTCTATTATCACCAGACAATATAGTATCTGTAAGAAAAATATTATTTAATTGAAAAACTGTTGGAGTAAAATATTGCATATTAAAACTAAGAAATTGGATTGGCTGGTGGAACTAAATTTCAACTGAGTCTTAAAAAATGAGTTTAATTTGTATTTATAATTTTTTGCAGATTTTTTTACCTATATCACTTTGCCTTTTATGCATATCACTATCGATTCAGCGGACAATATCGGACTCTTGCGTTACTCTCATCTTATTTGTTTATTCAAGTATGTGATTCTTATACATATATAAAGTAATGGTTTTGCGATAATGAAATTTGTTATATATATTCAGCACTCGATGATATTCTTTTTTCATCGATATGAGTTGCCGGCTATTATGGCACAGAGGAATATGTATGTCGTAACACGAAACCAGGTGAATCCAACCAGAGGAGCTGGAGATGGTGAAGATGCTGCTCATGTGGTTCCTAATGAGCGGCAGGCGTCTTTGAGTAGAGCTCGCCTAATTGTCATGCGTCTTTTCCGTCAAATAGCAGCCCAGCGTCTGACTCAAAGGCAGTCAAATCAGCAGCCACAAGAAGAAAGAGAGGCCCAAGCCCAACGGCAGCAAGAAGCCAACCTTATTACAGTCTCATTGGGCATTGCTTTAGTGTATCTAAGACGCTTACCCATAGTAGGCCAGTGGTTACAGCGCCGTGAACAGTTTTCCACAGACCGAAGAATCTTTTTAGGGCATGGCGGTGATGGTAGAGTAATAAACGATAATTTGCAGCGTGTCAATGTTGAAAATATAGCGGAAACTATACGTAACCCCAATTATATAACAATACGAGGCGGAGGAACACTTGAAGTAGGAGAAACGCAAGCAACTAGCAGAATAGCGTGTGTATCAGGTGAGATATATTGATATGTTTCCGTGTAGTTTTTGCCTGTTAGTTTTGACTGCTAGTAGTAATTTCCCATTAATAAAAATGTTCAACAAACAAAAAAACTGGATAGGCGTTAACTCGTTTCGACACACTTGCACTTCTGCTCTGATATGGTAAAAAAAAAATATTAAAAAAGGTTACATCGGCTATACCAAAGTATAAATACCCTTGAATACCTTGACCATAGATGTTTTATAAGTTCGAAATTTTTTTTCCTTTTAGACTCTTTTTGTTTAAACTCTTTTTGTTTAGCTATACCAGCAATTTCTTTTTCATCTTCTTCCCCATTCCTTCAACAAATCATGTGTATGTATGGAAGTTAACAAACAATTCAACGAACTGCTCTCGTACTAAGCCTTAATGTGTGCAGGTTGAAACGCAACAGCGAGAATCTAAGCATAAATATGCTGCCCTAAAGTGGTGACCGAGAGTTACAAAAGTACTTCTTATGTATTTAGTTTTAAATGCACATTTCAATTATGTACATAGGTTTATTTCTGCTATTATTTCCTTCGACATATTATACTACATAATACATTATCTACTTAATTCATCTATTTGAGTTGGAACGATCGACGGTTAACCCTGACGGGGACCACTGGACGAACACAATCAGAATTCACATTCTAAAGAACATGAAAGTGACTATTCGGAAAAAAGGAGACCAATCAAATAGTGAAACATACATATATAAAAATACAAACAAATAAAAGTGACAGCGCGAGTAATAGCGTAAGGTGACTTTATAAGTAATTTGCCATAAATTGAATCGGGAGTTTAAATAAAAACAGGAGGTTTGAATTTGGGAATTTGAATTCGATAAAACACTGTTCTAGCCAACCGCCAATAAATTGGACCTATATGGACATGGAATGAATGAATTGAATGGGTTGTTCACAAAAAAGGAGTTGAATCAAACGGTGATAGGAACAAACGACTCACCATTGACTTTCGAAAGTTAAACGAGCTGACCATTGCCGAGCGGAACCCAATGCCTAGCATTCCAATGACTCGAGTGAATCTTGAAAAACTATTCCCGAAAAAGTCAAATCGATTCAGGAATATCCCGAGCCAAAGCCATTAGGATCGTTTGAGGGCCTTGCTAGTGACTACAGACTTTGCATTATCGCAAGACACTTAACCAACAACAGAAGTATGTCGGCATAGTCAGAAAAGCCAGACATTAAATAAGCTTTCGACCTTATAGCCTATGCTTCGGCCGACGGTATTCGAACAGTGCTGACCCAAGGCGGAAAGCCAATAAAACTTATATCCCGAATATTAAAGATCAGTGAGTCACCTTACGCCATTTCTTAATGGTAACCGATAAAACCAATAAAAACGACCAATGTCAAATAAGTAGTTAATACCGAAAACAATCGCGCACATATCAGCGGCGCAAGAAAATTTAAAACAAATACCTTGTGAGTACTTGCCAATAATATCCGAATTAACTAATGAAATTGTTTTACTATAAATTACAAAGTGTGCACTGCTGCTAAGTACGACTGTCACGCAAAAAAACAAGAACTTGTGGAAACGCCCATACCGTCTTTTCCGTGCGAAATGCTGTATATATATTGATATTATCTCCACTGACCACAAGATATTCCTGACCTGCGTAAACAAGTTTTCCAAATTCGCTGTTGTACAACCCTTACTATCCCGAACAATAACGGATATCACTATCCCAATATTACAGTTAGTCAATATTTTCTAAAAATTAAATTTATTGTGCCAAGGAAGCATCGTTTAATTCAGAAACGATTACTATAATGTTAAAATCCCGATTTGAAATAGACATAGTTACCGAAAAACCAGGTGACATGATTCAAGCACAACACACTGATTTGCCAGAAAATATTAAAGACAAGATAAACAAAACCTAGGAATATCAACTCAAAAGATGCAACGCAAATAGACAAAAAAGAGAATTCGACGTAGGTGACCAAAAACTATCCCCATCGTGTTGTGAGGGACGCGTACATGCAGACCTGGCAACGTCTGTACTTATTAAGCGTGGTCCATAAGGGCACTTTGAAGTAAATTCGAAAAAGTTTCTATAAATGACATCATTCGCCATAAGTTGATCACGGTAATACTGTGAGTCCTAGCCGCAGCAGGGTCACGCATTACCCACATCTCCAATGCAAATAACTTTCCCGTGCTAGACGGCAATGTTTTTGACTAATGTGACCGAATTCACGAAAATCATAAATGATACTATACAACTGGCCAAATTATTTCCCATGACGCACACGTGAAAGCATGTAAAAGTAGATATAAATCATGTTCCAAATCGTTTGTCCGCTTTAATAACACTGTGATGGTTAAAAAAAAAACATGGCAAAACTAGATGGTTTTACCCTATTTCGAGTCCTGCGAATCGTTTTTTTAGTTACCACGATGGTTTCATACAACATTTTTTGCGGAAGTTTTTCTTCTAACTATCTAAAATATTGTGATAGTTTTTGCGACCTTTGTGTTTTTATCTTATGATTTTTTCAGGCTTCAGGTCATTTGTTCCAAATAAAATAAAAAACAAAAATAGTTTTTAATTTTCTTCTTTCCGATATATTTCGGTTGCGCAGCGGCAACCGTCTTCAGGGCAACTACAAAAAATACATGAAACATTTAACAATTATGTGACATTTAACAATCTTTTAACATACATTGTTTAACACGTCAGCACCGTTCGACGTGGAGTTAAGAACTAATTATTGTCAAGTAAATGTCTGTATATGTGAGCGCAGTTGTCGCAGTCAGTCTTAAAGTTAAGTCGTGTGGCGCTCGGAGTGTTGATGATATGTAGCATCTCCATGGTGAACCTTTTGTTGTAGTTCCGCTCTTCATCTAATATTATTGTCTCTTCGAAATTCGCTCTCTTTAACAACAACAGAACTGACGATTGGTTTGTAAATGAGACAGAAGTGGAGTTCCCGCCGGATATAAAATCATTGCTATCAAAGGGTCCAAAGTTTGCTCTTCCCATAGAACACGAGAAGCTCCCTCTCATTAAATACATTGCCGATGGAGAGGAAATAGTTCAGACGATCAAGGAAAAAGAGAAACAAGAGGCAGCGCGTACTGCTTTCTCTTTAATGGTTAAAGAGCACAGAGCGATGAAATACATAAATGCAACAGATCGTGCATTATTAGATATAACTCAACGGACATACAAATTTCTTAAACAACATGACGATATTTTAATATTAACTTCTGACGAAGGAAATAAAACGGTAGCAATGAAAAAGATGGATTGTGACCATAGAATGATGGACATATTGTCGGATCTAAACACCTATAGAATCCTCAGGAAAGACCCAACAACACGATTACAGACAAAGAACAACAATCTGGTGGACAAACTACATAAGATGGGGGTTATTTCAAAGATTGAAAAGAACAAAATGACGACAACTACGGCGATCTCTCCAAGAATATATGGACTACCAAAAATACACAAAGAAGGGACACCATTGAGACCAATTTGTTCGTCAATTGGCTCACCATCCTATGGACTTTGTAAATACATTATACAAATTTTAAGGAATATAACATTGGACTCCAAATATAACATAAAAAACGCAACTGAATTCAAACAACGCATAAATAACACTTACATTTGTGACGAGGAGCAATTAATTTCATTTGACGTGGTGTCATTATTCCCAAGCATACCAACGGATCTAGCATTGGATACAATCAGGAACAAATGGAGTAAAATACAGGAACACACAAAGATACCAAAAGCTCTATTTATGGAAATAGTAAAATTCTGCATTCAAGAGAATAGATATTTTACTTATAAGGACCAAATATTTATACAATTAAAAGGAATGCCGATGGGATCTACGGCCTCACCAGTCATTGCGGACATCGTTATGGAAAATCTTCTGGACACTACAATGGATAAACTAACCAGACCACCAAGATTATTAACGAAATATGTAGATGATATTTTTACAATAATACACCAAGATGACATCGAAAAAACACTGGACACCCTAAATTCATTTGACAGGAATATTAAATTTACTATGGAGCTGGAAGACAATGGAAAACTGGCGTATTTGGAGTCTATGATCATCAGACGAGGAAACGAATTAAAACTAAAATGGTATAGGAAACCAACAGCATCAGGACGAATCATCAATTTTAATTCAAAACACCCCAAGACGATGATAATAAATACAGCAAGGAGCTGTATCCAACGGATGCTAAACATTTCGGACAAAATATACCATGAAGAAACGAAGAAGGAAATAATAAATATTTTAAAGGACAACAATTTTCCGGATAACTTAATCAAGACATTGTTCAAAAAACATAAATCCCCCCATTGACAAAACAAAGAATGAAAAAACCTTCTTATCTGTCACTTATGTACCTAAACTATCAGAAAGACTATCACATTCGGATTGTTATGACAAAGCTGGAATAAAAATAGCACACAAACCTGAAAATACCCTCAAACATATATTCAACAAAACAAAATCCAAGATGGAGATGACAAATAGAAGCAATGTGATATACAAAATTCCATGCAATGGACAAGGAAACATACCGTGCAATAAGATATACATAGGGACGACAAAATCGAAATTAAAAACTAGGATTTCCCAACACAAATCTGACTATAAAATGAGACATTATACAGATACACCAAAAACGGCATTAATGACACACTGTGCAACTAGTGGCCATGCACCGAATTTCGAAGAGACATATACAGACATTTACTTGACAATAATTAGTTCTTAACTCCACGTCGAACGGTGCTGACGTGTTAAACAATGTATGTTAAAAGATTGTTAAGTGTCACATAATTGTTAAATGTTTCTTGTATTTTTTGTAGTTGCCCTGAAGACGGTTGCCGCTGCGCAACCGAAATATATCGGAAAGAAGAAAATTAAAAACTATTTTTGTTTTTTATTTTATTTGGAACAAATGACCTGAAGCCTGAAAAAATCATAAGATAAAAACACAAAGGTCGCAAAAACTATCACAATGACAACAACGGATGGCCCGCCGATCGCAACCCAAACCATGGGATTTGCGAAAATAAAACTGAACTACAGCAACACAAAAACAAGAAATTAGTAAGACTGAAAAGTAGTTTAAAATTTCTGTTAAAATGTAGAAAATCTAAATTAATTCCCAATTTTATCAAGAATACCACACGATGCAATAATATTTTTAAGTTTGACAATAACACATTTCCAGACATTAACAAAACATTGGGCAGATATACATATTTCTTTCACACAAAAATATTAAACCTGCTTATAAAACATAAACATAACACTCTCAAAAGATTCAACAACAAATTAGCTGAGACAACAAAAACTCTTAGAAAACAGCTGGACGAACAGAGCATGAGCGCATTTTTGGAGAGAGAACAAAACGCAGTAAAAAGACTAACAGAAACATTGCGTGAACATCATGGGATGAAACATGAGAAACTAAACAACAAACGGAACTTTGCTCTCTTTAACAACAACAGAACTGACGATTGGTTTGTAAATGAGACAGAAGTGGAGTTCCCGCCGGATATAAAATCATTGCTATCAAAGGGTCCGAAGTTTGCTCTTCCCATAGAACACGAGAAGCTCCCTCTCATTAAATACATTGCCGATGGAGAGGAAATAGTTCAGACGATCAAGGAAAAAGAGAAACTAGAGGCAGCGCGTACTGCTTTCTCTTTAATGGTTAAAGAGCACAGAGCGATGAAATACATAAATGCAACAGATCGTGCATTATTAGATATAACTCAACGGACATACAAATTTCTTAAACAACATGACGATATTTTAATATTAACTTCTGACAAAGGAAATAAAACGGTAGCAATGAAAAAGATGGATTATGACCATAGAATGATGGACATATTGTCGGAACTAAACACCTATAGAATCCTCAGGAAAGACCCAACAACACGATTACAGACAAAGAACAACAATCTGGTGGACAAACTACATAAGATGGGGGTTATTTCAAAGATTGAAAAGAACAAAATGACGACAACTACGGCGATATCTCCAAGAATATATGGACTACCAAAAATACACAAAGAAGGGACACCATTGAGACCAATTTGTTCGTCAATTGGCTCACCATCCTATGGACTTTGTAAATACATTATACAAATTTTAAGGAATATAACATTGGACTCCAAATATAACATAAAAAACGCAACTGAATTCAAACAACGCATAAATAACACTTACATTTGTGACGAGGAGCAATTAATTGCCGCTGCGCAACCGAAATATATCGGAAAGAAGAAAATTAAAAACTATTTTTGTTTTTTATTTTATTTGGAACAAATGACCTGAAGCCTGAAAAAATCATAAGATATCTAAAATATTAATTTTTTTTAGTATTCAACTGGCTACAAATGTTGGAAAGACATCTATCCCCTAAATCCGTCGTTCCTGAGTTTTGGGCCGAAACTTGACATCATTTTTTTATGTTTTCTTTTTCGCATTCTGTTAATATTGAATTTATTTTGCTCAATGGCAGCAGGAGTGATACTAGACCTACAGCTCCGAGCAAAAAAATAGTAATGGCATCAACCATTTTAATAATAGCATATAAAATTATGTTTTCGGGCTAGACTGAGATTTGTTGGGATGCAAATTTATTATCTGGCCTGTTATTAATTATATTATGAACAAAAAAAAACACTCCATTTTGATTTTCCGGAAATAATGAAGATTTTGTGTCAATGGTGCCAAATTGAGGCGAGCAAAATAATAGTAGCACATATTTTGAAGAGCCCAAAATATTAAAGTGTACACATTTATTCCAAGGAAATAGGTTTAAAATAAAGACCAAGTTAATATTAGCCTATTAATAATTAGTAGCATGTTTCCTACTTCGGCTGCGCGGCGACGCTGCAGGAAATGTATTAGTTTCTGGCACCTTTCTGGTGTTTTTGTCTTTCATGTACGCTCTGTAGCATTCCAAGGACCTCTTTTAGTGGTTGGCTTTGCAACAGCTACTCACTTCCTCTGCGGGTCACTTTATTAAATCTCCTACTGAATTATCGATACATTGTCTTATTAAAAGACCCAACAAAGTGATATCTTCTCTTCGGCATATGGTACCATACATTTCTCAATAATTTGAATGTATACATGATGTCCATCATGCCACCTATGCAGCATATAGGATCAACACCGTAATAGGAAAAACAGCCCGAGTTTAATAGTCTTGGTGGTGTACTGCGCACTGTACTCCGTGTTTTTCGGTCGACGAATAGATCCTCTCTGTCCAAGCATCACAATTTTGGACCCATGTGACCACAGTATGTAGAGCCATTTCTCCACAGGCCAATTTAGGTGGAGTTTTGAGAATTCAATCCGTTTGTTTATGTACTTCTGTGAGAGAAGCGGAACTTTTCGAGGACTGCGGCGAGCGTTCAAGTTATTTAATGCTAACTCTCGATGCACTGTCCAAACACTGGCCGGCAATTCAAGCTCTTCCTTGATCGCCACAGCAGATGCAAACGGACGAAGCGTTGAGACTCGCTCTATTCTTTTTTCTAATTTGGGCGAGATTTCAAGATTTCGAACATGTCTTTCTGATGTTTTTTCACGTTTTATTGAATTTTGCACTGCAGTTAGTGAGCAGTTAAATATTTCTCGGACTTCCCTGTATGTTTTGCACTCAACAATAAGGTTTCTGATCTGAATCCTCTTCTCAAAAGACAGAGGTACCCTGGCCCATTTAAGTCTGCAAATTGAAATACTTCAATGATTCTTGTATCGTGAACCCTTAACACATTAAATAGAGTAAAAACACCAACCGTCTAGCAATAGTTCAAGTTTCCTGCAAAGAAAGATCCTTCACTACTATTATTTTGCTCGCTCTAAATTTGACAATTTAGCTTAAAAATGAAGTAGAAAAAAAGGTAAGTCACCAAGTGAGGTTACAATGCAATTGACAAGTTTTAGGCATTGCTGATAACCGTACTTCGAGGTATGAAATACATCAGAATATTATCTTGCAAGTTATAGTAATAAATATCGGCAAATGTTATGCGCTACTTTTTTTTGCTCGCAGCTGTATCTAATTTACGATTTAAAATATAGCCATTTAATCCTATTGATTTGTTTTTAGATATCGTAACAAAATCAAACAAACTGTATTTAATTAGTTGTTTGAATACAAACATACCTATTGCCCTATTTACTCTTTTGATTGGTCGTTTCTATTTGAGTGCTGTGATATAGATTGTGCAGCGAATTTTTTTTACTCTGCTTTTAATTCTTTATTTATTTTTTGTTTAGTCGTTTGTCTCAGTTCCTAGCTCAATACTCTAAGTCTGATCTGTTAGATTGTGTAACATCATTTAAGGACTTGTGCGTAATTTTTGACCCAAAACTTTCGTTTAATTTTCATATATCTTCAATTCTTAGTATAATTCGTTGTAACACAAGTTTTATACACTTTAATACACCTACTCTAGAATATTGCTCGCCAATGCCATTCACCTTAGTAGATGTCTGACTAACTACTCTCTTCACGAACCTTTTCGTGTTCTTTGCCAATTTTGTAGCAACCTTTCACCTTATTTCTCCTCATCTTTCGGTCACTACTCTTCGCGCTATACTTTTTAATCCACTACAGCGAAACCACTGAAAATATTCTGGACTTGGATTGGCCGCAACTCATCCCTCATCCTATTCACCTTAGTAGATGTCTTACTCTGTACACGAACCTTTTTCTGTTCTTTGCCAACCTTTCTCACCTTATCTCTCCTCATCTTTCTGTCACTTTACTTCGCTCTTTACTTTTCAATAATCTACAACGAAACCGCTGAATATATTTTAGACATTGCATTGCTTGCAACTCTTCCGTGACAATGGGGGCATAACTGGCACCTTGTGCAAATAAAACACCTCCACCGGGTCGAGAATGTTTAGTTAATAAATAAATATGTGTCGCACCTGTCAGTCAATTGAAACAACACATTAGGTGAACCACCTATGTATGTATCAGTCACTAATTCAACATTATCCGACACGGTTATTCTGCCAAGATACACGACCTCATGTATTATCATTATACCGCATTCAAACTTACTCGATCAATGATTTTTGTCTCTTCTCAATAAACGGTCTCTTGCATGGGCTATGAATATCATATATTTATCGATTTATCCATTTACCGTCTCTTTTCAAACATCTAAAAAAAAATTTTTTTTTAACGAATATAACCCACATGTAATAATAAGATACTTTTAAGTCTAAGGCGCAACTGGGCCCTCCTGACGATAACACGTCCTCGTGTGATACATAATAAGAACCAAGTCCAACAGCGATATGCATTGCTGAGTCTGAAAAAACATTATTTTTATACCCTCTGAAAAAGGTCAGTTTGGTCAGAACTGTTCAACGCATAGAAGGAAGCATCTCCGACCATATAATGTATGTATATACATTCTTAATCAGCACGACGAGACGAGTTTAATTATCATGTCCGTCCGTCTGGATCATCGCAATTTCCTCCTATACTGACTGCCGTTTGTATGGGAGCTATATGATATAGTGTTCCGATCCCCCAGAAAATCTGAGATATACCTTGCAGAATCCACGTGCAAAATTTTTAGCTTTGTAGCTCTTACTGTCTGAATGCAGTTCGCGTCAATCCAGACAGACGGACGCGCATGGCTTTATGAACTTGTCTCGTCGTGCTGATCAAGAATATATATACTATATATGGTCTATCCGTTGCACACTTTTTTCAACAAAATGAATATACCATTTTTGCAAGGGTATAACAACAGTTCAAGACGGCCGTCGCACGGGTTAACCATAGATGTACAAAAATTACATTTAATTGACTGTTTCGTAAAGTTCGAAGGAGGATGTGATCCAATAAGAATGTTCACACCCTAAATGGACCAGGTTCTTTTTATGTCTTGCATTGTTTTGATAGACAGACATTACAATACCTTTTTTTTATTTAGGAGTCGAAGGAAGTCAGCAAAGGCGTTATACGACAAGAACAAGTACACTAGGCAGCCGTAATGTAACACCCTTTCCGGAAATGCCCGAAAGGAAGTCTTCAGAACAGCGACGAGGTATAAATACCGACAATAATAATAAAGACAATACCCTTGTTGGTGCAAAGCAAGATGAAAGAAGAAGACAGGAAACAGAAGGAATGCAAATGGAATAAACGACAGAACCAGCAAGTGTAACTATTGTTAACAGTCAGCAAAAAACGAGACTTACATGTTTGGCTAATGACACAAAAACGAAAGAGTAAAATTAAATTCATCCACAAAAGTAAAAGCAAAGTGCATGTGAAGAAAGAAAGAAGCAATGCAGGCAGTATAAGGACTAGTAATAAATATCATCCAAAATACATCATACATCATTATACAGTAATAAACTTAACCTAGTTTAAGTTTACCTGTGTGTGGTGTGTGTGTGTGGTACTTAAATCTACCAATTATGTCTGTATTTTTTAGAAAGACAAAGGGACTACGTGTATACTGAATTTTCGAAATCAATGTCAATAAATATTTATATTGTATATATGTTAGTGTTCTCCTTGCTTAAGAACTCTTGGTAAAGACTAAGTAGTGCTATTATACATATTTTATTGTTTGGTTTTTCTTATATACATATATATTTAATACTTACAAATGTATGTAAAATTTTTAAAATGGTAAAATAAACAAAAATACATTTTTTTTCGTATGTATATAAGTATGTTTTTTTTTTAAATATATGTGAGTATGTTTGAGAATCGAACTAAAACATTAAAAATTGTTATATAAACTGGCGGTCATGAAAACCGCACCACTGGCAACACTGCCAAACAATTTGAAATTTAACTTGCCGTACGTACTCCGATATTCTGGAGAGAGGTATAAGGAAAATCGTATCGTGAAAACGGTCCAGTTTACACCGAGCCAGATCATCTGGGAATGTTTTCCTTACTACACACGAGGTCCATTATACTTTTTAAACGGAATAATGAATGGAGAAAAATATGGACAAGCGCTAAAGGAGTTTTTGGACCATCAAGCCAAATGTGCAAGTAATGTTTCTATTTGATGCTGTCACCTTTTTCAAACACGAAATTACAAAAAAAATATTTGCAAAATTGTTTTCTTTTTATACCCTTGCAGAGGGTATTATAAAATTGGTCAGATGTTTGTAACGCACAGAAGGAGACGTTTTCAACCCCATAAAGTATTTATATTCTTGATCAGCATGAGAAGCTGAGTCGATATAGCCATGTCCGTCTGTCCGTCCGTCCGTCTGTGCGAATCAACTTCACGCTGGCTGATATTTGAGCTACTTTTATCCCGGAGATGATAAAGTATGAAAATTGTCAGGATCGGACTACTATATCATATAGCTCTAGAACATTTTCGCAAAAATTGGAGTATTCCTATGAAATTTACCAATACGATATTATTGGATATAAAATCTCAGATCCCAAAATTTGTATCTGATCGGATAAATAGAACACAAGTAAGTTACAGTCAATATAAATCGGCTCAAATCTGCCTGCTGCCTACTAAGTCATCATCAAATCAACAGAGCACATGCATACACACACATACGCAGCGCTGTATGTGTATGCGTGCGGTGCAATGCTTAGGGAATGTTGTAAGAAAAAGAAAAAAAATTATGGAAAAAGAGTAATCATTTGAATGTTTTGTTTGTGTATTGATAAATTAAGTTGCACGAAAAGAAATTTCAAAATGTAAAAATATTATTGCTAAGGACTGCAAGGGTATAAAAACTTTGGCATAGCCGAAGTTAGCTTCCTTGATATTTTTAGTTAACATAAGTGTTTTAAGACAAAAAATTTTACTGAAATGAAACGAAAAGCATCAGACAGGAAACCGCAAAATAAGTTGCAGTTAATTTCGTCCTTTAGAAATGTTTGGCACAACGTTATCACCGAGGATCAAGGATATACATAGTATAGAAATAAATTTTTTACTTCACAACGTCTTTTTCCTAGTATATTATCTTATTGTTAATAAAGAAATCTTATTCTACTATTTTTATCTGACCGCGTCAAAGTTTGTATACCCTTGCAACTTTTTGGTAACTTTTTCCTTCGCTATAGCCATCAAAGTGAAATAAGTTTTATCTAAAAAGGATAATGTTTGCTAAAGAACGGCCTACAATCTTAGCACATGAAATAACGATCAAAAGTCACTGTTTTTTAATGATCGTTTCTATGGGAGCTATATGATATAGTCACCCGATCTTTATCAAATTGGGCAGAGTCATTAACAGATATATTAAACTAAATTAGGCTTAATTTGAAAGCGATCACGTTAAAAGAAACGAAGTTATCGACAAAAGTCACTGTTTTTTAATGATCGTTTCTATGGGAGCTATCTGATATAGTCACCCGATCTTAATCAAATTTGGCACAGTTGTTTATAGGTGCAATATTAAATTTCATGACGATAGCTCAGAAAATAGCAAAGTTATTCAGAAAAGTCACTGTTCGTGACTTTGACGTTTGTATGGGAGCTATATGATATAGTGGTCCGATCCGGCTGAATCTGAGATATAAAAACCTTGCAGTAGAGACATACAAGCCTACATGCTCAGCTCTGTAGCTCTATCGGTCTAGGAGGAGTTCGCATCGATCCAGACGAGCGGACAGACGGACGGACGGACGGATGGAGGGACATGGCTATTTGAACTCGTCTCGTCGTGCTGATCAAGAATACATATACTTTATATGGCCTTGTACGCGTTGCAACTGACCAAATTTAATATACCCTTTTTGATAGGGTATAAAAACAAAAAATTGTTGAAAGGTGCAGTTTTCATGACCGCCAGTATACACTGTAAAACATGCTTGAAAGCAATTTTGTAATTTTTGAAAATTTTCTATCAAATGCTGTTTAAATTTTTTAAATAGCTTGCGACATTTCATGTCAATTTCCAAATCCCTGTACTATCCTTCGGGCTTTAGGTGATTATTGGACGGTCCCAAATAGCAAAGAATATGCCCTCAAGCATCAGCTTATTATTTTAGTAATTGGCACGCAAAACAGTTTTTAAATATAACATTTGTATAATTTTTTGAACCTTTATTAAAATTTAAAAATTCCGTCAAAAATCATTAAAAGTTAACTTTTTTCTAAGAGCTAAAAAAGTTATAATTAAAACCAAAAAATTTTGAAATAATTAACGTGCGCAATATTATAGTGTTGATAGCACTATTGTTTACGTCAAAAAAGCAAGACGGCGAGGAAAAGGTGAAGCTTCGAAGACTTCGAGCTGTCTCAAATCCCTTTAGAAACTCTTTAGAAACGTAAGTTTAGAAACGTAAGTAAATATCGTAAAAAGTTTTGCATGAACAATTTTGAAAAACTTTTGAATATCAGATTCTGGTTTAATTACCGTGTGGACAAGCCAATATTTATTTATCTGTTAGAAAATTTGAAAGAGTATGTACCGGGAAGCTCAATTCCGGTCATGCTGCAGCTTTCAGTCACCCTACGCTTTTTAGGTGTTGGACCGCTTAAAGGGGGTAGTCGGAAAAGATTGCGACCTTGCAGTTGCTACGCCAACGGACACAAAAATATTGTGGACAATCATTCCATTGCTGGAAGGAATTGTTTGTCCACAATATATTAAGTTCGACCAAGATCATGGGCGGCTTTTAGCTTCGAAGGCGTACTTTTACCATAAGTACGCTATACTCTACTATACTAATTGGTTGCAAAAATGAATCGAACTACATTAACCGTAAGGGTTACTTTAGTTTGAATGTCATGATTGTGAGTATTGACTATCGTTAAATTGATTACATACATTTTACAAAATTAATTTTTCTTTAAAACCAGATATGTCATAACATGCGGGAGTAATATTCGTCGACTCTACAATGCCAGGCGCATCCCACGATTCCTTTGCATGGAATTTAAGCGCGGCAAGAGAATTTCTTACACTTCGATAGGAAGCTGGTGACCGAAATTCCTGGCTACTTGTGGACTCAGGGTACCCACTGAAACCATTTCTTTTGACTGCATACAGAAGTCTCACGCCAGCGACTGCTCAGAATGTCTTCAATCTGAGGCACTCATCTGCACGGAACATTGTGAAGAGAAGAGAATCGGTACCCTAAAAAAGCCGTTTTAGGTCAATCCAAAGCTGCCTTTTATATCATCCGACTAAAGCGTCGCACATAGTCAATGTGTGTTGTGCTCCTCACAATATTTGCCGTGATCGCAATGACACAAATTTTGTATTCGACTTGCCGTTAGAGGAAACAACAATGATACGCAACGATACGCAAGATGGCCCAGAACCAAACGAAATGCAACCATGTAGTGTTCGCGATGCAATTGCTTCCGTCTAGGTGCATAACCCAACAATTCTCATTGAATCAATATACATATGTAGTTTTACAATATTCTACACTATACAATAATAAATATCTAAATGCAATATTTTTATACCCTTGCAGAGGGTGTTATAAAATTGTTTAGATGTTTGTAACGCACAGAAGGAGACGTTTTCGACCCCATAAAGTTTATATATTCTTGAACAGCATGAGAAGCTGAGTCGATATAACCCGTCCGTCTGTGCGTATACGTTTTACTCAGGCATCTTAAGAGCTATCGGGATTTTTTTGGGTCTATTTATTACTCAAAAAAAAAAAAGTATGAAAATTGTCAGGATCGGATCAGAATATCATATAGCTCTAAAAGAAACATTTTTGAAAAAATTGGAGTATCCCCATGAAATTTACCAAAATTTGAATCTGATCGGATAAATAGAACACAAGTTACAGTCAATATAAATCGGTTCTAGCGCTGCCGGCAGCGCTGCTTGCTGCCTATTGCTGCACCAATTAGGAGCTTGTGCATAAAAATAACACCAAGCATAATTCTACGGTTAGTTAGGGAAGGAAGGTTAATCAAGAGAAGTCTACTAGAATACGAAGGCAAATTGACATTGAGATCTCAGCTTAAGCCAAGAAGAGCAAATAGCAAAAACTGCTTTTGAACGGATTCAAGTCTAATCTGGTGCGAATCATATTGAGGTGACCAAATGCAAGATCCATACTCTAAAATAGGACGGACAAGCGAAGTAAAAAGAATTTTTTTTGTATAGAGTTCGTCAAACCATCTTTTAACGGCCATTGCAACCGTGTTGGAAATATGGATGTTAAAATTTAACTTATGGTCCATAAGTACGCCCAAATCATTCATATTACTTAGATGTTCCAAAGGACTATTGTTTAGAAATAATTGACCAGTTGAGGCCAGGATTGAAAGTTTTTAAGATCAGCTTGTAGCCAACTAAATGAATCTGTATCTTTATAAGTAAGACAAATCTTGACATCGTCAGCATACATGTGGGTTCGCCTTGTATTTTTTTAAAGAAAAACAGTTTTATTAATCCTTTTATTAAGCCTTATTATAACATTCTATTTTATTTTTCGAGTAGCCACGAGGAACACAACCGGTCGTCCAGACTTCACTCTGTTCGCTTATTCTATCGATTGATTTTTCTTATCGATAACACGATAACATTATTAGGTTTAACCTTATGGCCTTTAGCACTGGTTCAACAATCGACTGCTTCTTGTGACTCGTCCCATTCCCACATTCGGCCGGACTGACTTATCATTTGACTCGAATAATGAATCGTCTGATGAATTTACTTGACCATTCCATAGTTTCATATACTCTGCCACAGTTGAGGTTTTCCCAAGGACCTTCGTGTTCCCCTACCTTCTCTACTTCATATCGTCCATGAGACCTAACATTCACAACCCTATATGTCCCAAAATATTTCGCTTTAATTTCCTGCACCATATTGCGTTCGTTTAATAGCTACTAAATCATCTATACTCAGCTTCTTTCTTGCGTTTTTTATTATATCCTTTACGGTTCTCCTCTTGGATTCTCTCAATATTTCGCTGAGCTTCCTGGCTAACGTTAGAGCGTTCAACTTCTGGCTCTTCTACTGCTTCCTCTTCCAAAAGTTCTTGTAATTCAGGGAAGCTATTAGTCTCCAATTTGACACCGGTTAATATTTTGAACGGCGACACGTTTGTGCTTCTGGGAGGGGTACTATTGATTGCTTTTCATAACAAAGTTTTGTTAACATAGGAACAATTATTTTATGGATACGTTCAACTTGACCATTTCCCCTCGGTACTCCGGTAACTATCATTACATGCTGAATGTTTTGCTCTTTACAATAATCTCCGAACTGGTGAGAAACAAATGCAGCTCCTCTATCTGATACAATACGCCTTGGATTTTCAAAAACTGATGCTTGATGCCTAAGTCTATCTACTACAGCTTCTGACGCTGTTTTCTTTGTTGGATAGAGCCAAACAAGTTTCAAAAAAGCGTCGACAACTAAAAATAGATAATTATAACTTTTCGCTGTGGGATCCATAGGTCCTACATGATCCACATGATAAGTCCCTAAAGGCTTATCTTCTTTATTTATTGGAGCTAAGAAACCTTCTTTCTTGCCTGCCTTACCTTCCGAAACATTCGATAGTTTTTTACAATATTACTGGCTTTTTGGAATAACTTTGGTACGTAAAACTTTCTCTCAACTTGGTCTTGGGTTCTTTTAACAGAAAAGTGACCCTTTCTATGTTCAATTTTAATTAATTCCTCTTCTTTCATTTTATTACCACTTCTATGTTCAATCTCATACTCAAATTCTTAAAGAAATAAAGCCCAACGCGAAACTCTTACTGGAATGTCCCTTTTTTACTGTCATTGCAAAAGCACTGCAATCTGTTATGATTTTAAACTTTATACCTAGTAAGTACACGTGCCACTTCTTCAATGCCTTTACTATCGCTAATACAATCCAATTCGTATGAATGGTATTTTTCTTCCGCAGGCTTGGTTTTACGGCTGAGATACTGTACTGGATGGAATAACTGATCATCACTATCTCCCCCATAACCATACATGGACGCATCAGTGTGTACTTTAGTTACCGCCTTTGGGTTATACAATCGTAAAACCCGCGCGCTAATTAAGGCAGCCTTTAGCTGTTCAAATGCGATTTGCTGATCGTCACCGAACACAAACGTTGCATCTTTTCTAAGCAAGTATGACAGTGGTTTCGCTATTAATGCGTAAGACTCTATGAAACGACGGAAATATGAAGTTAATCCCAGGAACCTTTGTATACTCTTACAACTCTGCGGTTTTGGGTAGTTTTTCACCGCCTGCGTTTTTGCTTTAGAAGGCCTTATGGTACCATTTTCAACAAGGTATCCCAAAAACTCTATACTTTCTTTTAAGAACTGACACTTCTGCCATTTAATGCGCAAACCAAACTCCGATGGCCTATTTAACACACGTTTCAGCTTGTAAATTTCCTCTTTAGTATCCTTTGAGAGAATAATAAGATCATTCATATACGTAACGACTGTGCCATCTCGAATTAATTCAATAAATGTCGCAAAAATGTATCGAGAAAATACATGAGGAGAATTTGAAATTCCAAATGAAACATACAAAAACTCGAACTGACCGCTATGTGTCACAAATGCAGTATACTTCCTTGAGTTAGGTTCCACCGGAACATGAAAATATCCATTCTCAAGATCCAAAGTTGTAAACACCTTGCAATCTCTCAATTACATCGTCTATTAATGGCATTGGAAAATGTTCTCTTACAATCTTAGCATTCAAACGTCTATAATCACAGCAAAGTCTTTTTTCTCCATCCTTTCTTGGAACAAGAACTATAGCAGACGCATATTCTGACGTACTTGGTTGAATAATTACTTCAGCTAACCATTTTTCTACTGTCGTATCCACAACACCCTTATCAACGAAAGATAATTGCCTCGGTCGCTCGTATACTGGACACTCGTCACTTAATAAAATTTTCGTTTCGACTGGACTCTCTTTTGACGACTGTGAAGCATAACTGTCAATAAGTTTCTTGACTTCTTTGGCGTCCAATTTAGTTAAATGACACAAATCCATTTCACCCTTTTCCTCTTCGGCTAAAAAGCACAAACCCTCGAATTCCTGTACTATACTATTCTGAGTTTCCACTTCTTTCACTTCTTCTCTAGTCTTAAAAGTAACATTTCCTTTTGTGATAGCCATGTCAGCTAACTCTAAACTCTAAAATGTCGTTTCCAATTACTACTTCATAGTCAATATCTTTTTTGCTAAAAACATGGAAAGTTAAGGGCCATTGAAGACCATCAATAGTATCCTGCGCTTTAAAACTACCTACAGTATTTAGCTCACTTTTACATACTCCAAATAAACGGTTTGGTTCATTGCTTAATTCTATACCATGAAGTTTTCTAACAATGTCATCTCTCATTAAACATTGATCACATCCTGTATCTATAAGTGCCGCCAGTTCAACGTTTCCACATGATATTGTTTTGAAAATAGATTTACCTTTTACATTAATTCCTTGCACATGGTGTTAGCTCTACTGTACTCCTTTTTAGTATCTACCTACTGATGCTTTATGCCCTAGCTGATCGCATTTAAAGCACTTTATCTTCGGACACTCACTCGACAAATGAAATACTTCTCCACACATAAAACATTTTCTCGGCTGTTTGAACATTTCTGATTTTCTATTATCCCTTTCCTTATGATTTCTGTTTATATTTACCATTTGAGGGCGACCAAGGGCGACCTTTTCGTAAATTATAATCTGTTTCTTAAGCTGCATGACTGCCTTTGGTTGATACGAGTTACTTTTGTTAGCTTTTGAATCGGGTATTCCTTCTATAAAATATTCTATAAACTAGCTTCATCTAAATTTATGGAACGGCCTATTTCCTTCAGACTATAAAGGTATTCACGAAAATCTTCATTTGTGCGGTTACGTCTGTTTCGCAACAACTTATGTACTTCAATTGATGATACTCCTGAGCCGAACTCGCCTAGCAAAATTCTTTTTAATGATAGCCAATCAGTCACTCCTCTCTCACTACACACAAAAACTTTTGCTGCTCCTTTCAATAATTGCTTCGCATAGATAAACTTCTGTAGCGTGTTCCATTGAACTGCTTCTGCATCATCTTCAAAATCCCGTAACCAATTCTCCATTGACGGTTGACCTGACCCACTGAACGAAGAAAGAGAATCCTCAATGTCACGCAAAGTAAAATTATTTCTAACTACAGTTGGTTTTGTAGACTAAAATGATACTGCATCATCATTTTCCGATTTAACCTCGACTTCGTCATCAACCATACCGAAATGCTCCAGAAGACGGTTTTGAAACGATTGCTTTCTACCAGTTACTGCCAAATTTAAAGTGGCCAACTTTGTTTGAGCTCATTTACATTTAAACTTAATACTTCGTCTCGATTCATTTTGCATTCGTCGTAGCTTACTCGTTACAGCTGAAATTTAAATATTTCACAAAAATATCGACGCATTTCCGGGAAAGTATCGTACGCATTTTGCAGATGCAAATTCCAACGATCGTCAATCTTTTTTGCGCTTCCAGCCTCTTTGCCACACAAATATCAGGGTGCTCCCTGTGCTGCTCACACCTCCACGATTCTCGAAACAATAGATTGCATAATTAAGACAAATAAAAAAATTAACCAAAATGTTAAGTAAAATAAATAAATTTTGGGAATATATATGGGATTACCTTTAATATTTTTAAAGAAAAACAATTTTATTGAATTTTATTAATCCTTTAATATAACATTCTATTTTATTTTTCGAGTAGCCACGAGGAACACAACCGGTCGTCCAGACTTCACTTTACTCTCCTTTTCTGTCTATTAATTTTTTTCATCGATAACATTGTTAAGTTCAACCTTATGGCCTTCAGCACTGGTTCAACAATCGACTGCTTCTTGTGACTCGTCCCATTTCCACAGGAATGGAATCGGAAAAAGAAGACTTCAAAAGTACCTTCTATTTTCTATTTGTTAAGTATTCTCGAACCCAAGAAAGGAAAAGAGTTTGAAATCCAATGACGTTCTGTTTAGAAAGTAATAAAGTATGATTAACAGAATCGAAGGCTTTGCTGAAGTCAGTGAATATGACATCAGTTTGTTCAGTCATCATTAAAACAACAGAGCACACGCATACACACAGACGCAGCGCTACATGATCTTTACGTGTATGTTGTAAGAAAAAAAGTGTAGTAAAAAGAGTAGTAATTTGAATGTTTTGTGTGTGTATTGATGTTGAGTTGCAGGGAAAGAAATTTCAAAATGTAAAAATATTATTCCCAAGGACTGCAAGGGTATATAAACTTTAGTATAACCGAAGTTAGCTTCTTTGATATTTTTTTATTCCATTTGAGCTACAAATCTTTCGAATATAGCGTTAATTTTTTTTTTTTTTCTTCTCGCTGCTGCGTCATATACTTCAACATCTGCTTCATTTCCTAGCTGCACTTGTTGAGCTCCCGCAGCTCATCCACGTCGTCCCTAAAATTGCTGGGACCGGCTACTTCTGCGTCGTCTGGCTATTTATTGTGGCCCTCACTGCTGAAGCGACCCCTTTTTGATATTGTCTGGACGTTGACGCGTACAATGCGAAGTACGTTAAAGTGGCCCATACGACACCAGGACATAGCCTGTTTCGCGCGAGCCCAAGCAGAGATCTGTCCACCTCCCGCCCGACCGAACGTGGGGCGCAGCTGTATATTGGACGGCACGATCGCGTGGACAAATACAAATATAACGGACAAACAATTAAAAATATGATTAACTACAGCTAATTACGAGCTAAATGAGCCAAAATATAGGTTTTCACAAGAGAAAGAGAGGCTTCTGATCTGATTACGGGATACAGAAGATTGTAATCAGAACATAGGACTCGAAAAGGTTCATGCAAAGAATAGTTAGAACTACAATGTTTTAAGGATAGAGGAATAAAATTTCTAGTAGGTCTACGGGGTACAGATAGGTTTAACTGGTTCAATAGCTCAGGAGAGTCTATTTCACCTATTAAAAGTTTATAAATAAAGACAGCACCAAGCATTACTCTACGATTAATTAATGAAATAAGATTGATTAAAAGAAGTCTACTGGAGTATGGTGGCATATTGATATTGCGATCCCAATTTAGACCGCGAAGAGCAAATAGCAAAAATTGCTTTTGAACAGATTCAATTTTAATTTGGTGCGGTGATCATATGCAAGATCCGTACTCTAAGATAGGACGGATTTATGAAGTATACAAAATTTTGTTTCTGTACGGATCGTCACTCTTTTGACTAATGTTTCACAAACCCCAGAACGTTCATTTCTTTACTAACTGTAGTAGAAATATGAGAATTAAAAGTTAATTGGTTCATAAAAACACATAGATCATTGATAATATCTAACCGCTCCAAGGCAGCGTCGTTAAGATAATAAGTTGCTAAGTATGGAGTGCATCTATAAAAAGACATAACTTTTTATTTAGAGCCGTTAAGGTTTAATAGGTTGGTTTCACACCAACTCTGAAGATCATTAAGATCCGATTGAAGTAGGCAAGAAGACGATATGTCTTTAAAACTGAGGTAAAGCTTAACATCATCCGCGTACATAAGCACCCGAAAATGTAACACTACCAATGGAAGATCATTGATAAAAAGAGTGAATAGCAATGGACCCAAATGACTACCCTGAGGTACTTCAGAAGTCACTTGGATGGTCTTAGAAAATGAAGACTTAAAGAGGACCTTTTGTGTACGCTTAGAAAGGTATTGAAGAATGTAATCTAGCAAAAGGCTGGGGATGCCAAGTGCATTTAACTTATATAAAAGCAGAGTGTGATTAACAGAGTCAAAGGCCTTGCTAAAATCAGTATTAATGACATCAGTTTGCACGGCAGTCTTAAACCCTTTGATTGAGTTAGAAGTAAATTCTAATAGGTTAGTAGTTGTCGATCTACGTTTTTTAAACCCATGTTGGGATGACGAAATGATTGAGCTACAAAAGTGCTGCAATTGAGACGTTATTATTTTCTCAAATGCTTTGGGTATGGCAGACAGTTTAGAAATACCCCTATAATTGGAGGCTTCGGACTTTTTTTCCCTTTTTATGAAGAGGAATAATATATGATTCCTTCCAGATGGATGGGAAGGCGGAAGATGTAACGGACAGTGTAAACAACTTAAGTATTGGCTTACATTGGGCCTCTGCGCAAAACCTTAATACGCAGCCTGGTATTCCATCAAGGCCAGGTGCATATATTGGTTTGACGGAACTAAGCACGCTAAAAACCGAACTTTCTTCAAACACAGGGTCTAAAATGCAATCAGACGATTGCAAGTGATAAGGATAAGGAGGATTTGCTTGATAAATCGAAGAGGAATAAGTCGTTTTAAAAAGCAGCAAACATATCCGCAAGTGCCCGATCATTGTCAGCTTTATTGTTTTCGAAAGACAGGTAAGACGGGTGCACTGATATCTTACGTTTTCCATTGACGAATTTATAAAATTGCTTAGGATCGCGAGAAAACCTAAGTTTACATCTCTGAAGATCATCCTTATTGCGTTGTGAATTCAGCACCATAAAACTTGATCGAGCAACTACGTATAGGGTAAAAATCCGATGCTTTACCGGATTTTTTAAATCTTTTATAGCATCTCGATTTTACGTTCTTCAAGTTACATAACTCACGTGAGAACCAAGGAGGTTTATTAGACCATCCTTGAGTCACACGCGGCACACAAACATCAAAGAACGACTCAAGAGTTTTATAGAAGACAGAAATGGCAGAGTCCATATCCCTGCAAGTATACAGATATGTCCAATCATTAGTTAACAAGAGTTTTTTAACTTTAGTAAAGTTTGTCATGCGAAAACTTCGGATTGGAGGCATCGAGTTATTATGTCGAGACATAACCACAAAAAGGAAGGTCAATGGTTACATCCAGAGTTGGATGAAAGTTGTCTTCAGGGATAACTAAGGGATCAGTCCTGGAAATATCGCAGTTGGAAGAATCCAACACAAATACCAGATCTAGTGATCTGTTCCGACTATTCCGGACAGGATTTATTTATATGAGTTAGGGACAACTCAAACAGACCATCTATGAAAAAATATGACGAGGAGGACAACAGTAATAAAGAATCATATGAGAATGTCCAGACAATCTCAGGTAAATTAAAATCTCCCAGAACAACGAGCAAGTCGTTGTCAAAGACATATGAGGAAACAAGTTGAATAGCTTAATGGTGAATGTATACTGCCAAGTCGGACTGTGGTGCAATATACGATCAAGTAATATAGGCAGAAAAAGAATTAAGAGAAATTTTAAAACAAACAAATTCAATCTCCTGATTGGAAGACTGCACAATTTCAGACGACATCGCCAAATCAACAGCGATCAAAACACCACCACCATTGCGGATAGTCCGATCATGTCTATATATTAAATATTTTGAGGGGAAAATTGAAGTATCGGCAATATCAGGCTTCAGCCAAGTCTCAGTAAAGGCAAGAATATGAAAGTGAAAAGCTAAACTATCTACATAGAGTCTAGAGAGTTTAGACTTTAGTCCCCGTACGTTCTGATAGGCCAGAGTTAGGGACGAAATTAGTTTTTTGACTCGCCAACAGGTGCAGACGAGCCGGAAGGAACGTTATTCACAAAAACAGGTAGCAGGCTAATCGGAAGCCGATTCTTCTTTTTTATTGTATTTTCTTTTACAATAAGGTGTTCCGGCCAAAAATCTCTATGACATATTTGGCCAAAAAGATCTGTCGAGACACTTATTTTTAAGGACGAAATGTCTCGAGTATATGAAAAACGGAACTTTTCCACAGCAATGTTTGGTGCTTGAACTTTGCCCTGGATGAAGGCTATGACTTCTTCAGAAGTAGTATTGGGATCAAGCCGCGAAATACAAATTTGCTTTTTGGGTGGAACTACAACAAGGGAACTAGAAGTGCCAGGCACAGCAGTAGTAGGACGGTTCGGAAACTACAACCGATATCATGTTAGTAGGTGGGATACTGTCTCCAGGGGAAATGGGAAGAGACTCCACACCTTCCAAGGCCGGACTCCTAAAAGATATCAGCTGCTGTATATTTGATGACATAGGGTCATTGTCGGAAGCTGTAACTGGTAGAGAACGATATGCCGACGGACTGAGGTACGCGCTCTGAAACCTGGCCCTCTTCCGGGTCGGAGATTCAATCAAAAGTTTAGAACTTCTGAATTAAACCTCCATCGCCAAGAGCTCTTCTTGGAGCTTATGAACGCCAGCTGACAGGGTTTTAAACGCATCCCCAGACCGTTTCATAAAACTGCGCAACTCGAGCTCCAAGCCACGACACGAATCACAGCCCCATTTAAGGCCGCCACACTGTGCAATACTATCCCGCACCTTGACTGTATAACTAGCACATTTAAAGTGCATTACATTGTCACACAGCCAACAGTAAAGAAAGTCTTCACTAGTCTTCTTGCTGGGGTTACTGCAATTATATTTGCAACAGACAGACATTATTAAATAATTGATTTATCACAAACAACTTATAAATCAATATGTAAATGAAAAGGGAAAAATGTATATATGTTAAGAGAGGTGTATACAAACCAAAGCAAAAGCTAACTGCAATATGCAAATTAGAAAGAGAAAACAAGAAAAAAAAAGAGAATATTTTTTTTTTGTATTACAACACACAACAACAAAAACTTGTCACAAGCGCGAAGTTAAAAAGCGGCGAGCGCGATCAAAAGAGAAAGCAGAAGAATAGAGAGCACCAACACCACACAAACTAAAACAAACTATGAACTGTAAATTGAGAGCGCAGGTGGGAGCAAAAATATAACGAAATCAGAAACTAAGCAGCGCAACAACAAAATTATATTTGCGTTTGTTAAAGTTTTGATATTAATATAAGTGATAATAAATTTAATCAAACTTCGCGATGAGTATAGCGTTTATTAAAAATTGGTAAAGGCAATGAATTTAAATTGAATATTATAAATTAACTTCACGAAGGAACGAAAGACAGTAATTAAGCGAGAGCGCAAAAAAAACCCGACCGACTTCGATGAGTGATAATATATTTGATGGCGTTGGTGTCGGAGCAATCACCACCTCGGGAGAGCCCGGTAGCCACGCTCAGCACCTCTTCGAATGGAGTTAGCGGCTGTATGTTGCAGGGGCCGCCGAAGGTAGCTCTCGTCTTCCAGTCTTTCCAAACCTTAAAAAGACGTAATAATTTGTTGTAGTACCAGAAAGAGAATGTAATTTTTTGGACACTTACTCGGCGCCACTATTCGACGCTTTTTGTTAATGGGCCCATGCCTTTAAGGCTCGTCCCGAGCCTTTGCCACATGGACTATATTACCTTTTATGTAGCTCTTGGCTACGTCGGGATGGGACGTCATAAAATTCATGATAAAAGCCTTTTGGGTTGGAGTACAATGTCTTCCCCTATAAAAACAAAATTAGGCATAAAAAATTTAAAAAATTTAATTTACTTTTTCACAGCTCTTTTTGAATTAAAGCAGGGATGTCAACTTGACAATCATATTGTCAACTAAAAATCGTAAATTTTAAAATAATCACCGCGCTCAGTATTTGAATTGAACCAGAGATGCCAACTTAGTACATTTTTTTAAAACTGTAATTTTTTCCATTTCTAGCAGGTTGGCAGGTTCAGTTATAGTTGTTTCGTGCAAAAGCTCCCTGTGTTTAATTTTTTCAATGGAGTTTTCGTAAAATAATAAATTAAATATGAAAAAAAAAACATTTTTGGCGATCGCTTAAATGCAGATCTATTCAAAAATTATTAAAATTTATTTCAAAACTTCCAATTTATATAAAGAGTTCCTTTTAAAAGTGAAGTGATAAACTTCGTGTTTTTATAAAATAAGACGTCGCGTATAAAATATTCAGAATTAAATACACACAGCGCATATACTTTATCGGTTTCCGAACCCATGAAGTATATGTTATGGAATTCGCGGTGGTATTATAATATATTTTTAGAGCTTTACTTTTTACAGAGCTCCTTTTAAGAGTGTGACTTTATCTTTCGTTAGGCAAAATGATGCATTGACTTATATACTAGATTCCTAATTCATATATTCAGAAATGGTTATTTTGGTGACAGCCCCCTTTTCGTAAAGCCCTCGCTATCTAGCCAGTTTTTGTTGAGATTTATTCAACTTCAACTTTTACACTTTTTACTTTCTTTTCACTATTCTGTATGAGTTAATGATGGATATATATATATATATTAGTAGTAAATCTAGACAAATGAAATAAAATATATCCATTTTTAATTAAAAAGAACCAGCAACGTTATTTTATGTATCACCATACAATTGGTCCTTCGAGCAGGATTTGGATTCTGTTGGGATAGGCAATTCTACTCAAGGTTAAGATGGAGAAACTAAAGGCAACACGCACCAAATTAAAGTCCAGCCTCACGCGGCTGCTTACACTTTCGAAGTAACCACTTGTGAACTGCACATCGGATGTATTTATTTATAAATACGGGCGGATATATAGTTAGCTCTCGCGTTTCTCCACGGTACGCTGACTCCTACAGATTAAGTAAAACCGTGCCCTGCACCCCGAACAACCAGAAACTGCTGAATGAGTTCCGGGTAGTATACCCGCCCTCATTAAAAGTCACGTTGACAACACACACATCCCATAACCTTAAGTACATTGTGACCCATTTGATCCACACTATCCACTTGTTCCATTAATGACTTCCTATACATAGAGTAAGCACTTTAACTTCCTGTCACATAGCATAAGCACTTTTCCATTCTTTGTAACCAACCCGTTTCTGCTGACTTCACTGGAAGCGCGACCTACTCTTAACATCGGCTCAACACCCTCCGATCTCTGAAAGAGCCTTAGTCTTAGTTGGGTCTTAGTCTGGCCTCGGAACCAGAGGTTCATTCAAGTAATAAACCAATTATAACTTTGGACAACCACACTAAGGATCGGGAAATACCATATAACCTTTGCAACAGGTAAGGTATGTACATAACAAGTATATAAAAGTGTGTAGGTCGCTATGGAAGAGCGGGAAACCTCACACTTTTATTAGTATGTAGGAAATTAAATGTGAATAAAGAAATGTTGTACTTATCAGGAATTCCGCCGATGCAAGCTGGAGGAGCGGAAGGATATCCGGCTCGAAGGACATGTTTGGTTCCGTTATGCAATTTTGGCGGGTGCCAGTTTCTTCTGTGTCTGGTGAGTGAGTAATGAAATTAGAACGCGCGAGAACTTCGTTTAAAAATAATTATGATTTATTCAAGATTCACAAAGTGTCCTGACTCACACGAAATGGTTCGGGATGAACTATTACAATCGAAATATAAAAATCTCAAGGAAAAAAAGGAACGGGTGTTCGCATGAAAATCTCGTACTCGATTGAAGATGGCGATTCCCATCAGAATCCAAGTCGCGCTCCTTAGAGTGACCGTATCCGCCGAGGATCAAAAAACCCACCCCACAGCTCTTCGCCGCTCACTGCAGTACACCCGGTGGCGTGAACACCCACAATGGACCAACAGAGAGACCTCATTACGTCCAAAATATACAAAACACTACTTAACAGTTCAAATTCAATACTCTACAATCATATTAAGCAAAGTATCAGAAGTAAAATATATAAAATATCATCGACATAAGAAAAAATCATACTGTTATGCAAAGAAAACCATATCCCCTACCTCCCGCTCCTAAATAGAACAATAACCCCTCCATTGTCTTTGCCTGCCGTTATAAGCACTACACTACAAAAATATAGCAAACCCAATACACCGACGAGTATTTATAGGCGGCACTTCCTCGATCTCAAGGCTAAAAACAACAATCACACATTTATATATACACACGGCTCGTTGCAACACAACACTGGTACCACCGAAAAGGAAACTTTACAAAGAGGAATACTACCGCACTTCACATCAATACTATCAGCCAAAACCATAGCCATTCTTGACGTAATTAAACTAATTCAAAGTAGAAAAGGTAACTTTGTATAGGTATATTCTGATTCTCTCTCATCTTTAAAATCTATCGGGAACATTGACAACAACAACTTTTATCCAACATTAATTAGGAATCTTGTTACCAAATCTGCACCCAAAATAAAACTTCTTAGGATCCCCAGTCATTGTGGCATTGAAGGGAACGAGCTTGACGATTCGGTAGCCATGTCTACAATCTTTAGTCCGTAACATGGTACCCTCAACTTCAACACTAAAGACATCAACAAATTTCTTATAAGCAAAAATATTCAACAACTTAGGAATAACATTAAACACTGCAATAGATGGTACCAACAAGTCAACACTAGCCTAACGAACTCAAGACACTATCTGAAATCATTTAGCCAAAACATAATAACATGTAGAGACCAAATAAAAATAGTAACGCTTAGACTACGACACACACGGCTCACCCAAAAAGTATATTTCGACCTCAACAACATCACCACATGCCCAAACTGTTAATGTACAAGTGACCTCAACATTACCCACATCCTTAAAGAATGCCCAGCAACCCAGCACCTTAGGAAACAAATTTTCAAAAATACCTACCCCTTTTTCCTCTTTTAAATCTAACTGCAGAAAATGCATCCCAAATAATCCAATTCCTTAACCATACACAAATATACCACTTATTGTATGCAAATATGTAAATTTGTAAGTTTGTAAATTTGTAAATTTGTAAATTTGTAAATTTGTAAATTTGTAAATTTGTAAATTTGTAAATTTGTAAATTTGTAAATTTGTAAATTTGTAAATTTGTAATTTTGTAAATTTGTAATTTTGTAAATTTGTAAATTTGTAAATTTGTAAATTTGTAAATTTGTAAATTTGTAAATTTGTAAATTTGTAAATTTGTAAATTTGTAAATATGTAAATACAAAGCCGATGGCCTTAGCCGCCAGTGATTTAGTTCATAAGTTAGCAATAAATTTAATTATTATTAACTTTACTATAAATAAATAAATAAGACAGAAATAACAAGACAAGTTGATTGAACCCTCAGTGTATATATGATGTATGCACATAAACATGTTCATATATGTGTGGACATTTCTACATACACATACAGACATACATATATTCACATAAGCAATGTAGCACAAGCGTAACTTGAGCTAGGGCTATGAACGCTGACTAAGCATTTTAATGCAAGGGCCTTAAATTATAGGTATGTATGTACAGTTTCAAAAATCTATCTTGCGAATTCTTGCGAATTCCTTGCTCAGATTTCCAACATACAATTTTATTTTAAAAAAAACTTATAAACTTCCAAAGATTTAAATATAAAAAAAAAAAAACAAATAACTTACGATAGTAAGATTCGCGAAACTCTACAAATTTTGTTGTCCTAGATGCTTCAGATCAGAATTAAGTCAATGAGCCAGGGCGAAAGTTCGTCAGAACTCGTAAAACTTTCGAACGTCTAGGAATCCTCACCACTTACTGAAATTCAAACTAATGCCTTAAAATAAAAAGATTCATTTGTGTTATTCGTTTTAAAGATCTTCGTATGTAGATAAAATGGCATTACAATTTAGAGAAGGAGAGCAGAAGGCTAAGTCTACATTTGTAAATGTTATGAGTAGAGTAGTAGTTGTGATCTCGTTTGTTTTTTTTTAACACTATGCTATAAGGTTTCTAAACTGAGTGGTGATACATAAAATAACTTTTGTGGTTCGTTTTAATTCAAAATAGATTTATTTTATTCCATTTGATGTTTTCTGTTGGCCAATTATCAATTAACTAAACTCAACATACATTCTTATTTCACCACACGCTTGATATTGCATCAGCCAAAAAAAGTTTGACCATGCAACTTAAAGACCAGAATAATGAAATACAAAAGATCGTTTACACTCAAATTTAAATTAAGCAATTAGCAACCGTTCCTCAAACAAGGTTTCTGAAACAGGCAGGTTAGCCACCTTGGTTATGGGACTCTTCATCTCTCTTGTAGGTGTCTTTATCTTAAGGGCTCGTGTAGACCATCTCGATGATAAGTGTCAGGATCGACACCGCTGGAGGAGTATGAGAGTCCGTCACTAATACGAGGT
This sequence comes from Drosophila equinoxialis, assembly GCA_018150345.1. Lineage (NCBI taxonomy): Eukaryota > Metazoa > Arthropoda > Insecta > Diptera > Drosophilidae > Drosophila > Drosophila equinoxialis. Next base: position 1,799,009 of record JAECWI010000168.1, read on the forward strand.
CACCATGCTTCAGGTTTGCCGATTTCATTAACCATTTTGGCCTCTGCTGCAACGACGTAAGGTACTCCAGATGCCACCATTTCCAAAAGCCTTGCAACATGGCTGAGATTACTGTCAGTAATCTAATCGGTTTGCTGGCACTTTGTCTCAACCTCCATCTGGCACTGAGGTGTTAGGACCATCGATCTGCTACTACGAGCGTTAACAACGTATGCATTTGTTCAAATGTAAGAACGGCATGGCCGACTACTCGGTGTAAATGACGCTTCACAGAGTGCACAGCCGATTCCTATTTGCCTCCCCAGTAAGGCGCATGTGGCCGGTATGAACTTCCAGTTGATGCCTTTAATCAATAACGCCTCTGCTATTTTGTTATGGTGCAGCCAAAATTAGACAAATTGTTCCATTTCATTAAGACTTCGTTTGGCTCCCATGAAATTGCGTCCGTTGTCGCTGAACATTGTTACATATTTGCCTCGCCGTGAGTTGAAACGTCTGAAACCAGTCAAAAAAGTATCAGTGCTAAGGTCTATTACCATTGTCAAATGTAAAGCTGAGGTTGCCATAAACACGAAGAGACATAAGTATCCCTTTTCTTTTCGAGCATTACTTCCCTTGTGTGCCTTAGTCATGATTGGGCCAGCATATTCACTGCCTGTATTTTTGAACGGATATGCTTGCCGAACTCGCACTGCTGGTAGTGCATCCATTAGTTGGTGGCTGGTATGTGTTTGCTGTCTATAGCACCTTAGACAGGTGTGAGTAACCTTACGAATCAGATTTCCGGCTTCCATTACATAGAAATTTTGACGAACGATGACAAAAAGTGCCGAAACTCTTGGTTCTAAATTATGTTGATGCTCGTGTTACAAGATCAGGTTAGATTTGCGATGCTTCTTCGGCAAGATGAGCGGATGCTTCGCTGAATATGATAACTCTGAATTATTGAGGCGACCTCCTACACCTAGAAGCCCAACGTGTTTTAGAATCGGCGTCAGGGTACACAGTTTCGAGGTTTCGTAGGTTCGAGGTTTCGTTTCGTAGCGATTTTAGTTCTTCATGCCATTTGTTTTGCTGCAAACATAGATTTCTAGCTGCCTTATACTAGTCATAGGATATCGAGAGAGAATCCGACCTTTCTTGAGGGTGTTTTATGCGGCGCTAGGCTCGGCCAGAATGAAACACGACCAATAAGTTCCTCGAGAGGAGATGACTCGTTCATGGTTCTTGCCAAAGTAACTAATATTGTAGTTTTGAACTCCTTTTGGTACTCATCTGAAATAAAGTTAAAAATTTGTGTATCATTGTCTTTACCTAAGTTAAGATGTCTATGAGCCAATGAAAGTCTTCAAACTAGATGGCAAATGGTTCAGCCATGCTAGCACAATTGTCGAATCACACCAGGCATAGACGGTGCTTTCTAGATCCTTCCAAGCCAACTTGATTGATGTGATCAGCCGACTTAGCAGAAGTGCTTAAGTGGAGCGACACTTATGCCATATCGATACTTATGCCACTGGTCTGCCAGTTTGGTTGGAAGCGGTGAATCCCAATCTAGGTTGAGAAGGCAGAGTTCTTGAAACAGGATCTTGAATTAAACTATGACCGGCGGCAGTAGCACTTGTCTTTTTGAACTTTCTGTGCATTCGCTCAACTTTATACCATATGTGAAGATGTCAGATTTGGGTTCCCAATGTATTCCTAATACCTTGACGAGGAGGCATCTGCAGTCACACTTGCCGATGCTGATTGTTCTAAATGATAGATTCCGTGAGTACTGGACACCCATTTTTTCAAGCTCTAGCTGTGCTTGACTTAATAGTAGAATCAGTTCATCTTTGTTATCTTTGCTCCGGTCAGGATATCGTCCACATTGAAATCTTCCAAAAGAATCTTGGCTGCTGTTGGATATTTATCATTTAGGTCGATGGAAAGTTGTTCTAAGACACGAACGGCTAAAAACGGTGCATGGACTGTTCCATAGGTTATCGTACAAAGCTGGTAATGTTACAACTCTTCAGTTGGGTTTTCTCTCCATACTATTCAATGATAATTCCGGTGATTTTCAGAAATCCATATCTGCCTAACATTTTTATGGTTTCTGCGCAAAGAACATACTTGTGAGCTCCGAAGCGCAAACACACATCCATTAGGTTACTTATGCCCACTAGTAACTCGTCGTTTAGTGATCTGCCACTCTTATACTTATAAGATCCATCAAATACAATTCTCAGTTTGGTACCAATACCCGAATGGTGAGGCATATAGAAAATGTGTTCTGGCGGTGCATTTGTCCTCTCTGTCTCATCAAGAATGCGCAAATGTCCTAAAGCAATGTTTTCGCGCCTGAACTTCGAATACTCTTCTTTTAGCCAAATTTGACATCCGAGTTCTTAAATGGAAGCTCAACACCATAGCTTCCATTTGAGTCACGAAAGTGTTTGGAGTGAAAATGATTTTCGACTTTCAACTCATCAGCAGTGGGCGGCAAACTGCCACTGAATTTGTTGATGAATTTGCTTCGATCGTTGATAACAGGGATGCTGTATTTGTTCCTCGTTTAGCTGGAATTGAGGTGATCACCCACCCGAATATTGTGGTTATTGCAATTATGTTCCCATACTGTTCGAATACTTTCTTTCCTGTGAATACGGACTACACGTTGTAGCTACCCAACAAAATGCCCACATGCTTAGCGCTGGTTTCCAGTGAATCAGCCAGTTCTAACCCATCGAAAATTTTCAATACGGCAGGGTCGACTTCGTCCTTTGGCAAAAGAGTGGTTATCTTACCTAAAACATGAGCTGTAATATCTAGTGTAATATTAATTCATTTATTTATTTACGTCAACTAACACAGCAGTCGACGAAAAAGCTTAAGCTAAAAGACAAATAACAATTAATTGCAGAAGGTAGCTTAGCTTTATAAACAACAAAACATAATTGCACAAGGTGCCAGCTTTGCCCCGATGCAGATCCAATGTGGTCAGGGATGAGTTGCAGCCAATCCAAGTCCAGAATATAATCAACGGTTTCGCTGTAGATGATTAAAAAGTATATCGCGAAGAGAAGTGATAGAAAGACGTGGAGAGATAAGATGAGAAATGTTGTTAAAAGATTGGCAAAAAACAAGAAAAGGTTCGTGAAGAGAGTAGTTAGTCAGACATCTACTAAGGTGAAGAGGAAAAAAAGTTTCTGGTCCGACAGGAGGGAACACATAAATATAGCGTATCTAGTAAATTGGTAGATATGACTTCACCGTTGACTAGTTTATGTAGAAAGAGAATGCCAAATACCAGCCTACGGTTGTAAAGTGAACGAAGATTAATAAGAAGAAGTCTGTCAAAATCAGAAGGTAGGCGAAAACTCGGGTCCCAATTGACACCACGTAACGTGCACGTCAGGAATTGCTTGTGTACCGATTCAATACTATGCTGGTGAACATCATATTGAGAGTTTCACACTGGCGAGCAATATTCTAGAGTAGGGAAAACTAACGAAGTGTATAAAACCTTTGTTACATAGGGATCATCAATTCTTTAGCCCAACGTTTCATAAAGCCAAGAAGACTGCATGCTCTATTGACAATTGAAGATATATGAAAATTAAATGAAAGTTTTGGGTCAGTCAAAACGCCTAAGTCTTTAAATGATGGTACACAATCTAACAGAACAGACATAATAGAGTATTAAGCTATTATCGGCTGAAAGTCATAAAAGAGCACTTTGAGTCATTAAGGTGTAATTAATTACATGACACCAATCACAGAATGCATCGAGATGTGATTGCAAATACTGTTGGTAAGAAGGATCACTATAAGAATAACAAATCTTGACGTCATCTGAAAATATGAGCATAAGCCAAGGCCAAAGCCAAATCATTTATAAACAGGGTAAATAACAGTGGGTCCAGATGACTGCCTTGGGGTACACCTGACGTAACTCGAACAGTTTTAGATATTGAGGAACGAAAAGGTTCTTCCAACAAGATATGATTTTAATCAAGCTAATAGTTTCGGCGAAAAGCCCATGATTTTAAGTTTCGTAATGTGGGCGGTAGACAAAGTAAACGGTAAGAGTTTCGGGTTATTGAGTAATAATAGCTTTTATTTTATTTATTTAACTGTACTTATAGTTATTCTTAATGTGTTCACCGAGTAATTATTTTTCTTTATCTGTCTTGCTTCCATCAACTCTCAGCCAAGACTGACTCTCACGCCCGACCCGCCAAACTTACCCCTGTATCAGAGAGTGCTTAAAAACCGCGATCGAAGACTAGCAAGAGAGCGAGTGTGACCGTCTCTCCTGCTACAACTCGGCCGTCCTGACTGTAAGATTTCCTGATCCTTACATTCTTAACGTTACAATAAGGTAAAATCTTATAACTACAATATAGTTAGGTACATTACACAAAATATAACAGTTATCATTATTTTCATAACTTTTAATCGTTTTTTTTACCTATCCAATGCTTTATATTATGGCTACTCCATACACATTGATAAGGGTTACGACTAAGCTGAAAGCCTTCCACATCCTTAATTAGAAACCGGTCATTTTTGAGAAGCTTGTCTATTACATAACGCCCTTTGTGTTTCGGGATTAGCTTTTTTGACGCTCCTATAGTTGAATCAAAATTCTTCACCATAATTAATCCCCTGCCTTATATCCTGTGGAATTTACCGTTTTGCCATTATAATGCTGCTCATTGTAATTCTGGATTTTCCTTTGATGTATTTCCCCATCCTTTTTAATTGTTTCCAAATTTTGTTCATTATTCACTATTCATCTCCAACTTTGCCTTTTTGCTCTACACCGAAACCACTCCATGACCTATTGAAGAAAGATAGGGTGTTTAAATTTGGAAAGGTAGAACTGGATTGTTTTTCGTTGTTCAAAGATAAATTTGTAGAAGCGCCGGTGTTGGCAATATATAACCATGTTAATGCAAAGGAAAGAGGACAAAAAGCTGCACCCTGTTTTTTATTTCTCAAAACGGACGACGGACGTGGAATCAACGTATCACAGTTTCGAACTAGAGACCTTGGCAATAGTGTATGCAGTCCGCAAGTTCAGAGTGTATTTACAGGGAAGGTATTTTAAGGTACTTACAGATTGTAGTTCGCTGACTCTCACTCTCAATCGAATTGAATTAAACCCAAGAATTGCGAGATGGGCTCTTGAGCTACAGAATTATGATTATGAAGTAGTGCACAGGGCAGGCAAGCAGATGCAACATGTATATGCGCTTAGTAGATATACAAACATACTTGTTGTAGATACAAATAGTTTTGAAGACAATTTTATTATATGCCAGCACAGGGACGAAAAATTGCAGGAAGTGAAAAGAAAGTTAGAATCTGCTGAGGATAAGTTATTTGAAATGAGAAACGGAATAGTTTACAGGAAAACCAATGACGGAAGGTTGTTGTTTTGTGTTCCGAGTGCGATGGAGGAGTCAATCCTCTTTAAATATCATAACGAACTAGGATAAAGTAATGGATGCCATCTGGAAAACGTTTTGGTTTCCTAACATCAAGGAGAAAGTTGTTAAACACATTAGCAATTGTTTAAAGTGTGTTGCGTATTCGCCAAAGTCTGGAAAAGGGGAAGGAATGTTGCACAGTATTTCTAAAGGGAATCGGACCTTTGAATTAATTCGAATTGATCATTGTGGTCCTATTGCATCAGGCAGATGCAAAAAGCACTTGTTTGTTATCATTGACGGTTTTACCAAATTCGTCAGACTGTATCCAACAAAGACGACGAACAGTCGGCCCTTTTCCATAGATTCAGATAGAGAAAGCTGTTTCCCATCATCAGATTTTAAGACATTTGTAAATCAGAATAACATTAAGCACATTAAGATTGCCACAGGGTCCCCTCAAGCTCATGGTCAAATGGAGAGGGTGAATCGTACCTTGGGACCTATTCTGAAAAGTTTTTAATAAAACGTCGAAAATAAGAAGCCATGACCAAGAATCTTCTTACTGTGTGAACGTTTGTTGGTATGGGAAAATTCTTAACCGAGAATTTTGAAATTTTGTCTCCAAGCCTGTCTAATAAATCGTCTATTAGAGGTATAGGGTAGTTATCTTTAACCAAAATTTTGTTCAATCTCCTAGTCAATGCATAACCTTAACTCGCCAGCTTCCTAGGTACTAACACATCGCCTGCAATTTCCCTTTTTCAGAATATGAAAATCTTCTGGACGCACAACTGAATGCCTTCGACCCCTCCAAGTTAAGCTTCATTTCACATTTTACATCAGGGGATTCGGGCCTTTGTGCTGCCAAATATGCACTCTCGAACAATTGCTCAAACTTTTTCCGGACTTTAAAATCTAATCTTTCACCTATTTTGCAATCACTTCCCATGATGAAACACTCGATATTTAATAACTCAAATTCTACTTCGCTTAGAGATTGGACATCAGCAATTTCTCTTCTTTCTTCAAACTTTTTAGATCTAACTCTTTCATTAACTAACTTACTAACAGCGTCATTCGCATTTTTCATAACCTTTTTGCTTCTACCTTCATTCTCTATTTCACTAACAATCTTGGTATCACTTTCCTTCATCATTTCGCTAACAATTTCCCTATCATTTTCGATTTTTCTCTTTACCTACTTCATCCACTCTTCTGTCAACATTTACATTACTAGCTATTTGCAAATAAGTATGGCATGACAAGGACTCAAACTCCGACCGCTCTCCGAGTTCATTTTAGTCTTCTTTCATTTTAAGTATAACCATTTTCAAGGCATCTAAGTCTAACTTAATATTACATGCTCTCATAAAATCTCTTCCCAAAACTACTTCATGGCTCATCGACTCGTTATCAACTACTATTAAATAAAAGAATATCTTTATCGAATTTTTGAAAACAAAACATTTAATTGTTCCATATGACAAAAGTGGACTCTTATTTAATCCGTAATATTTATGACTAAGTGAAATTAACTGTATCTTTTCTGGTAGACACGAGATTTTAATATGTGAAACATCACTGTCTGAGTCTATGAAGCATGCTGTTGACATATCTTACGTCGCCGCAATTCTTAGCCAGCTTCTCTTTATAAAGTGGACACTTAGCCACCCAGTCATCCAAGGCACCGCATCCGAAGCAGGACCCTGGCACTCTGTCGGGTTTCATCAATCAGTCCTTTCTCATGTGACTCTTTGAGTTGCATTTGTAGCAACGAAAATCTTCTTTGAAATGTTTGCCACCTTTGTAGCTTCTCTTGCTGCTTGCTGAATGCCTGATTCTGCCGTAATTCTGCAATGCACTTGAATCCTTGAATCTGCGCTTGTATTCGGAGTCCCTCCACAGAAATCCTTGCATTTCCAACAAGATATGATTTTAATCAAGCTAATAGTTTCGGCGAAAAGCCCATGATTTTATGTTTCGTAATGTGGGCGGTAGACAAAGTAAACGGTAAGAGTTTCGTGTTATTGAGTAATAATAGCTTTTATTTTATTTATTTAATTGTACTTATAGTTATTCTTAATGTGTTCACCGAGTAATTATTTTTCTTTATCTGTCTTGCTTCCATCAACTCTCAGCCAAGACTGACTCTCACGCCCGACCCGCCAAACTTACCCCTGTATCAGAGAGTGCTTAAAAACCGCGATCGAAGACTAGCAAGAGAGCGAGTGTGACCGTCTCTCCTGCTACAACTCGGCCGGCCTGACTGTAAGATTTCCTGATCCTTACATTCTTAACGTTACAATAAGGTAAAATCTTATAACTACAAGTTAGTTAGGTACATTACACAAAATATAACAGTTATCATTATTTTCATAACTTTTAATCGTTTTTTTTACCTATCCAATGCTTTATATTATGGCTACTCCATACACATTGATAAGGGTTACGACTAAGCTAAAAAGCCTTCCACATCCTTAATTAGAAACCGGTCATTTTTGAGAAGCTTGTCTATTACATAACGCCCTTTGTATTTTGGGATTAGCTTTTTTGACGCTCCTATAGTTGAATCAAAATTCTTCACCATAATTAATCCCCTGCCTTATATCCTGTGGAATTTACCGTTTTGCCATTATAATGCTGCTCATTGTAATTCTGGATTTTCCTTTGATGTATTTCCCCATCCTTTTTAATTGTTTCCAAATTTTGTTCATTATTCACTATTTCTAAGTGCTCTAGCCCTTCTCTTAACTCATCTCCAACTTTGCCTTTTTGCTCTACACCGAAACCACTCCATGACCTATTGAAGAAAGATAGGGTGTTTAAATTTGGAAAGGTAGAACTGGATTGTTTTTCGTTGTTCAAAGATAAATTTGTAGAAGCGCCGGTGTTGGCAATATATAACCATGTTAATGCAAAGGAAAGAGGACAAAAAGCTGCACCCTGTTTTTTATTTCTCAAAACGGACGACGGACGTGGAATCAAAGTATCACAGTTTCGAACTAGAGACCTTGGCAATAGTGTATGCAGTCCGCAAGTTCAGAGTGTATTTACAGGGAAGGTATTTTAAGGTACTTACAGATTGTAGTTCGCTGACTCTCATCTCAATCGAATTGAATTAAACCCAAGAATTGCGAGATGGGCTCTTGAGCTACAGAATTATGATTATGAAGTAGTGCACAGGGCAGGCAAGCAGATGCAACATGTATATGCGCTTAGTAGATATACAAACATACTTGTTGTAGATACAAATAGTTTTGAAGACAATTTTATTATATGCCAGCACAGGGACGAAAAATTGCAGGAAGTGAAAAGAAAGTTAGAATCTGCTGAGTATAAGTTATTTGAAATGAGAAACGGAATAGTTTACAGGAAAACCAATGACGGAAGGTTGTTGTTTTGTGTTCCGAGTGCGATGGAGGAGTCAATCCTCTTTAAATATCATAACGAACTAGTTGGATAAAGTAATGGATGCCATCTGGAAAACGTTTTGGTTTCCTAACATCAAGGAGAAAGTTGTTAAACACATTAGCAATTGTTTAAAGTGTGTTGCGTATTCGCCAAAGTCTGGAAAAGGGGAAGGAATGTTGCACAGTATTTCTAAAGGGAATCGGACCTTTGAATTAATTCGCATTGATCATTGTGGTCCTATTGCATCAGGCAGATGCAAAAAGCACTTGTTGGTTATCATTGACGGTTTTACCAAATTCGTCAGACTGTATCCAACAAAGACGACGAACAGTCGGCCCTTTTCCATAGATTCAGATAGAGAAAGCTGTTTCCCATCATCAGATTTTAAGACATTTGTAAATCAGAATAACATTAAGCACATTAAGATTGCCACAGGGTCCCCTCAAGCTCATGGTCAAATGGAGAGGGTGAATCGTACCTTGGGACCTATTCTGAAAAGTTTTTAATAAAACGACGAAAATAAGAAGCCATGACCAAGAAACTTCTTACTGTGTGAACGTTTGTTGGTATGGGAAAATTCTTAACCGAGAATTTTGAAATTTTGTCTCCAAGCCTGTCTAATAAATCGTCTATTAGAGGTATAGGGTAGTTATCTTTAACCAAAATTTTGTTCAATCTCCTAGTCAATGCATAACCTTAACTCGCCAGCTTCCTAGGTACTAACACATCGCCTGCAATTTCCCTTTTTCAGAATATGAAAATCTTCTGGACGCACAACTGAATGCCTTCGACCCCTCCAAGTTAAGCTTCATTTCACATTTTACATCAGGGGATTCGGGCCTTTGTGCTGCCAAATATGCACTCTCGAACAATTGCTCAAACTTTTTCCGGACTTTAAAATCTAATCTTTCACCTATTTTGCAATCACTTCCCATGATGAAACACTCGATATTTAATAACTCAAATTCTACTTCGCTTTGAGATTGGACATCAGCAATTTCTCTTCTTTCTTCAAACTTTTTAGATCTAACTCTTTCATTAACTAACTTACTAACAGCGTCATTCGCATTTTTCATAACCTTTTTGCTTCTACCTTCATTCTCTATTTCACTAACAATCTTGGTATCACTTTCCTTCATCATTTCGCTAACAATTTCCCTATCATTTTCGCTAACTAGTTCGATAACAATTTTCTTTTTCTCACATCCAGGGGTACATTCTTTCGTGACTTTTCTATTCTCATAATTTTTCTCTTTACCTACTTCATCCACTCTTCTGTCAACATTTACATTACTAGCTATTTGCAAATAAGTATGGCATGACAAGGACTCAAACTTCGACCGCTCTCCGAGTTCATTTTAGTCTTCTTTCATTTTAAGTATAACCATTTTCAAGGCATCTAAGTCTAACTTAATATTACATGCTCTCATAAAATCTCTTCCCAAAACTACTTCATGGCTCATCGACTCGTTATCAACTACTATTAAATAAAAGAATATCTTTATCGAATTTTTGAAAACAAAACATTTAATTGTTCCATATGACAAAAGTGGACTCTTATTTAATCCGTAATATTTATGATTAAGTGAAATTAACTGTATCTTTTCTGGTAGACACGAGATTTTAATATGTGAAACATCACTGTCTGAGTCTATGAAGCATGCTGTTGACATATCTTACGTCGCCGCAATTCTTAGCCAGCTTCTCTTTATAAAGTGGACACTTAGCCACCCAGTGATCCAAGGCACCGCATCCGAAGCAGGACCCTGGCACTCTGTCGGGTTTCATCAATCAGTCCTTTCTCATGTGACTCTTTGAGTTGCATTTGTAGCAACGGAAATCTTCTTTGAAATGTTTGCCACCTTTGTAGCTTCTCTTGCTGCTTGCTGAATGCCTGATTCTGCCGTAATTCTGCAATGCACTTGAATCCTTGAATCTGCGCTTGTATTCGGAGTCCCTCCACAGAAATCCTTGCATTTCCAACAAGATATGATTTTAATCAAGCTAATAGTTTCGGCGAAAAGCCCATGATTTTAAGTTTCGTAATGTGGGCGGTAGACAAAGTAAACGGTAAGAGTTTCGGGTTATTGAGTAATAATAGCTTTTATTTTATTTATTTAACTGTACTTATAGTTATTCTTAATGTGTTCACCGAGTAATTATTTTTCTTTATCTGTCTTGCTTCCATCAGCTCTCAGCCAAGACTGACTCTCACGCCCGACCCGCCAAACTTACCCCTGTATCAGAGAGTGCTTAAAAACCGCGATCGAAGACTAGCAAGAGAGCGAGTGTGACCGTCTCTCCTGCTACAACTCGGCCGTCCTGACTGTAAGATTTCCTGATCCTTACATTCTTAACGTTACAATAAGGTAAAATCTTATAACTACAAGTTAGTTAGGTACATTACACAAAATATAACAGTTATCATTATTTTCATAACTTTTAATCGTTTTTTTTACCTATCCAATGCTTTATATTATGGCTACTCCATACACATTGATAAGGGTTACGACTAAGCTGAAAGCCTTCCACATCCTTAATTAGAAACCGGTCATTTTTGAGAAGCTTGTCTATTACATAACGCCCTTTGTGTTTCGGGATTAGCTTTTTTGACGCTCCTATAGTTGAATCAAAATTCTTCACCATAATTAATCCCCTGCCTTATATCCTGTGGAATTTACCGTTTTGCCATTATAATGCTGCTCATTGTAATTCTGGATTTTCCTTTGATGTATTTCCCCATCCTTTTTAATTGTTTCCAAATTTTGTTCATTATTCACTATTTCTAAGTGCTCTAGCCCTTCTCTTAACTCATCTCCAACTTTGCCTTTTTGCTCTACACCGAAACCACTCCATGACCTATTGAAGAAAGATAGGGTGTTTAAATTTGGAAAGGTAGAACTGGATTGTTTTTCGTTGTTCAAAGATAAATTTGTAGAAGCGCCGGTGTTGGCAATATATAACCATGTTAATGCAAAGGAAAGAGGACAAAAAGCTGCACCCTGTTTTTTATTTCTCAAAACGGACGACGGACGTGGAATCAAAGTATCACAGTTTCGAACTAGAGACCTTGGCAATAGTGTATGCAGTCCGCAAGTTCAGAGTGAATTAAACCCAAGAATTGCGAGATGGGCTCTTGAGCTACAGAATTATGATTATGAAGTAGTGCACAGGGCAGGCAAGCAGATGCAACATGTATATGCGCTTAGTAGATATACAAACATACTTGTTGTAGATACAAATAGTTTTGAAGACAATTTTATTATATGCCAGCACAGGGACGAAAAATTGCAGGAAGTGAAAAGAAAGTTAGAATCTGCTGAGGATAAGTTATTTGAAATGAGAAACGGAATAGTTTACAGGAAAACCAATGAAGGAAGGTTGTTGTTTTTTGTTCCGAGTGCGATGGAGGAGTCAATCCTCTTTAAATATCATAACGAACTAGGTCATATCGGCAAAGATAAAGTAATGGATGCCATCTGGAAAACGTTTTGGTTTCCTAACATCAAGGAGAAAGTTGTTAAACACATTAGCAATTGTTTAAAGTGTGTTGCGTATTCGCCAAAGTCTGGAAAAGGGGAAGGAATGTTGCACAGTATTTCTAAAGGGAATCGGACCTTTGAATTAATTCGCATTGATCATTGTGGTCCTATTGCATCAGGCAGATGCAAAAAGCACTTGTTTGTTATCATTGACGGTTTTACCAAATTCGTCAGACTGTATCCAACAAAGACGACGAACAGTCGGCCCTTTTCCATAGATTCAGATAGAGAAAGCTGTTTCCCATCATCAGATTTTAAGACATTTGTAAATCAGAATAACATTAAGCACATTAAGATTGCCACAGGGTCCCCTCAAGCTCATGGTCAAATGGAGAGGGTGAATCGTACCTTGGGACCTATTCTGAAAAGTTTTTAATAAAACGACGAAAATAAGAAGCCATGACCAAGAAACTTCTTACTGTGTGAACGTTTGTTGGTATGGGAAAATTCTTAACCGAGAATTTTGAAATTTTGTCTCCAAGCCTGTCTAATAAATCGTCTATTAGAGGTATAGGGTAGTTATCTTTAACCAAAATTTTGTTCAATCTCCTAGTCAACGCATAACCTTAACTCGCCAGCTTCCTAGGTACTAACACATCGCCTGCAATTTCCCTTTTTCAGAATATGAAAATCTTCTGGACGCACAACTGAATGCCTTCGACCCCTCCAAGTTAAGCTTCATTTCACATTTTACATCAGGGGATTCGGGCCTTTGTGCTGCCAAATATGCACTCTCGAACAATTGCTCAAACTTTTTTCCGGACTTTAAAATCTAATCTTTCACCTATTTTGCAATCACTTCCCATGATGAAACACTCGATATTTAATAACTCAACTCAACTCTACTTCGCTTAGAGATTGGACATCAGCAATTTCACTTCTTTCTTCAAACTTTTTAGATCTAACTCTTTCATTAACTAACTTACTAACAGCGTCACTCGCATTTTTCATAACCTTTTTGCTTCTACCTTCATTCTCTATTTCACTAACAATCTTGGTATCACTTTCCTTCATCATTTCGCTAACAATTTCCCTATCATTTTCGCTAACTAGTTCGATAACAATTTTCTTTTCCTCACATCCAGGGGTACATTCTTTCGTGACTTTTCTATTCTCATAATTTTTCTCTTTACCTACTTCATCCACTCTTCTCTCAACATTTACATTACTAGCTATTTGCAAATAAGTATGGCAAGACAAGGACTCAAACTTCGACCGCTCTCCGAGTTCATTTTAGTCTTCTTTCATTTTAAGTATAACCATTTTCAAGGCATCTAAGTCTAACTTAATATTACATGCTCTCATAAAATCTCTTCCCAAAACTACTTCATGGCTCATCGACTCGTTATCAACTACTATTAAATAAAAGAATATCTTTATCGAATTTTTGAAAACAAAACATTTAATTGTTCCATATGACAAAAGTGGACTCTTATTTAATCCGTAATATTTATGACTAAGTGAAATTAACTGTATCTTTTCTGGTAGACACGAGATTTTAATATGTGAAACATCACTGTCTGAGTCTATGAAGCATGCTGTTGACATATCTTACGTCGCCCCAATTCTTAGCCAGCTTCTCTTTATAAAGTGGACACTTAGCCACCCAGTGATCCAAGGCACCGCATCCGAAGCAGGACCCTGGCACTCTGTCGGGTTTCATCAATCAGTCCTTTCTCATGTGACTCTTTGAGTTGCATTTGTAGCAACGAAAATCTTCTTTGAAATGTTTGCCACCTTTGTAGCTTCTCTTGCTGCTTGCTGAATGCCTGATTCTGCCGTAATTCTGCAATGCACTTGAATCCTTGAATCTGCGCTTGTATTCGGAGTCCCTCCACAGAAATCCTTGAATTTCCAACAAGATATGATTTTAATCAAGCTAATAGTTTCGGCGAAAAGCCCATGATTTTAAGTTTCGTAATGTGGGCGGTAGACAAAGTAAACGGTAAGAGTTTCGGGTTATTGAGTAATAATAGCTTTTATTTTATTTATTTAACTGTACTTATAGTTATTCTTAATGTGTTCACCGAGTAATTTTTTTTCTTTATCTGTCTTGCTTCCATCAGCTCTCAGCCAAGACTGACTCTCACGCCCGACCCGCCAAACTTACCCCTGTATCAGAGAGTGCTTAAAAACCGCGATCGAAGACTAGCAAGAGAGCGAGTGTGACCGTCTCTCCTGCTACAACTCGGCCGTCCTGACTGTAAGATTTCCTGATCCTTACATTCTTAACGTTACAATAAGGTAAAATCTTATAACTACAAGTTAGTTAGGTACATTACACAAAATATAACAGTTATCATTATTTTCATAACTTTTAATCGTTTTTTTTACCTATCCAATGCTTTATATTATGGCTACTCCATACACATTGATAAGGGTTACGACTAAGCTGAAAGCCTTCCACATCCTTAATTAGAAACCGGTCATTTTTGAGAAGCTTGTCTATTACATAACGCCCTTTGTGTTTCGGGATTAGCTTTTTTGACGCTCCTATAGTTGAATCAAAATTCTTCACCATAATTAATCCCCTGCCTTATATCCTGTGGAATTTACCGTTTTGCCATTATAATGCTGCTCATTGTAATTCTGGATTTTCCTTTGATGTATTTCCCCATCCTTTTTAATTGTTTCCAAATTTTGTTCATTATTCACTATTCATCTCCAACTTTGCCTTTTTGCTCTACACCGAAACCACTCCATGACCTATTGAAGAAAGATAGGGTGTTTAAATTTGGAAAGGTAGAACTGGATTGTTTTTCGTTGTTCAAAGATAAATTTGTAGAAGCGCCGGTGTTGGCAATATATAACCATGTTAATGCAAAGGAAAGAGGACAAAAAGCTGCACCCTGTTTTTTATTTCTCAAAACGGATTACGGACGTGGAATCAAAGTATCACAGTTTCGAACTAGAGACCTTGGCAATAGTGTATGCAGTCCGCAAGTTCAGAGTGTATTTACAGGGAAGGTATTTTAAGGTACTTACAGATTGTAGTTCGCTGACTCTCACTCTCAATCGAATTGAATTAAACCCAAGAATTGCGAGATGGGCTCTTGAGCTACAGAATTATGATTATGAAGTAGTGCACAGGGCAGGCAAGCAGATGCAACATGTATATGCGCTTAGTAGATATACAAACATACTTGTTGTAGATACAAATAGTTTTGAAGACAATTTTATTATATGCCAGCACAGGGACGAAAAATTGCAGGAAGTGAAAAGAAAGTTAGAATCTGCTGAGGATAAGTTATTTGAAATGAGAAACGGAATAGTTTACAGGAAAACCAATGACGGAAGGTTGTTGTTTTGTGTTCCGAGTGCGATGGAGGAGTCAATCCTCTTTAAATATCATAACGAACTAGGTCATATCGGCAAAGATAAAGTAATGGATGCCATCTGGAAAACGTTTTGGTTTCCTAACATCAAGGAGAAAGTTGTTAAACACATTAGCAATTGTTTAAAGTGTGTTGCTTATTCGCCAAAGTCTGGAAAAGGGGAAGGAATGTTGCACAGTATTTCTAAAGGGAATCGGACCTTTGAATTAATTCGCATTGATCATTGTGGTCCTATTGCATCAGGCAGATGCAAAAAGCACTTGTTTGTTATCATTGACGGTTTTACCAAATTCGTCAGACTGTATCCAACAAAGACGACGAACAGTCGGCCCTTTTCCATAGTTTCAGATAGAGAAAGCTGTTTCCCATCATCAGATTTTAAGACATTTGTAAATCAGAAAAACATTAAGCACATTAAGATTGCCACAGGGTCCCCTCAAGCTCATGGTCAAATGGAGAGGGTGAATCGTACCTTGGGACCTATTCTGAAAAGTTTTTAATAAAACGACGAAAATAAGAAGCCATGACCAAGAAACTTCTTACTGTGTGAACGTTTGTTGGTATGGGAAAATTCTTAACCGAGAATTTTGAAATTTTGTCTCCAAGCCTGTCTAATAAATTGTCTATTAGAGGTATAGGGTAGTTATCTTTAAGCAAAATTTTGTTCAATCTCCTAGTCAATGCATAACCTTAACTCGCCAGCTTCCTAGGTACTAACACATCGCCTGCAATTTCCCTTTTTCAGAATATGAAAATCTTCTGGACGCACAACTGAATGCCTTCGACCCCTCCAAGTTAAGCTTCATTTCACATTTTACATCAGGGGATTCGGGCCTTTGTGCTGCCAAATATGCACTCTCGAACAATTGCTCAAACTTTTTCCGGACTTTGAAATCTAATCTTTCACCTATTTTGCAATCACTTCCCATGATGAAACACTCGATATTTAATAACTCAAATTCTACTTCGCTTAGAGATTGGACATAAGCAATTTCTCTTCTTTCTTCAAACTTTTTAGATCTAACTCTTTCATTAACTAACTTACTAACAGCGTCATTCGCATTTTTCATAACCTTTTTGCTTCTACCTTCATTCTCTATTTCACTAACAATCTTGGTATCACTTTCCTTCATCATTTCGCTAACAATTTCCCTATCATTTTCGCTAACTAGTTCGATAACAATTTTCTTTTCCTCACATCCAGGGGTACATTCTTTCGTGACTTTTCTATTCTCATAATTTTTCTCCTTACCTACTTCATCCACTCTTCTGTCAACATTTACATTACTAGCTATTTGCAAATAAGTATGGCATGACAAGGACTCAAACTTCGACCGCTCTCCGAGTTCATTTTAGTCTTCTTTCATTTTAAGTATAACCATTTTCAAGGCATCTAAGTCTAACTTAATATTACATGCTCTCATAAAATCTCTTCCCAAAACTACTTCATGGCTCATCGACTCGTTATCAACTACTATTAAATAAAAGAATATCTTTATCGAATTTTTGAAAACAAAACATTTAATTGTTCCATATGACAAAAGTGGACTCTTATTTAATCCGTAATATTTATGACTAAGTGAAATTAACTGTATCTTTTCTGGTAGACACGAGATTTTAATATGTGAAACATCACTGTCTGAGTCTATGAAGCATGCTATTGACATATCTTACGTCGCCGCAATTCTTAGCCAGCTTCTCTTTATTAAGTGGACACTTAGCCACCCAGTGATCCAAGGCACCGCATCCGAAGCAGGACCCTGGCACTCTGTCGGGTTTCATGCAGTCCTTTCTCATGTGACTCTCTGAGTTGCATTTGTAGCAACGGAAATCTTCTTTGAAATGTTTGCCACCTTTGTAGCTTCTCTTGCTGTTTGCTGAATGCCTGATTCTGCCGTAATTCTGCAATGCACTTGAATCCTTGAATCTGCGCTTGTATTCGGAGTCCCTCCACAGAAATCCTTGCATTGGCTTTTTCTACTTGTTCCTCTTCACTGATGTAGATAGCGTCTGACCACCTGGCCTTTTCATCGATGTAGCTGACGAACTTCTCATTGGCGTTTTTCCGAACGCCTCGACAAGCTGCTCACAGATGTAGCCCACGGGTTCCAGAATGTGTGTACCATTGGAATGTAGCCACTCATAAGCGTGTCCTTTTAGCTTGGACACTAGAAGCATATGTATTTGTACACCCTTGATTCCGTATATACCGCTTATATTTGTCAGTTGCGTGACCTATTTTTTTTCATACGAGTTCCCATTAAATTCCGACAACGCTTATTTTGCTAATTGGAATTTTGCAGCCGACAAAAAACCGGTATCCAACATTTCTTCCGACCGTTAGTTTACCAACACTGGTTGACGACGGTGGTTCTGCGCGCCAATTTGTTCTGCTGCCGTCTCGTTTTCGCTGCCTTTGTTTTTGATATTGTGGGAGGTAGTCAAATTAAACGACGTGGTAACAAATTAATAGTATAGTAATTATTTTTCTTTACCTGTCTTGCTTCCATCAACCCTCAACCAAGACTAGCCCGACCCGCCAAACTTACCTCTCTATCAGAGAGTGATTAAAACCCGCGATCGAAGACTAGCAAGAGAGGGAGTGTCACTGTCTCTCCTGCTACAGTAAGAAGCATAGAATAATCTACCGTATCAAAATCCTTCCTAAAGTCGGTATAAATAACACCAGTTTGTTACCTTTTACAGAAGCCATGGTGTACAAGGGTAGGCAATTTTAAAAGGTTAGTAAGCGACGAACGACCTTTCACGAAGCCATGTTGACAAGGAGAAATAGTGGATCTGGATAGCTGTTGAAGGGAAGACGTAATTATTATCTCAAACAGTTTAGGTGTTGCGGAAAGTTTCGCAATGTCACGGTAATTAGAAATATCCGATTTGCTACCCTTTTTAGAAAGCGGAATAATAAACGACTCCTTCCAAACATCAGTAAAGCTACAAGTCCGACTCGATTTAACGAATAAACGAGATAAAGGCTTAGATAGGGAAATCGAACACATTTTAAGGATGCAACTAGGTATATTATCAGGCCCGCGTACGAAAGAAGATATTACAGTCTTCAGTATAACTAGGAAAAAACATATAACTTAAATGTGGGATTGAGAAGGGATAGGGTGTGGGATCCCAAGCAGTAGTAGAATAAGTCGACTGAAAGAATTCAGCAAACAAATATCGGAATCATTATTAGCAGTCTTGTCATTAAGTCTGAAGGTAGAAGGTATTAATTAAGAGCGTCGTTTAGAATTAATAAATATGTAAAATTTGTTGGGGTTCTTATAGAGTTCAAGCTCACAGCGCACGATATAATTATTGTAGCATTAAGTATTTCAGAAAGAAAATTGAGAAATCGCTACACAATAATTTGCATAATCAAGCCGCGAACCAGTATTTTTAAACTTTTTAAAATATCTCGATTTAACCAGGGCGGCGCCCTGTAGACGGTAGAGACATTCACATAAGGAACGCATTTATAAATTAGAGAATTAAGAGCAGAGTAGAATAAATTCACTGCAGAATCTAAATCACAGCACTCAAATAGAAATGATCAATCAAAAGAGAAAATAAGGCTGTTAAGAAGATTAAAATTTGTTTTACGAAAACATCTACTACGAGAATTTGAGATGTTATTAAATGAATTTTTAACGTTATTGTAAGAAATAGTAACTTCAATGGTAGGGTGATAAGGATCTTCAGGCTTCACAAGGGGCTGTGTTTGCGATACAGCACTAACAGTGGGATCCGAGACAAAAACAAGATCAAGGGTTCTTTTAGAAAAGTTAAGAAAAGAATTCATCTGATATAGCGGACATTCACGTAGGCTATCAAGAAAAACATGTTGAGATGAAGGAATTAAGATAAATAGATTATCATCAACAAGCCAAGAAATATTAAGCAAGTTAAAATCACCTAAAACTATAAGAAAATCATAAAACTATAAAACTACAAAAATCACCTAAAACATAAGACGGCTATCACAGAACAGTTTCGAGAGCTTGGTAAGAAGTTCTCTTACATCTTAATAATAAATGCAAAGACTAGATGTTATTGGTTTTTTGAATTAGGAAGGTGAACAGGTACGGACGGGAGCGCTTATTGGTCGCAAACTCGTGTACCACTAGGCCCTCTGGCCAAAAATTAGGTTCAACCATAGCTGAGAAATACTCATTTGGTCCTGTAATTTTTCCAGGGGAGATTTCGCGAGGCCTAGAAAACTTAAACTTTTGAATTAAAACCTTCTCTCAACATTTACATTACTAGCTATTTGCAAATAAGTATAGCATGACAAGGACTCAAACTTCGACCGCTCTCCGAGTTCATTTTAGTCTTCTTTCATTTTAAGTATAACCATTTTCAAGGCATCTAAGTCTAACTTAATATTACATGCTCTCATAAAATCTCTTCCCAAAACTACTTCATGGCTCATCGACTCGTTATCAACTACTATTAAATAAAAGAATATCTTAATTGAATTTTTGGAAACAAAACATTTAATTGTTCCATATGACAAGGTGGACTCTTATTTAATCCGTAATATTTATGATTAAGTGCAATTAACTGTATCTTTTCTGGTAGACACGAAATTTTAATATGTGAAACATCACTGTCTGAGTCTATGAAGCATGCTGTAATTAAGTAAGGATTTGTTAGTTTCAAAATATATCTTGACATATCTTACGTCGCCGCAATTCTTAGCCAGCTTCTCTTTATTAAGTGGACACTTAGCCACCCAGTGATCCAAGGCACCGCATCCGAAGCAGGACCCTGGCACTCTGTCGGGTTTCTTGCAGTCCTTTCTCATGTCACTCTTTGAGTTGCATTTGTAGCAACGGAAATCTTCTTTGAAATGTTTGCCACCTTTGCAGCTTCTCTTGCTGTTTGCTGAATGCCTGATTCTGCCGTAATTCTGCAATGCACTTGAATCCTTGAATCTGCGCTTGTATTCGGAGTCCCTCCACAGAAATCCTTACATTGGCTTTTTCTACTTGTTCCTCTTCACTGATGCAGATAGCGTTTGACAACCTGGCCTTCTCATCGATGTAGCTGTCGAACTTCTCATTGGCGTTTTTCCGAACGCCTCGACAAGCTGCTTACAGATGTAGCCCACGGGTTCCAGAATGCGTGTACCATTGGAATGAAGCCACTCAAAAGCGTGTCCTTTTAGCTTGTCAGTTGCGTGACCTATTTTTTTCATACGAGTTCCCATTAAATTCCGACAACGCTTCTTTTGCTAATTGGAATTTTGCAGCCGAAAAAAACCGGTATCCAACATTTCTTCCGAGCGTAAGTTTACCAACACTGGTTCACGACGGTGGTTCTGCGCGACAATTTGTTCTGCTGCCGTCTCGTTTTCGCTGCCTTTGTTTTTGATATTGTGGGAGGTAGACAAATTAAACGACGTGGTAACAAATTAATAGTATAGTAATTATTTTTCTTTACCTGTCTTGCTTCCATCAACCCTCAACCAAGACTAGCTCTCACGCCCGACCCGCCAAACTTACCTCTCTATCAGAGAGTGCTTAAAAACCGCGATCGAAGACTAGCAAGAGAGGGAGTGTCACTGTCTCTCCTGCTACAATAAGAAGCATAGAATAATCAACCGTATCGAAAGCCTTACTAAAGTCGGTATAAATAACACCAGTTTGTTACCTTTTACAGAAGCCATGGTGTACAAGGGTAGGCAATTTTAAAAGGTTAGTAAGCGACGAACGACCTTTCTCGAAGCCATGTTGACAAGGAGAAATAGTGGATCTGGATAGCTGTTGAAGGGAAGACGTAATTATTTTCTCAAACAGTTTAGGTGTTGCGGAAAGTTTGGCAATGTCACGGTAATTAGAAATATCCGATTTGCTACCATTTTTAAAAAGCGGAATAATAAACGACTCCTTCCAAACATCAGTAAAGCTACAAGTCCGACTCGATTAAACGAATAAACGAGATAAAGGCTTAGATAGGGAAATCGAACACATTTTAAGGATGCAAGTAGGTATATTATCAGGCCCGCGTACGAAAGAAGATAATACAGTCTTCAGTATAACTACGAAAAAACATATAACTTAAATGTGGGATTGAGAAGGGATAGAATAAGTCGACTGATAGAATTCAGCAAACAAATATCGGAATCATTATTAGCAGTCTTGTCATTAAGTCTGAAGGTGGAAGGTAGTAATTAAGAGCGTCGTTTAGAATTAACAAAGTTGTAAAATTTGTTGGGGTTCTTATAGAGTTCAAGCTCACGGCGCACGATATAATTATTGTAGCATTAAGTATTTCAGAAAGAAAATTGAGAATTCGCTACACAATAGTTTGCATAATCAAGTCGCGAAACAGTATTTTTAAACTTTTTAAAATATCTCGATTTAAACAGGGCGGCGCCCTGTAGACGGTATTTATAAATTAGAGAATTAAGAGCAGAGTAGAAAAAATAGAAATAGAAATGATCAATCAAAAGAGAAAATAAGGCTGTTAAGAAGATTAAAATTTGTTTTACGAAAACATCTACTACGAGAATTTGAGATGTTATTAAATGAATTTTTAACGTTATTGTAAGAAATAGTAATTTCAATGGTAGGGTGATAAGGATCTTCAGGCTTCACAAGGGGCTGTGTTTGCGATACAGCACTAACAGTGGGATCCGAGACAAAAACAAGATCAAGGGTTCTTTTAGAAGAGTTAAGAAAAGAATTCATCTGATATAGCGGACATTCGCGTAGGCTATCAAAAAAACATGTTGAGATGAAGGAATTAAGAAAGATAGATTATCATCAACAAGCCAAGAAATATAAAGCAAGTTAAAATCACCTTCAATTCAATTCAACCGCCGCCGCGTGCAGACGTGTTTTTTAATGCACTCCGCAAAATTTAGTAAAAAAAAAAAAAAAAAAAGACCGCGTTTGCAAAAATTGTGTAGGGCTCTCAGTCACCGCAGAGACGCCTATTTACAATCATATTGCTATTAGTTCTAATAGCAATAAATACTAAGTTGCAACAGGAAAGCCTGGAAAAGCCATGTCCACCAATTCGGGCCCAAGCTCTCTCGATCCCCACCAGCAACAGCTACAAGAACTACTTGTACAACAACAACGTGAGCGTCGTCTCTCGGTCCAACGGAACAACGCGTACTTTTCGGTGGTGTCGCCGACCCCACTAAATGCTACCGTAAGCAATAACACCGAAAGTGCAAGCCACTCAGCAATCAACAGCAATTTACCGTGGAGAGAGCAGTGTGCTTCTCCATCAATATCGATAACTGGGTCACCGATTGCACCGACCAGCACCGTCAGCTCGTTGACAGCAACTACTGCAACGTCTACCGAAGTATTGACCTTCCTCAAGCCGTCAACGACAAGTCGCCCAGAGTCAGCCACGACAATAAACCCAACGCCTTCTGTCCAAACTGGAATGGATAGATATATTAAAATAACTAAGCGGAGCTAAGCCCGCAAAAAGAAAAAAAAGTGGCAATACGCCAAAAATAACCAAACCTAATGAACGAGTAGCACTTCCTAGGGGGAATCGTTTTAAAATTCTTGGCGATCAGCAAGACGATCAAGCCGGCGCTGTAGATAAAGTTAAATCGGCTAGACCACCCCCCTTATACATCCGTGGAGCCAACTGCAGCGTCCTGATTTCGAAGCTAGTAGAAACAGTAGGGGCAAATAACTTTGTTGTAACCCCTCTCAACAGGGGTAACATAAAAGAAATTAAATGTCAAACCCAAACTGAGGACAACTTCCGCATCATCGAAAAGTACCTCCGTAATGCTAACATCAACTTCTATACCTACCAACTAAAAAGCAGTAAAGGGCTCCAGGTTGTGTTAAAGGGGATCGAGCCATCGGTCCCACCCCAAGAAATAGCAGACGCATTGGCCGAAAAAGGGTTTGCGGTTAAGTCCGTTGTCAACATCATCAACAGGAATAAAGTCGCACAGCCGCTCTTTAAAATCGAGCTCCAACCAGATGCAAAGCGGACGAAGCCAAATGAAGTGCATCCAATCTACAACCTTCAGCTTCTATTGCACAGAAGAATCACCGTAGAGGAGCCCCATAAGAGATACCAACCACCTCAGTGTAAAAACTGCCAGGAATACAACCACACCGCTAACAATTGCAATCTTAGGTCAGTGTGTGTTGGCTGCGGCGAACATCATAAAGATGGCATTTGCCCCAAGGACAGAAACAACGTCGCACTAAGACTATGCAGTAACTGTGGAGGGAACCACACAGCCAACTACAGGGGATGTCCTGTCTTCAAGGATCTTAAATCGCACCTAAACGGGCGTAAACCCCCAGCTGGACCAAAAATCACCTTCAATGCCTCCAAAACTACACCGGAGGTATTCTTCGCCAAGGCTGTTAGATCATCTAACATGCCTGCTACAACCAATCCTAGTGTATCCTTCGCTAGTGTACTCCGAACTGGACAGACGGAGCCCGCGAAAGAGACCCCG
Source organism: Drosophila equinoxialis (assembly GCA_018150345.1). Classification (NCBI taxonomy): domain Eukaryota; kingdom Metazoa; phylum Arthropoda; class Insecta; order Diptera; family Drosophilidae; genus Drosophila; species Drosophila equinoxialis. Next base: position 1,823,190 of record JAECWI010000168.1, read on the forward strand.
TCACTCCACCATCTACAGAATCCGCAACCTAGCGCACCAGAACTTGGCCAGCAAACTCCAAGTGGTTTAGAGGCCCTATTGATCTCACTTAATCAAAACATGACTGCTTTTATGACGTTCATGCAAAACTGTATGCAGGAACTGATGCGGAATCAAAACCTGCTTATCCAGAAGCTTATCGAGAATAAATAATGGCTTCCCTAAGTCTATGTCTTTGGAATGCTAACGGCGTCTCCAAGCACAAAAATGAACTGCAACTATTCCTAGACTCAAGTGAAATCGACGTCATGCTGATATCTGAAACACATTTAACATCAAAAAATAATTTTCAAATACCAAAATATGCCTTCTACGCAACAAACCATCCAGACGGAAAAGCTCATGGCGGGACTGGTATCCTAATCAAAAACCGTATAAAACACTCGTTTCTCAACAGATTCGAAACACAGCACCTTCAAGCAACTGCTATAACCGTCCAAACCAGCTGCGGCAACACTACGTTGGCTGCCCTGTACTGCCCACCACGCTTCTCAATCTCTGAAAAGGAATTCACCGGTTTCTTTAACACACTCGGAGAACGCTTCATTGCAGCAGGGGACTATAACGCCAAACATACGCACTGGGGATCTCGCCTGGTAAATCCTAAAGGCAAGCAGTTGTACAACACAATAGTCAACCCCCTCAATATGATGGATTGCGTCTCACCGGGTAGGCCTACTTATTGGCCCACAGATCCACAAAAAGTGCCTGACTTGATTGATTTCGCAGTAACCAAGAGGATTCCGCGTAATCGGATCACTGCGGAAACACTGCTAGATTTAACCTCCGATCACTCTCCAGTGCTATTCACACTGTTAACAAGACCTCAAATACTTGATCGCCCATATATACTTACAAACAACAAAACAAATAGGCTTAAATTTAAAATGTACATGAGTGCCCACATTGACTGTTCGCCGAAACTGGATGCTGCAGAGGACATTGACATGTGCGTCTCTGCACTTGAGTCGATGATGGGAGCTGCAGCAAGAGTATCTACTCCACATGCCTCTACTTACGCTAAACCTGCTGCCAGGCCTACGAACCGGCGGATAGAACAATTAGTAACGGAAAAACGACGTCTAAGAAGAGAATGGCAGGTTACTCGAACCAGCAGCAAAACTTCGCCTAAGGCATGCCAGCCGCAACCTCTCCAAGGAGTTAAGACAAGAGGAAATCTGGGCTCAAAGGAAATACATAGAAAAGCTCAGTCCATCCAGCACTAAACATCCTCTGTGGAAAGCCCACCCAACTTTAAGCGCTCCTACAGAGACAGTTTCACCAATAAGGGGTCCTACCGGTGGATGGGCCCGCAGTGACGAAGAGAGGGCATCCGTATTTGCCACACACCTTAAAATGGTTTTCCAGCCAAATCCAACATCAAACTCACTTGTACTTCCCCCTTCAAGCACATTAACGGATAGTGAGTACTCGGAACTCCAATCGGATGAGATCACTGCAGTTATTAAAAACCACATAAAGCCGAACAAAGCCCCTGGCCATGACCTAATCACACCGAAAATTATCCTAGAACTCCCTACCATCGCCATACAATACATCTGCAAAATGTTCAACGCTATAATAAGAATTGGCTACTTCCCAAGAGCATGGAAAAGGTCCATTATCATCATGATTCCTAAAGTGGGAAAGGACAAAACCCAACCATCATCCTATAGGCCAATTAGTTTGCTGCCATGTCTTTCGAAGCTTTTTGAAAAGGTCCTGCAGATTCGTCTAAACTCATTTCTGGCATCGGAGAACACAATCCCTTCACATCAGTTCGGCTTCCGCGAAAAACATGGGACAATTGAACAAGACAATCGTATAACATCCGAAATACGAACAGCATTCGAACTAAAAGAATACTGTACGGCTGTCTTTCTCGACGTTGCCCAGGCTTTCGACAGAGTTTGGCTGGAGGGTCTAATGTTCAAAATCCGGCAGAAACTCCCACAGTACACCCACAAACTCATGGAATCTTACCTTTACAATAGAAAATTCGCCGTAAGATGTAATGGCTCCGTCTCGGCTGACTTTGAAATCAAAGCTGGTGTACCGCAAGGCAGTGTACTCGGCCCATTGCTCTACCTGCTGTACACTGCAGACTTACCAACGAGTTTAGGACTTACAACGTCCACTTTTGCCGATGACACGGCAATCCTCAGCAGATCCAAATGCCCAATACAAGCCTCTGCAAAACTAGAGGAACACCTCAAGGTGGTAGAGGAATGGCTAGCAACCTGGCGTATCCGGGTCAACGAGCAAAAATGCAAACATGTTACATTTACGCTTAACAAAAGAAACTGTCCAACTATAATGCTAAACAACGTACCAATTCCTCAAGCCGCGGATGTCACTTACCTTGGTATCCACCTAGACAGAAGACTAACTTGGCGCAAGCACATCGAGGCAAAAAAGTTACAGCTTAAACTGAAAGCGAGTAGCTTACATTGGATCATCAATGCTCGGTCCCCTCTACGTCTGGAGTATAAAGTCCTCCTATACAACTCCGTACTGAAACCCATCTGGACTTACGGCGCCGTACTATGGGGAAATGCAAGTACCAGCAATATCGACATTATACAAAGGGCGCAGTCGAAGATTTTAAGATCAATCACTGGGGCTCCGTGGTACATACGGAACGACAACATTCAAAATGATCTAAATATACCTAACGTAAAATATGAAATAGGTAGTCAACAACTAAAGTATTCTGTGAAACTGGATGTACACCCTAATGTTCTTGCCAATTCCCTTACGCGAACTAATAATAGAACTCGTCTTAAAAGAAATGACAGACCAACCCAATAATAAATGATTAGGGCCGCCTGCAATATCCCCTGGATATATCATAACTACTAGATTAAGAAAAATATCTCAAACTTGTTGTTAGGCTCTTATTTAAGAGTAGATTCAACAAATAATTAAACGTTAAAAAAAAAAAAAAAAAAATCACCTAAAACTATAAGAAAATCATAAAACTATAAAACTATAAAAATCACCTAAAACATAAGACGGCTATCACAGAACAGTTTCGAGAGCTTGGTAAGAAGTTCTCTTACATCTTAATAATAAATGCAAAGACTAGATGTTATTGGTTTTTTGAATTAGGAAGGTGAACAGGTACGGACGGGAGCGCTTATTGGTCGCAAACTCGTGTACCACTAGGCCCTCTGGCCAAAAATTAGGTTCAACCATAGCTGAGAAATACTCATTTGGTCCTGTAATTAACTTAAACTTTTGAATTAAAACCTTCTCTCAACATTTACATTACTAGCTATTTGCAAATAAGTATGGCATGACAAGGACTCAAACTTCGACCGCTCTCCAAGTTCATTTTAGTCTTCTTTCATTTTAAGTATAATTATTTTCAAGGCATCTAAGTCTAACTTAATATTACATGCTCTCATAAAATCTCTTCCCAAAACTACTTCATGGCTCATCGACTCGTTATCAACTACTATTAAATAAAAGAATATCTTAATTGAATTTTTGAAAACAAAACATTTAATTGTTCCATATGACAAGGTGGACTCTTATTTAATCCGTAATATTTATGATTAAGTGCAATTAACTGTATCTTTTCTGGTAGACACGAGATTTTAATATGTGAAACATCACTGTCTGAGTCTATGAAGCATGCTGTAATTAAGTAAGGATTTGTTAGTTTCAAAATATATCTTGACATATCTTACGTCGCCGCAATTCTTAGCCAGCTTCTCTTTATTAAGTAGCCACTTAGCCACCCAGTGATCCAAGGCACCGCATCCGAAGCAGGACCCTGGCACTCTGTCGGGTTTCTTGCAGTCCTTTCTCATGTGACTCTTTGAGTTGCATTTGTAGCAACGGAAATCTTCTTTGAAATGTCTGCCACCTTTGTAGCTTCTCTTGCTGTTTGCTGAATGCCTGATTCTGCCGTATTCTGCAATGCACTTGAATCCTTGAATCTGCGCTTGTATTCGGAGTCCCTCCACGGAAATCCTTGCATTGGCTTTTTCTACTTGTTCCTCTTCACTGATGCAGATAGCGTCTGACAACCTGGCCTTCTCATGTAGCTGACGAACTTCTCATTGGCGTTTTTCCGAACGCCTCGACAAGCTGCTCACAGATGTAGCCCACGGGTTCCAGAATGCATGTACCATTGGAATGTAGCCACTCATAAGCATGTCCTTTTAGCTTGGACACTAGAAGCATATGCATTTGTACACCTTTGATTCCGTATACAACGCTTATATTTGTCAGTTGCGTGACCTATTTTTTTCATACGAGTTCCCATTAAATTCCGACAACGCTTCTTTTGCTAATTGGAATTTTGCAGCCGACAAAAAACCGGTATCCAACATTTCTTCCGAGCGTAAGTTTACCAACACTGGTCCTGTCTTGCTTCCATCAACCTTCAACCAAGACTAGCTCTCACGCCCGACCCGCCAAACTTACCTCTCTATCAGAGAGTGCTTAAAAACCGCGATCGAAGACTATCAAGAGAGGGAGTGTCACTGTCTCTCCTGCTACAGTAAGAAGCAGAGAATAATCAACCGTATCGAAAGCCTTACTAAAGTCGGTATAAATAACACCAGTTTGTTACCTTTTACAGAAGCCATGGTGTACAAGGGTAAGCAATTTTAAAAGGTTAGTAAGAGACGAACGACCTCTCACGAAGCCATGTTGACAAGGAGAAATAGTGGATCTGGATAGCTGTTGAAGGGAAGACGTAATAATTTTCTCAAACAGTTTAGGTGTTGCGGAAAGTTTGGCAATGTCACGGTAATTAGAAATATCCGATTTGCTACCCTTTTTAAAAAGCGGAATAATAAACGACTCCTTCCAAACATCAGTAAAGCTACAAGTCCGACTCGATTTAACGAATAAACGAGATAAAGGCTTAGATAGGGAAATCGAACACATTTTAAGGATGCAAGTAGGTATATTATCAGGCCCGCGTACGAAAGAAGATAATACAGTCTTCAGTATAACTAGGAAAAACCATATAACTTAAATGTGGGATTGAGAAGGGATAGGGTGTGAGATCCGAAGCAGTACTAGAATAAGTCGACTGAAAGAATTCAGCAAACAAATATCGGAATCATTATTAGCAGTCTTGTCATTAAGTCTGAAGGTGGAAGGTAGTAATTAAGAGCGTCGTTTAGAATTAACAAAATTGTAAAATTTGTTGGAGTTCTTATAGAGTTCAAGCTCACAGCGCACGATATAATTATTGTAGCATTAAGTATTTCAGAAAGAAAATTGAGAATTGGCTACACAATAATTTGCATAATCAAGTCGCGAACCAGTATTTTTAATTTTTTTAACATATCTCGATTAAACCAGGGCGGCGCCCTGTAGACGGTAGAGACATTCACATAAGGAACGCATTTATAAATTAGAGAATTAAGAGCAGAGTAGAAAAAAATCACTGCAGAATCTATATCACAGAATTCAAATAGAAATGATCAATCAAAAGAGAAAATAAGGCTGTTAAGAAGATTAAAATTTGTTTTACGAAAACATCTTCTACGAGGATTTGAGATGTTATTAAATGAATTTTTAACGTTATTGTAAGAAATAGTAACTTCAATGGTAGGGTGATAAGGATCTTCAGGCTTCACAAGGGGCTGTGTTTGCGATACAGCACTAACAGTGGGATCCGAGACAAAAACAAGATCAAGGGTTCTTTTAGAAGAGTTAAGAAATGAATTCAACTGATAAAGCGGACATTCACGTAGGCTATCAAGAAAAACATGTTGAGATGAAGGAATTAAGAAAGATAGATTATCATCAACAAGCCAAGAAATATTAAGCAAGTTAAAATCACCTAAAACTATAAGAAAATCATAAAACTATAAAACTATAAAAATCACCTAAAACATAAGACGACTAAAAATAGTTCGCAAAGCATCAGCATGGTGCATGTAGATCATGACATTAATAGCTGGAGGAATATATGAACAAAAGATATATTAGCTAAAGTAAGAACACGTAACTTCGACGCAAATAAACTCAACATCTAAGGGCAGATCAGTCGGCACAACGCTGGAACACAGACTCGAGTTGACAGCAGTGAGTACTCCACCGCCTCGACGTTCAACACGACCAAGCCTATAAGAAATACAGTTATTAGAAAGAATTTCGTTATCCAAAACAAAGGAGTTAAGCCAAGTTTCAAAAAAAGCTAATATGTAAGCGGAAAAGGTTTGGCTATCACAGAATTTTAACAGGGGAGATTTCGCAAGGCCTAGAAAACTTAAACTTTTGAATTAAAACCTTTTCTCAACATTTACATTACTAGCATTTGAAAATAAGTATGGCATGACAAGGACTCAAACTTCGACCGCTCTCCGAGTTCATTTTAGTCTTCTTTCATTTTAAGTATAACTATTTTCAAAACTACTTCATGGCTCATCGACTCGTTATCAACTACTATTAAATAAAAGAATATCTTTATGAATTTTTGAAAACAAAACATTTAATTGTTACATATGACAAAAGTTGACTCATATTTAATATTTATGATTAAGTGCAATTAACTGTATCTTTTCTGGTAGACACGAGATTTTAATATGTGAAACATCACTGTCTGAGTCTATGAAGCATGCTGTAATTAAGTAAGGATTTGTTAGTTTCAAAATATATCTTGACATATCTTACGTCGCCGCAATTCTTAGCCAGCTTCTCTTTATTAAGTAGCCACTTAGCCACCCAGTGATCCAAGGCACCGCATCCGAAGCAGGACCCTGGCACTCTGTCGGGTTTCTTGCAGTCCTTTCTCATGTGACTCTTTGAGTTGCATTTGTAGCAACGGAAATCTTCTTTGAAATGTCTGCCACCTTTGTAGCTTCTCATGCTGTTTGCTGTTTGCTGAATGCCTGATTCTGCCGTAATTCTGCAATGCACTTGAATCCTTGAATCTGCGCTTGTATTCGGAGTCCCTCCACAGAAATCCTTGCATTGGCTTTTTCTACTTGTTCCTCTTCACTGATGCAGATAGCGTCTGACAACCTGGCCTTCTCATGTAGCTGACGAACTTCTCATTGGCGTTTTTCCGAACGCCTCGACAAGCTGCTCACAGATGTAGCCCACGGGTTCCAGAATGCGTGTACCATTGGAATGTAGCCACTCATAAGCATGTCCTTTTAGCTTGGACACTAGAAGCATATGCATTTGTACACCTTTGATTCCGTATACACCGCTTATATTTGTCAGTTGCGTGACCTATTTTTTTTCATACGAGTTCCCATTGAATTCCGACAACGCTTCTTTTGCTAATTGGAATTTTGCAGCCGAAAAAAAACCGGTATCCAACATTTCTTCCGAGCGTAAGTTTACCAACACTGGTTCACGACGGTGGTTCTGCGCGCCAATTTGTTCTGTTGCCGTCTCGTTTTCGCTGCCTTTGTTTTTGATATTGTGGGAGGTAGACAAATTAAACGACGTGGTAACAAATTAATAGTATAGTAATTATTTTTCTTTACATGTCTTGCTTCCATCAACCTTCAACCAAGACTAGCTCTCACGCCCGACCCGCCAAACTTACCTCTCTATCAGAGAGTGCTTAAAAACCGCGATCGAAGACTAACAAGAGAGGAGTGTCACTGTCTCTCCAGCTACAGTAAGAAGCATAGAATAATCAACCGTATCGAAACCCTTACTAAAGTCGGTATAAATAACACCAGTTTGTTACCTTTTACAGAAGCCATGGTGTACAAGGGTAGGCAATTTTAAAAGGTTAGTAAGCGACGAACGACCTTTCACGAAGCCATGTTGACAAGGAGAAATAGTGGATCTGGATAGCTGTTGAAGGGAAGACGTAATTATTTTCTCAAACAGTTTAGGTGTTACGGAAAGTTTGGCAATGTCACGGTAATTAGAAATATCCGATTTGCTACCCTTTTTAAAAAGCGGAATAATAAACGACTCCTTCCAAACATCAGTAAAGCTACAAGTCCGACTCGATTAAACGAATAAACGAGATAAAGGCTTAGATAGGGAAATCGAACACATTTTAAGGATGCAAGTAGGTATATTATCAGGCCCGCGTACGAAAGAAGATAATACAGTCTTCTGTATAACTAGGAAAAAACATATAACTTAAATGTGGGATTGAGAAGGGATAGGGTGTGAGATCCGAAGAAGTAGTAGAATAAGTCGACTGAAAGAATTCAGCAAACAAATATCGGAATTATTATTAGCAGTCTTGTCATTAAGTCTGAAGGTGGAAGGTAGTAATTAAGAGCGTCGTTTAGAATTAACAAAGTTGTAAAATTTGTTGGGGTTCTTATAGAGTTCAAGCTCACAGCGCACGATATAATTAATGTAGCATTAAGTATTTCAGAAAGAAAATTGAGAATTGGCTACACAATAATTTGCATAATAATACAGGGCGGCGCCCTGTAGACGGTAGCGACATTCACATAAGGAACGCATTTATAAATTAGACAATTAAGAGCAGAGTAGAAAAAATTCACTGCAGAATCTAAATCACAGCACTCAAATAGAAATGATCAATCAAAAGAGAAAATAAGGCTGTTAAGAAGATTAAAATTTGTTTTACGAAAACATCTACTACGAGAATTTGAGATGTTATTAAATGAATTTTTAACGTTATTGTAAGAAATAGTAACTTCAATGGTAGGGTGATAAGGATCTTCAGGCTTCACAAGGGGCTGTGTTTGCGATACAGCACTAACAGTGGGATCCGAAAAAAAACAAGATCAAGGGTTCTTTTAGAAGAGTTAAGAAATGAATTCAACTGATAAAGCGGACATTCACGTAGGCTATCAAGAAAAACATGTTGAGATGAAGGAATTAAGAAAGATAGATTATCATCAACAAGCCAAGAAATATTAAGCAAGTTAAAAGAAAATCGTAAAACTATAAAACTATAAAAATCACCTAAAACATAAGACGACTAAAAATAGTTCGCAAAGCATCAACATTCACATAAGGAATGCATTTATAAATTAGACAATTAAGAGCAGAGTAGAAAAAATTCACTGCAGAATCTAAATCACAGCACTTAAATAGAAATGATCAATCAAAAGAGAAAATAAGGCTGTTAAGAAGATTAAAATTTGTTTTACGAAAACATCTACTACGAGAATTTGAGATGTTATTAAATGAATTTTTAACGTTATTGTAAGAAATAGTAACTTCAATGGTAGGGTGATAAGGATCTTCAGGCTTCACAAGGGGCTGTGTTTGCGATACAGCACTAACAGTGGGATCCGAGACAAAAACAAGATCAAGGGTTCTTTTAGAAGAGTTAAGAAATGAATTCAACTGATAAAGCGGACATTCACGTAGGCTATCAAGAAAAACATGTTGAGATGAAGGAATTAAGAAAGATAGATTATCATCAACAAGCCAAGAAATATTAAGCAAGTTAAAAGAAAATCGTAAAACTATAAAACTATAAAAATCACCTAAAACATAAGACGACTAAAAATAGTTCGCAAAGCATCAGCATGGTGCATGTAGATCATGACATTAATAGCTGGAAGAATATATGAACAAAAAATATATTAGCTAAAGTAAGAACATGTAACTTCGACGCAAATAAACTCAACACCTAAGGGCAGATCAGTCGGCACAACGCTGGAACACAGACTCGAGTTGACAGCAGTGAGTACTCCACCGCCTCGACGTTCAACACGATCAAGCCTATAAGAAATACAGTTATTAGAAAGAATTTCGTTATCCAAAACAGAGGAGTTAAGCCAAGTTTCAAAAAAAGCTAATATGTAAGCGGAAAAGGTTTGGCTATCACAGAACAGTTTCGAGAGCTTGGTAAGAAGTTCTCTTACATTTTAATAATAAATGCAAAGACTAGACGTTATTGGTTTTTTGAATTAGGAAGGTGAACAGGTACGGACGGGAGCGCTTATTGGTCGCAAACTCGTGTACCACTAGGCCCTCTGGCCAAAAATTAGGTTCAACCATAGCTGAGAAATACTCATTTGGTCCTGTAATTTTAACAGGGGAGATTTCGCGAGGCCTAGAAAACTTAAACTTTTGAATTAAAACCTTCTCTCAACATTTACATTACTAGCTATTTGCAAATAAGTATGGCATTACAAGGACTCAAACTTCGACCGCTCTCCGAGTTCATTTTAGTCTTCTTTCATTTTAAGTATAACTATTTTCAAGGCATCTAAGTCTAACTTAATATTACATGCTCTCATAAAATCTCTGCCCAAAACTACTTCATGGCTCATCGACTCGTTATCCACTACTATTGAATAAAAGAATATCTTTATTGAATTTTTGAAAACAAAACATTCAATTGTTCCATATGACAAAAGTGGACTCTTATTTAATCCGTAATATTTATGATTAAGTGAAATTAACTGTATCTTTTCTGGTAGACACGAGATTTTAATATGTGAAACATCACTGTCTGAGTCTATGAAGCATGCTGTAATTAAGTAAGGATTTGTTAGTTTCAAAATATATCTTGACATATCTTACGTCGCCGCAATTCTTAGCCAGCTTCTCTTTATAAAGTGGACACTTAGCCACCCAGTGATCCAAGGCACCGCATCCGAAACAGGACCCTGGCACTCTGTCGGGTTTCTTGCAGTCCTTTCTCATGTGACTCTTTGAGTTGCATTTGTAGCAACGGAAATCTTCTTTGAAATGTCTGCCACCTTTGTAGCTTCTCTTGCTGCTTGCTGAATTCCTGTTTCTGCCGTAATTCTGCAATGCACTTGAATCCTTGAATCTGCGCTTGTATTCGGAGTCCCTCCACAGAAATCCTTGCATTGGCTTTTTCTACTTGTTCCTCTTCACTGATGCACATAGCGTCTGACAACCTGGCCTTCTCATCGATGTAGCTGACGAACTTCTCATTGGCGTTTTTCCGAACGCCACGACAAGCTGCTCACAGATGTAGCCCACGGGTTCCAGAATGCGTGTACCATTGGAATGTAGCCACTCATAAGCGTGTCCTTTTAGCTTGGACACTAGAAGCATATGCATTTGTACACCTTTGATTCCGTATACACCGCTTATATTTGTCAGTTGCGTGACCTATTTTTTTTCATACGAGTTCCCATTAAATTCCGACAACGCTTCTTTTGCTAATTGGAATTTTGCGACAAAAAACCGGTATCCAACATTTCTTCCGAGCGTAAGTTTACCAACACTGGTTCACGACGGTGGTTCTGCGCGCCAATTTGTTCTGCTGCCGTCTCGTTTTCGCTGCCTTTGTTTTTGATATTGTGGGAGGTAGACAAATTAAACGACGTGGTAACAAATTAATAGTATAGTAATTATTTTTCTTTACCTGTCTTGCTTCCATCAACCCTCAACCAAGACTAGCTCACGCCCGACCCGCCAAACTTACCTCTCTATCAGAGAGTGCTTAAAAACCGCGATCGAAGACTAGCAAGAGAGGGAGTGTCACTGTCTCTCCTGCTACAGTAAGAAGCATAGAATAATCAACCGTATCGAAAGCCTTACTAAAGTCGGTATAAATAACACCAGTTTGTTACCTTTTACAGAAGCCATGGTGTACAAGGGTAGGCAATTTTAAAAGGTTAGTAAGCGACGAACGACCTCTCACGAAGCCATGTTGACAAGGAGAAATAGTGGATCTGGATAGCTGTTGAAGGGAAGACGTAATTATTTTCTCAAACAGTTTAGGTGTTGCGGAAAGTTTGGCAATGTCACGGTAATTAGAAATATCCGATTTGCTACCCTTTTTAAAAAGCGGAATAATAAACGACTCCTTCCAAACATCAGTAAAGCTACAAGTCCGACTCGATTTAACGAATAAACGAGATAAAGGCTTAGATAGGGAAATCGAACACATTTTAAGGATGCAAGTAGGTATATTATCAGGCCCGCGTACGAAAGAAGATAATACAGTCTTCAGTATAACTAGGAAAAAACATATAACTTAAATGTGGGATTGAGAAGGGATAGGGTGTGAGATCCGAAGAAGTAGTAGAATAAGTCGACTGAAAGAATTCAGCAAATCAAATATCGGAATCATTATTAGCAGTCTTGTCATTAAGTCTGAAGGTGGAAGGTAGTAATTAAGAGCGTCGTTTAGAATTAACAAAGTTGTAAAATTTGTTGGGGTTCTTATAGAGTTCAAGCTCACAGCGCACGATATAATTATTGTAGCATTAAGTATTTCAGAAAGAAAATTGAGAATTGGCTACACAATAATTTGCATAATCAAGTCGCGAACCAGTATTTTTAAACTTTTTAAAATATCTCGATTTAAACCAGGGCGGCGCCCTGTAGACGGTAGAGACATTCACATAAGGAACGCATTTATAAATTAGAGAATTAAGAGCAGAGTAGAAAAAATTCACTGCAGAATCTATATCACAGCACTCAAATAGAAATGACCAATCAAAAGAGAAAATAAGGCTGTTAAGAAGATTAAAATTTGTTTTAAAAAAACATCTACTACGAGAATTTGAGATGTTATTAAATGAATTTTTAACGTTATTGTAAGAAATAGTAACTTCAATGGTAGGGTGATAAGGATCTTCAGGCTTCACAAGGGGCTGTGTTTGCGATACAGCACTAACAGTGGGATCCGAGACAAAAACAAGATCAAGGGTTCTTTTAGAAGAGTTAAGAAATGAATTCAACTGATAAAGCGGACATTCACGTAGGCTATCAAGAAAAACATGTTGAGATGAAGGAATTAAGAAAGATAGATTATCATCAACAAGCCAAGAAATATTAAGCAAGTTAAAATCACCTAAAACTATAAGAAAATCGTAAAACTATAAAACTATAAAAATCACCTAAAACATAAGACGACTAAAAATAGTTCGCAAAGCATCAGCATGGTGCATGTAGATCATGACATTAATAGCTGGAGGAATATATGAACAAAAAATATATTAGCTAAAGTAAGAACATGTAACTTCGACGCAAATAAACTCAACACCTAAGGGCAGATCAGTCGGCACAACGCTGGAACACAGACTCGAGTTGACAGCAGTGAGTACTCCACCGCCTCGACGATCAACACGATCAAGCCTATAAGAAATACAGTTATTAGAGAATTTGTTATCCAAAACAAAGGAGTTAAGCCAAGTTTCAAAAAAAGCTAATATGTAAGCCGAAAAGGTTTGGCTATCACAGAACAGTTTCGAGAGCTTGGTAAGAAGTTCTCTTACATTTTAATAATAAATGCAAAGACTAGACGTTATTGGTTTTTTGAATTAGGAAGGTGAACAGGTACGGACGGGAGCGCTTATTGGTCGCAAACTCGTGTACCACTAGGCCCTCTGGCCAAAAATTAGGTTCAACCATAGCTGAGAAAGACTAATTTGGTCCTGTAATTTTAACAGGGGAGATTTCGCGAGGCCTAGAAAACTTAAACTTTTGAATTAAAACCTTCTCTCAACATTTACATTACTAGCTATTTGCAAATAAGTATGGCATGACAAGGACTCAAACTTCGACCGCTCTCCGAGTTCATTTTAGTCTTCTTTCATTTTAAGTATAACTATTTTCAAGGCATCTAAGTCTAACTTAATATTACATGCTGTCATAAAATCTCTTCCCAAAACTACTTCATGGCTCATCGACTCGTTATCCACTACTATTGAATAAAAGAATATCTATATTGAATTTTTGAAAACAAAACATTCGATTGTTCCATATGACAAAAGTGGACTCTTATTTAATCCGTAATATTTATGATTAAGTGAAATTAACTGTATCTTTTCTGGTAGACACGAGATTTTAATATGTGAAACATCACTGTCTGAGTCTATGAAGCATGCTGTAATTAAGTAAGGATTTGTTAGTTTCAAAATATATCTTGACATATCTTACGTCGCCGCAATTCTTAGCCAGCTTCTCTTTATAAAGTGGACACTTAGCCACCCAGTGATCCAAGGCACCGCATCCGAAGCAGGACCCTGGCACTCTGTCGGGTTTCTTGCAGTCCTTTCTCATGTGACTCTTTGAGTTGCATTTGTAGCAACGGAAATCTTCTTTGAAATGTCTGCCACCTTTGTAGCTTCTCTTGCTGCTTGCTGAATGCCTGATTCTGCCGTAATTCTGCAATGCACTTGAATCCTTGAATCTGCGCTTGTATTCGGAGTCCCTCCACAGAAATCTTTGCATTGGCTTTTTCTACTTGTTCCTCTTCACTGATGCAGATAGCGTCTGACAACCTGGCCTTCACATGCATTTGTACACCTTTGATTCCGTATACACCGCTTATATTTGTCAGTTGCGTGACCTATTTTTTTCATACGAGTTTCCATTAAATTCCGACAACGCTTCTTTTGCTAATTGGAATTTTGCAGCCGACAAAAAACCGGTATCCAACATTTCTTCCGAGCGTAAGTTTACCAACACTGGTTCACGACGGTGGTTCTGCGCGCCAATTTGTTCTGCTGCCGTCTCGTTTTCGCTGCCTTTGTTTTTGATATTGTGGGAGGTAGACAAATTAAACGACGTGGTAACAAATTAATAGTATAGTAATTATTTTTCTTTACCTGTCTTGCTTCCATCAACCCTCAACCAAGACTAGCTCTCACGCCCGACCCGCCAAACTTACCTCTCTATCAGAGAGTGCTTAAAAACCGCGATCGAAGACTAGCAAGAGAGGGAGTGTCACTGTCTCTCCTGCTACAGTAAGAAGCATAGAATAATCAACCGTATCGAAAGCCTTACTAAAGTCGGTATAAATAACACCAGTTTGTTACCTTTTACAGAAGCCATGGTGTACAAGGGTAGGCAATTTTAAAAGGTTAGTAAGCGACGAACGACCTTTCACGAAGCCATGTTGACAAGGAGAAATAGTGGATCTGGATAGCTGTTGAAGGGAAGACGTAATTATTTTCTCAAACAGTTTAGGTGTTGCGGAAAGTTTGGCAATGTCACGGTAATTAGAAATATCCGATTTGCTACCCTTTTTAAAAAGCGGAATAATAAACGACTCCTTCCAAACATCAGTAAAGCTACAAGTCCGACTCGATTTAACGAATAAACGAGATAAAGGCTTAGATAGGGAAATCGAACACATTTTAAGGATGCAAGTAGGTATATTATCAGGCCCGCGTACGAAAGAAGATAATACAGTCTTCAGTATAACTAGGAAAAAACATATAACTTAAATGTGGGATTGAGAAGGGATAGAATAAGTCGACTGAAAGAATTCAGCAAACAAATATCGGAATCATTATTAGCAGTCTTGTCATTAAGTCTGAAGGTGGAAGGTAGTAATTAAGAGCGTCGTTTAGAATTAACAAAGTTGTAAAATTTGTTGGGGTTCTTATAGAGTTCAAGCTCACAGCGCACGATATAATTATTGTAGCATTAAGTATTTCAGAAAGAAAATTGAGAATTCGCTACACAATAATTTGCATAATCAAGTCGCGAACCAGTATTTTTAAACTTTTTAAAATATCTCGATTTAAACAGGGCGGCGCCCTGTAGACGGTAGGACATTCACATAAGGAAGCATTTATAAATTAGAGAATTAAGAGCAGAGTAGAAAAAATTCACTGCAGAATCTATATCACAGAACTCAAATAGAAATGATCAATCAAAAGAGAAAATAAGGCTGTTAAGAAGATTAAAATTTGTTTTACGAAAACATCTACTACGAGAATTTGAGATGTTATTAAATGAATTTTTAACGTTATTGTAAGAAATAGTAACTTCAATGGTAGGGTGATAAGGATCTTCAGGCTTCACAAGGGGCTGTGTTTGCGATACAGCAGCTGAACAGTGGGATCCGAGACAAAAACAAGATCAAGGGTTCTTTTAGAAGAGTTAAGAAAAGAATTCATCTGATATAGCGGACATTCACGTAGGCTATCAAGAAAAACATGTTGAGATGAAGGAATTAAGAAAGATAGATTATCATCAACAAGCCAAGAAATATTAAGCAAGTTAAAATCACCTAAAACTATAAGAAAATCATAAAACTATAAAACTATAAAAATCACCTAAAACATAAGACGACTAAAAATAGTTCGCAAAGCATCAGCATGGTGCATGTAGATCATGATATCAGAAGCTGGAGGAATATATGAACAAAAGATATATTAGCTAAAGTAAGAACATGTAACTTCGACGCAAATAAACTCAACACCTAAGGGCAGATCAGTCGGCACAACGCTGGAACACAGACTCGAGTTGACAGCAGTGAGTACTCCACCGCCTCGACGATCAACACGATCAAGCCTATAAGAA
The DNA here is from genome assembly GCA_018150345.1 of Drosophila equinoxialis. Taxonomy (NCBI): domain Eukaryota; kingdom Metazoa; phylum Arthropoda; class Insecta; order Diptera; family Drosophilidae; genus Drosophila; species Drosophila equinoxialis. Next base: position 1,839,411 of record JAECWI010000168.1, read on the forward strand.
ATACAGTTATTAGAAAGAATTTCGTTATCCAAAACAGAGGAGTTAAGCCAAGTTTCAAAAAAAGCTAATATGTAAGCCGAAAAGGTTTGGCTATCACAGAACAGTTTCGAGAGCTTGGTAAGAAGTTCTCTTACATTTTAATAATAAATGCAAAGACTAGACGTTATTGGTTTTTTGAATTAGGAAGGTGAACAGGTACGGACGGGAGCGCTTATTGGTCGCAAACTCGTGTACCACTAGGCCCTCTGGCCAAAAATTAGGTTCAACCATAGCTGAGAAAGACTAATTTGGTCCTGTAATTTTAACAGGGGAGATTTCGCGAGGCCTAGAAAACTTAAACTTTTGAATTAAAACCTTCTCTCAACATTTACATTACTAGCTATTTGCAAATAAGTATGGCATGACAAGGACTCAAACTTCGACCGCTCTCCGAGTTCATTTTAGTCTTCTTTCATTTTAAGTATAACTATTTTCAAGGCATCTAAGTCTAACTTAATATTACATGCTCTCATAAAATCTCTTCCCAAAACTACTTCATGGCTCATCGACTCGTTATCCACTACTATTGAATAAAAGAATATCTATATTGAATTTTTGAAAACAAAACATTCGATTGTTCCATATGACAAAAGTGGACTCTTATTTAATCCGTAATATTTATGATTAAGTGAAATTAACTGTATCTTTTCTGGTAGACACGAAATTTTAATATGTGAAACATCACTGTCTGAGTCTATGAAGCATGCTGTAATTAAGTAAGGATTTGTTAGTTTCAAAATATATCTTGACATATCTTACGTCGCCGCAATTCTTAGCCAGCTTCTCTTTATAAAGTGGACACTTAGCCACCCAGTGATCCAAGGCACCGCATCCGAAACAGGACCCTGGCACTCTGTCGGGTTTCTTGCAGTCCTTTCTCATGTGACTCTTTGAGTTGCATTTGTAGCAACGGAAATCTTCTTTGAAATGTCTGCCACCTTTGTAGCTTCTCTTGCTGCTTGCTGAATGCCTGATTCTGCCGTAATTCTGCAATGCACTTGAATCCTTGAATCTGCGCTTGTATTCGGAGTCCCTCCACAGAAATCTTTGCATTGGCTTTTTCTACTTGTTCCTCTTCACTGATGGCTTATTGCTTTCCTTTTACAGAAAGCGTCTGACAACCTGGCCTTTCAGCATGCATTTGTACACCTTTGATTCCGTATACACCGCTTATATTTGTCAGTTGCGTGACCTATTTTTTTTCATACGAGTTCCCATTAAATTCCGACAACGCTTCTTTTGCTAATTGGAATTTTGCAGCCGACAAAAAACCGGTATCCAACATTTCTTCCGAGCGTAAGTTTACCAACACTGGTTCACGACGGTGGTTCTGCGCGCCAATTTGTTCTGCTGCCGTCTCGTTTTCGCTGCCTTTGTTTTTGATATTGTGGGAGGTAGACAAATTAAACGACGTGGTAACAAATTAATAGTATAGTAATTATTTTTCTTTACCTGTCTTGCTTCCATCAACCCTCAACCAAGACTAGCTCTCACGCCCGACCCGCCAAACTTACCTCTCTATCAGAGAGTGCTTAAAAACCGCGATCGAAGACTAGCAAGAGAGGGAGTGTCACTGTCTCTCCTGCTACAGTAAGAAGCATAGAATAATCAACCGTATCGAAAGCCTTACTAAAGTCGGTATAAATAACACCAGTTTGTTACCTTTTACAGAAGCCATGGTGTACAAGGGTAGGCAATTTTAAAAGGTTAGTAAGCGACGAACGACCTTTCACGAAGCCATGTTGACAAGGAGAAATAGTGGATCTGGATAGCTGTTGAAGGGAAGACGTAATTATTTTCTCAAACAGTTTAGGTGTTGCGGAAAGTTTGGCAATGTCACGGTAATTAGAAATATCCGATTTGCTACCCTTTTTAAAAAGCGGAATAATAAACGACTCCTTCCAAACATCAGTAAAGCTACAAGTCCGACTCGATTTAACGAATAAACGAGATAAAGGCTTAGATAGGGAAATCGAACACATTTTAAGGATGCAAGTAGGTATATTATCAGGCCCGCGTACGAAAGAAGATAATACAGTCTTCAGTATAACTAGGAAAAAACATATAACTTAAATGTGGGATTGAGAAGGGATAGGAAGGGATAGAATAAGTCGACTGAAAGAATTCAGCAAACAAATATCGGAATCATTATTAGCAGTCTTGTCATTAAGTCTGAAGGTGGAAGGTAGTAATTAAGAGCGTCGTTTAGAATTAACAAAGTTGTAAAATTTGTTGGGGTTCTTATAGAGTTCAAGCTCACAGCGCACGATATAATTATTGTAGCATTAAGTATTTCAGAAAGAAAATTGAGAATTCGCTACACAATAATTTGCATAATCAAGTCGCGAACCAGTATTTTTAAACTTTTTAAAATATCTCGATTTAACCAGGGCGGCGCCCTGTAGACGGTAGAGACATTCACATAAGGAACGCATTTATAAATTAGAGAATTAAGAGCAGAGTAGAAAAAATTCACTGCAGAATCTATATCACAGAACTCAAATAGAAATGATCAATCAAAAGAGAAAATAAGGCTGTTAAGAAGATTAAAATTTGTTTTACGAAAACATCTACTACGAGAATTTGAGATGTTATTAAATGAATTTTTAACGTTATTGTAAGAAATAGTAACTTCAATGGTAGGGTGATAAGGATCTTCAGGCTTCACAAGGGGCTGTGTTTGCGATACAGCACTAACAGTGGGATCCGAGACAAAAACAAGATCAAGGGTTCTTTTAGAAGAGTTAAGAAAATGAATTCATCTGATATAGCGGACATTCACGTAGGCTATCAAGAAAAACATGTTGAGATGAAGGAATTAAGAAAGATAGATTATCATCAACAAGCCAAGAAATATTAAGCAAGTTAAAATCACCTAAAACTATAAGAAAATCATAAAACTATAAAACTATAAAAATCACCTAAAACATAAGACGACCAAAAATAGTTCGCAAAGCATCAGCATGGTGCATGTAGATCATGATACCAGAAGCTGGAGGAATATATGAACAAAAGATATATTAGCTAAGTAAGACATGTAACTTCGACGCAAATAAACTCAACACCTAAGGGCAGATCAGTCGGCACAACGCTGGAACACAGACTCGAGTTGACAGCAGTGAGTACTCCACCGCCTCGACGATCAACACGATCAAGCCTATAAGAAATACAGTTATTATTATCCAAAACAAAGGAGTTAAGCCAAGTTTCAAAAAAGCTAATATGTAAGCCGAAAAGGTTTGGCTATCACAGAACAGTTTCGAGAGCTTGGTAAGAAGTTCTCTTACATTTTAATAATAAATGCAAAGACTAGACGTTATTGGTTTTTTGAATTAGGAAGGTGAACAGGTACGGACGGGAGCGCTTATTGGTCGCAAACTCGTGTACCACTAGGCCCTCTGGCCAAAAATTAGGTTCAACCATAGCTGAGAAATACTCATTTGGTCCTGTAATTTTAACAGGGGAGATTTCGCGAGGCCTAGAAAACTTAAACTTTTGAATTAAAACCTTCTCTCAACATTTACATTACTAGCTATTTGCAAATAAGTATGGCATGACAAGGACTCAAACTTCGACCGCTCTCCGAGTTCATTTTAGTCTTCTTTCATTTTAAGTATAACCATTTTCAAGGCATCTAAGTCTAACTTAATATTACATGCTCTCATAAAATCTCTTCCCAAAACTACTTCATGGCTCATCGACTCGTTATCAACTACTATTGAATAAAAGAATATCTTTATTGAATTTTTGAAAACAAAACATTCAATTGTTCCATATGACAAAAGTGGACTCTTATTTAATCCGTAATATTTATGATTAAGTGAAATTAACTGTATCTTTTCTGGTAGACACGAGATTTTAATATGTGAAACATCACTGTCTGAGTCTATGAAGCATGCTGTAATTAAGTAAGGATTTGTTAGTTTCAAAATATATCTTGACATATCTTACGTCGCCGCAATTCTTAGCCAGCTTCTCTTTATAAAGTGGACACTTAGCCACCCAGTGATCCAAGGCACCGCATCCGAAGCAGGACCCTGGCACTCTGTCGGGTTTCTTGCAGTCCTTTCTCATGTGACTCTTTGAGTTGCATTTGTAGCAACGGAAATCTTCTTTGAAATGTCTGCCACCTTTGTAGCTTCTCTTGCTGCTTGCTGAATGCCTGATTCTGCCGTAATTCTGCAATGCACTTGAATCCTTGAATCTGCGCTTGTATTCGGAGTCCCTCCACAGAAATCCTTGCATTGGCTTTTTCTACTTGTTCCTCTTCACTGATGCAGATAGCGTCTGACAACCTGGCCTTCTCATCGATGTAGCTGACGAACTTCTCATTGGCGTTTTTCCGAACGCCTCGACAAGCTGCTCACAGATGTAGCCCACGGGTTCCAGAATGCGTGTACCATTGGAATGTAGCCACTCATAAGCGTGACCTTTTAGCTTGGACACTAGAAGCATATGCATTTGTACACCTTTGATTCCGTATACACCGCTTATATTTGTCAGTTGCGTGACCTATTTTTTTTCATACGAGTTCCCATTAAATTCCGACAACGCTTCTTTTGCTAATTGGAATTTTGCAGCCGACAAAAAACCGGTATCCAACATTTCTTCCGAACGTAAGTTTACCAACACTGGTTCACGACGGTGGTTCTGCGCGCCAATTTGTTCTGCTGCCGTCTCGTTTTCGCTGCCTTTGTTTTTGATATTGTGGGAGGTAGACAAATTAAACGACGTGGTAACAAATTAATAGTATAGTAATTATTTTTCTTTACCTGTCTTGCTTCCATCAACCCTCAACCAAGACTAGCTCTCACGCCCGACCCGCCAAACTTACCTCTCTATCAGAGAGTGCTTAAAAACCGCGATCGAAGACTAGCAAGAGAGGGAGTGTCACTGTCTCTCCTGCTACAGTAAGAAGCATAGAATAATCAACCGTATCGAAAGCCTTACTAAAGTCGGTATAAATAACACCAGTTTGTTACCTTTTACAGAAGCCATGGTGTACAAGGGTAGGCAATTTTAAAAGGTTAGTAAGCGACGAACGACCTTTCACGAAGCCATGTTGACAAGGAGAAATAGTGGATCTGGATAGCTGTTGAAGGGAAGACGTAATTATTTTCTCAAACAGTTTAGGTGTTGCGGAAAGTTTGGCAATGTCACGGTAATTAGAAATATCCGATTTGCTACCCTTTTTAAAAAGCGGAATAATAAACGACTCCTTCCAAACATCAGTAAAGCTACAAGTCCGACTCGATTTAACGAATAAACGAGATAAAGGCTTAGATAGGGAAATCGAACACATTTTAAGGATGCAAGTAGGTATATTATCAGGCCCGCGTACGAAAGAAGATAATACAGTCTTCAGTATAACTAGGAAAAAACATATAACTTAAATGTGGGATTGAGAAGGGATAGGGTGTGGATCCGAAGCAGTAGTAGAATAAGTCGACTGAAAGAATTCAGCAAACAAATATCGGAATCATTATTAGCAGTCTTGTCATTAAGTCTGAAGGTGGAAGGTAGTAATTAAGAGCGTCGTTTAGAATTAAAAAAGTTGTAAAATTTGTTGGGGTTCTTATAGAGTTCAAGCTCACAGCGCACGATATAATTATTGTAGCATTAAGTATTTCAGAAAGAAAATTGAGAATTGGCTACACAATAATTTGCATAATCAAGTCGCGAACCAGTATTTTTAAACTTTTTAACATATCTCGATTAAACCAGGGCGGCGCCCTGTAGACGGTAGAGACATTCACATAAGGAACGCATTTATAAATTAGAGAATTAAGAGCAGAGTAGAAAAAATTCACTGCAGAATCTAAATCACAGAACTCAAATAGAAATGACCAATCAAAAGAGAAAATAAGGCTGTTAAGAAGATTAAAATTTGTTTTACGAAAACATCTACTACGAGAATTTGAGATGTTATTAAATGAATTTTTAACGTTATTGTAAGAAATAGTAACTTCAATGGTAGGGTGATAAGGATCTTCAGGCTTCACAAGGGGCTGTGTTTGCGATACAGCACTAACAGTGGGATCCGAGACAAAAACAAGATCAAGGGTTCTTTTAGAAGAGTTAAGAAAAGAATTCATCTGATATAGCGGACATTCACGTAGGCTATCAAGAAAAACATGTTGAGATGAAGGAATTAAGAAAGATAGATTATCATCAACAAGCCAAGAAATATTAAGCAAGTTAAAATCACCTAAAACTATAAGAAAATCATAAAACTATAAAACTATAAAAATCACCTAAAACATAAGACGACCAAAATAGTTCGCAAAGCATCAGCATGGTGCATGTAGATCATGATATCGAAGCTGGAGGAATATATGAACAAAAGATATATAAGCTAAAGTAAGAACATGTAACTTCGACGCAAATAAACTCAACACCTAAGGGCAGATCAGTCGGCACAACGCTGGAACACAGACTCGAGTTGACAGCAGTGAGTACTCCACCGCCTCGACGATCAACACGATCAGCCTATAAGAAATACAGTTATTGAAGAATTTCGTTATCCAAAACAGAGGAGTTAAGCCAAGTTTCAAAAAGCTAATATGTAAGCGGAAAAGGTTTGGCTATCACAGAACAGTTTCGAGAGCTTGGTAAGAAGTTCTCTTACATTTTAATAATAAATGCAAAGACTAGACGTTATTGGTTTTTTGAATTAGGAAGGTGATCAGGTACGGACGGGAGCGCTTATTGGTCGCAAACTCGTGTACCACTAGGCCCTCTGGCCAAAAATTAGGTTCAACCATAGCTGAGAAATACTCATTTGGTCCTGTAATTTTAACAGGGGAGATTTCGCGAGGCCTAGAAAACTTAAACTTTTGAATTAAAACCTTCTCTCAACATTTACATTACTAGCTATTTGCAAATAAGTATGGCATGACAAGGACTCAAACTTCGACCGCTCTCCGAGTTCATTTTAGTCTTCTTTCATCTTAAGTATAACCATTTTCAAGGCATCTAAGTCTAACTTAATATTACATGCTCTCATAAAATCTCTTCCCAAAACTACTTCATGGCTCATCGACTCGTTATCAACTACTATTAAATAAAAGAATATCTTTATTGAATTTTTGAAAACAAAACATTTAATTGTTCCATATGACAAAAGTGGACTCTTATTTAATCCGTAATATTTATGATTAAGTGAAATTAACTGTATCTTTTCTGGTAGACCGATTTTAATATGTGAACATCCTGTCTGAGTCTATGAAGCATGCTGTAATTAAGTAAGGATTTGTTAGTTTCAAAATATATCTTGACATATCTTACATCGCCGCAATTCTTAGCCAGCTTCTCTTTATTAAGTGGACACTTAGCCACCCAGTGATCCAAGCCACCGCATCCGACCCTGGCACTCTGTCGGGTTTCTTGCAGTCCTTTCTCATGTGACTCTTTGAGTTGCATTTGTAGCAACGGAAATCTTCTTTGAAATGTTTGCCACCTTTGTACCTTCTCTTGCTGTTTGCTGAATGCCTGATTCTGCCGTAATTCTGCAATGCACTTGAATCCTTGAATCTGCGCTTGTATTCGGAGTCCCTCCACAAAAATCCTTGCATTGGCTTTTTCTACTTGTTCCTCTTCACTGATGCAGATAGCGTCTGACAACCTGGCCTTCTCATGTAGCTGACGAACTTCTCATTGGCGTTTTTCCGAACGCCTCGACAAGCTGCTCACAGATGTAGCCCACGGGTTCCAGAATGTGTGTACCATTGGAATGTAGACACTCATAAGCGTGACCTTTTAGCTTGGACACTAGAAGCATATGCATTTGTACACTTTTGATTCCGTATACACCGCTTATATTTGTCAGTTGCGTGACCTATTTTTTTTCATACGAGTTCCCATTAAATTCCGACAACGCTTCTTTTGCTAATTGGAATTTTGCAGCCGACAAAAAACCGGTATCCAACATTTCTTCCGAGCGTAAGTTTACCAACACTGGTTCACGACGGTGGTTCTGCGCGCCAATTTGTTCTGCTACCGTCTCGTTTTCGCTGCCATTGTTTTTGATATTGTGGGAGGTAGACAAATTAAACGACGTGGTAACAAATTAATAGTATAGTAATTATTTTTCTTTACCTGTCTTGCTTCCATCAACTCTCAACCAAGACTAGCTCTCACGCCCGACCCGCCAAACTTACCTCTCCATCAGAGAGTGCTTACAAACCGCGATCGAGGACTAGCAAGAGAGGGAGTGTTACTGTCTCTCCTGCTACTGTAAGAATCATAGAATAATCAACCGTATCGAAAGCCTTACTAAAGTCGGTATAAATAACACCAGTTTGTTACCATGGTGTACAAGGGTAAGCAATTTTAAAAGGTTAGTAAGCGACGAACGACCTTTCACGAAGCCATGTTGACAAGGAGAAATAGTGGATCTGCATAGCTGTTGAAGGAAAGACGTAATTATTTTCTCAAACAGTTTAGGTGTTGCGGAAAGTTTGGCAATGTCACGGTAATTAGAAATATCCGATTTGCCACCCTTTTTAAAAAGCGGAATAAAAAACGACTCCTTCCAAACATCAGTAAAGCTACAAGTCCGACTCGATTTAACGAATAAACGAGATAAAGGCTTAGATAGGGAAATCGAACACATTTTAAGGATGCAACTAGGTATATTATCAGGCCCGCGTATGAAAGAAGATAATACAGTCTTCAGTATAACTAGGAAAAAACATATAACTTAAATGTGGGATTGAGAAGGGATAGGGTGTGGGATCCGAAGCAGTAGTAGAATAAGTCGACTGAAAGAATTCAGCAAACAAATATCGGAATCATTATTAGCAGTCTTGTCATTAAGTCTGAAGGTGGAAGGTAGTAATTAAGAGCGTCGTTTAGAATTAACAAAGTTGTAAAATTTGTTGGGGTTCTTATAGAGTTCAAGCTCACAGCGCACGATATAATTAATGTAGCATTAAGTATTTCAGAAAGAAAATTGAGAATTGGCTACACAATAATTTGCATAATGTTTTTTTTTTAATACAGGGCGGCACCCTGTAGACGATAGAGACATTCACATAAGGAACGCATTTATAAATTAGAGAATTAAGAGCAGAGTAGAAAAAATTCACTGCAGAATCTATATCACAGAACTCAAATAGAAATGACCAATCAAAAGAGAAAATAAGGCTGTTAAGAAGATTAAAATTTGTTTTACGAAAACATCTACTACGAGAATTTGAGATGTTATTAAATGAATTTTTAACGTTATTGTAAGAAATAGTAACTTCAATGGTAGGGTGATAAGGATCTTCAGGCTTCACAAGGGGCTGTGTTTGTGATACAGCACTAACAGTGGGATCCGAGACAAAAACAAGATCAAGGGTTCTTTTAGAAGAGTTAAGAAAAGAATTCATCTGATATAGCGGACATTCACGTAGGCTATCAAGAAAAACATGTTGAGATGAAGGAATTAAGAAAGATAGATTATCATCAACAAGCCAAGAAATATTAAGCAAGTTAAAATCACCTAAAACTATAAGAAAATCATAAAACTATAAAACTATAAAAATCACCTAAAATATAAGACGACTAAAAATAGTTCGCAAAGCATCAGCATGGTGCATGTAGATCATGATATCAGAAGCTGGAGGAATATATGAACAAAAGATATATAAGCTAAAGTAAGAACATGTAACTTCGACGCATATAAACTCAACACCTAAGGGCAGATCAGTCGGCACAACGCTGGAACACAGACTCGAGTTGACAGCAGTGAGTACTCCACCGCCTCGACGATCAATACGATCAAGCCTATAAGAAATACAGTTATTAGAAAGAATTTCGTTATCCAAAACAAAGGAGTTAAGCTTAGTTTCAAAAAAAGCTAATATGTAAGCCGAAAAGGTTTGGCTATCACAGAACAGTTTCTAGAGCTTGGTAAGAAGTTCTCTTACATTTAAATAATAAATGCAAAGACTAGACGTTATTGGTTTTTATACCATACACCCATAGGGTGAAATGGTATATTAAAGTCGCCAAAATGTATGTAACAGGCAGAAGGAAGCTTTTCCGACCCCATAAAGTATATATATTCTTGATCAGTATCAACAGCCGAGTCGATCTAGCCATGTCCGTCTGTCCGTCTGTCCGTCCGTCCGTCTGTCCGTCTGTCCGTATGAACACCTAGATCTCGGAGACTATAAAAGCTAGAGCCACCAAATTTGGTATGTAGGCTCATGTAGTATGTAGAGTGATCAAGTTTATTTCAAATTTTTGCCACGCCCCTTTCCGCCCCCCGCAATTCAAAAAAAAACGATTATCTCAAAAACTATTGCAGCTAGAGACACCACATTTGGTATCTATATTTGCTTAGTAAATGCGTACAATTTGTATGTATAAAGATTTTGCCACGCCCCTTTCCGCCCCCGTAATTTGGGAAAACTCGATTATCTCACGTAATTTTCTACCTTTTGTAATCAATTTTGGCACACTTGAATTTGATACTAATACCCAGCAAAACACCAAATTTGATCAAAATTGGACAAAAAACAACCAAGTTATGCATATAAACGTTTTTCCATAAGGCCGTAGTTGGCCGTTGGCTGGTGGGGGCGCTAGGGTGCTCGTATACTTGAGTGAGGGAGATTATAAGATATGCTTGCAATAAAAAGCATGTGAAAATGCATTGGTTTAATAAATTTGAAATATTTGTTTTACTGGTGTATGGTATACCTAAGTCGGCGAGACGACTTACATACTTCATTTGAATTAGGAAGGTGAACAGGTACGGACGGGAGCGCTTATTGGTCGCAAACTCGTGTACCACTGGCCAAAAATTAGGTTCAACCATAGCTGAGAAATACTCATTTGGTCCTGTAATTCTAACAGGGGAGATTTCGCAAGGCCTAGAAAACTTAAACTTTTGAATTAAAACCTTCTCTCAACATTTACATTACTAGCTATTTGCAAATAAGTATGGCATGACAAGGACTCAAACTTCGACCGCTCTCCGAGTTCATTTTAGTTTTCTTTCATTTTAAGTATAACTATTTTCAAGGCCTCTAGGTCTAACTTAATATTACATGCTCTCATAAAATCTCTGTCCAAAACTACTTCATGGCTCATCGACGTTATCAACTACTATTGAATAAAAGAATATCTTTATTGAATTTTTGAAAACAAAACATTCAATTGTTCCATATGACAAAAGTGGACTCTTATTTAATCCGTAATATTTATGATTAAGTGAAATTAACTGTATCTTTTCTGGTAGACACGAGATTTTAATATGTGAAACATCACTGTCTGAGTCTATGAAGCATGCTGTAATTAAGTAAGGATTTGTTAGTTTCAAAATATATCTTGACATATCTTACGTCGCCGCAATTCTTAGCCAGCTTCTCTTTATAAAGTGGACACTTAGCCACCCAGTGATCAAAGGCACCGCATCCGAAGCAGGACCCTGGCACTCAGTCGGGTTTCTTGCAGTCCTTTCTCATGTGACTCTTTGAGTTGCATTTGTAGCAACGGAAATCTTCTTTGAAATGTCTGCCACCTTTGTAGCTTCTCTTGCTGCTTGCTGAATTCCTGATTCTGCCGTAATTCTGCAATGCACTTGAATCCTTGAATCTGCGCTTGTATTCGGAGTCCCTCCACAGAAATCCTTGCATTGGCTTTTTCTACTTGTTCCTCTTCACTGATGCACATAGCGTCTGACAACCTGGCCTTCTCATCGATGTAGCTGACGAACTTCTCATTGGCGTTTTTCCGAACGCCTCGACAAGCTGCTCACAGATGTAGCCCACGGGTTCCAGAATGCGTGTACCATTGGAATGTAGACACTCATAAGCGTGACCTTTTAGCTTGGACACTAGAAGCATATGCATTTGTACACCTTTGATTCCGTATACACCGCTTATATTTGTCAGTTGCGTGACCTATTTTTTTTCATACGAGTTCCCATTAAATTCCGACAACGCTTCTTTTGCTAATTGGAATTTTGCAGCCGACAAAAAACCGGTATCCAACATTTCTTCCGAACGTAAGTTTACCAACACTGGTTCACGACGGTGGTTCTGCGCGCCAATTTCTTCTGCTGCCGTCTCGTTTTCGCTGCCTTTGTTTTTGATATTGTGGGAGGTAGACAAATTAAACGACTTGGTAACAAATTAATAGTATAGTAATTATTTTTCTTTACCTGTCTTGCTTCCATCAACTCTCAACCAAGACTAGCTCTCACGCCCGACCCGCCAAACTTACCTCTCTATCAGAGAGTGCTTACAAACCGCGATCGAAGACTAGCAAGAGAGGGAGTGTTACTGTCTCTCCTGCTACAGTAAGAAGCATAGAATAATCAACCGTATCGAAAGCCTTACTAAAGTCGGTATAAATAACACCAGTTTGTTACCTTTTACAGAAGCCATGGTGTACAAGGGTAGGCAATTTTTAAAGGGTAGTAAGCGACGAACGACCTTTCACGAAGCCATGTTGACAAGGAGAAATAGTGGATCTGGATAGCTGTTGAAGGGAAGACGTAATTATTTTCTCAAACAGTTTAGGTGTTGCGGAAAGTTTGGCAATGTCACGGTAATTAGAAATATCCGATTTGCTACCCTTTTTAAAAAGCGGAATAATAAACAACTCCTTCCAAACATCAGTAAAGCTACAAGTCCGACTCGATTTAACGAATAAACGAGATAAAGGCTTAGATAGGGAAATCAAACACATTTTAAGGATGCAAGTAGGTATATTATCAGGCCCGCGTACGAAAGAAGATAATACAGTCTTCAGTATAACTAGGAAAAAACATATAACTTAAATGTGGGATTGAGAAGGGATAGGGTGTGAGATCCGAAGCAGTAGTAGAATAAGTCGACTGAAAGAATTCAGCAAACAAATATCGGAATCATTATTAGCAGTCTTGTCATTAAGTCTGAAGGTAGAAGGTAGTAATTAAGAGCGTCGTTTAGAATTAAAAAAGTTGTAAAATTTGTTGGGGTTCTTATAGAGTTCAAGCTCACAGCGCACGATATAATTATTGTAGCATTAAGTATTTCAGAAAGAAAATTGAGAATTGGCTACACAATAATTTGCATAATCAAGTCGCGAACCAGTATTTTTAAACTTTTTAACATATCTCGATTAAACCAGGGCGGCGCCCTTTAGACGGTAGAGACATTCACATAAGGAACGCATTTATAAATTAGAGAATTAAGAGCAGAGTAGAAAAAATTCACTGCAGAATCTAAATCACAGAACTCAAATAGAAATGACCAATCAAAAGAGAAAAGAAGGCTGTTAAGAAGATTAAAATTTGTTTTACGAAAACATCTACTACGAGAATTTGAGATGTTATTAAATGAATTTTTAACGTTATTGTAAGAAATAGTAACTTCAATGGTAGGGTGATAAGGATCTTCAGGCTTCAGAAGGGGCTGTGTTTGCGATACAGCACTAACAGTGGGATCCGAGACAAAAACAAGATCAAGGGTTCTATTAGAAGAGTTAAGAAAAGAATTCATCTGATATAGCGGACATTCACGTAGGCTATCAAGAAAAACATGTTGAGATGAAGGAATTAAGAAAGATAGATTATCATCAACAAGCCAAGAAATATTAAGCAAGTTAAAATCACCTAAAACTATAAGAAAATCATAAAACTATAAAACTATAAAAATCACCTAAAATATAAGACGACTAAAAATAGTTCGCAAAGCATCAGCATGGTGCATGTAGATCATGATATCAGAAGCTGGAGGAATATATGAACAAAAGATATATAAGCTAAAGTAAGAACATGTAACTTCGACGCAAATAAACTCAACACCTAAGGGCAGATCAGTCGGCACAACGCTGGAACACAGACTCGAGTTGACAGCAGTGAGTACTCCACCGCCTCGACGATCAATACGATCAAGCCTATAAGAAATACAGTTATTAGAAAGAATTTCGTTATCCAAAACAAAGGAGTTAAGCCAAGTTTCAAAAAAAGCTAATATGTAAGCCGAAAAGGTTTGGCTATCACAGAACAGTTTCTAGAGCTTGGTAAGAAGTTCTCTCACATTTTAATAATAAATGCAAAGACTAGACGTTATTGGTTTTTATACCATACACCCATAGGGTGAAATGGTATATTAAAGTCGCCAAAATGTATGTAACAGGCAGAAGGAAGCTTTTCCGACCCCATAAAGTATATATATTCTTGATCAGTATCAACAGCCGAGTCGATCTAGCCATGTCCGTCTGTCCGTCCGTCTGTCCGTCTGTCCGTCCGTCCGTCTGTCCGTCTGTCCGTATGAACACCTAGATCTCGGAGACTATAAAAGCTAGAGCCACCAAATTTGGTATGTAGGCTCATGTAGTATGTAGAGTGATCAAGTTTATTTCAAATTTTTGCCACGCCCCTTTCCGCCCCCGCAATTCAAAAAAAACGATTATCTCAAAAACTATTGCAGCTAGAGACACCACATTTGGTATCTATATTTGCTTAGTAAATGCGTACAATTTGTATGTATAAAGATTTTGCCACGCCCCTTTCCGCCCCCGTAATTTGGGAAAACTCGATTATCTCACGTAATTTTCTACCTTTTGTAATCAATTTTGGCACACTTGAATTTGATACTAATACCCAGCAAAACACCAAATTTGATCAAAATTGGATAAAAAACAACCAAGTTATGCATATAAACGTTTTTCCATAAGGCCGTAGTTGGCCGTTGGCTGGTGGGGGCGCTAGGGTGCTCGCATACTTGAGTGAGGGAGATTATAAGATATGCTTGCAATAAAAAGCATGTGAAAATGCATTGGTTTAATAAATTTGAAATATTTGTTTTACTGGTGTATGGTATACTTAAGTCGGCGAGACGACTTACATACTTCATTTGAATTAGGAAGGTGAACAGGTACGGACGGGAGCGCTTATTGGTCGCAAACTTGTGTACCACTGGCCAAAAATTAGGTTCAACCATAGCTGAGAAATACTCATTTGGTCCTGTAATTCTAACAGGGGAGATTTCGCAAGGCCTAGAAAACTTAAACTTTTGAATTAAAACCTTCTCTCAACATTTACATTACTAGCTATTTGCAAATAAGTATGGCATGACAAGGACTCAAACTTCGACCGCTCTCCGAGTTCATTTTAGTTTTCTTTCATTTTAAGTATAACTATTTTCAAGGCCTCTAAGTCTAACTTAATATTACATGCTCTCATAAAATCTCTGTCCAAAACTACTTCATGGCTCATCGACGTTATCAACTACTATTGAATAAAAGAATATCTTTATTGATTTTTTGAAAACAAAACATTCAATTGTTCCATATGACAAAAGTGGACCCTTATTTAATCCGTAATATTTATGATTAAGTGAAATTAACTGTATCTTTTCTGGTAGACACGAGATTTTAATATGTGAAACATCACTGTCTGAGTCTATGAAGCATGCTGTAATTAAGTAAGGATTTGTTAGTTTCAAAATATATCTTGACATATCTTACGTCGCCGCAATTCTTAGCCAGCTTCTCTTTATTAAGTGGACACTTAGCCACCCAGTGATCAAAGGCACCGCATCCGAAGCAGGACCCTGGCACTCAGTCGGGTTTCTTGCAGTCCTTTCTCATGTGACTCTTTGAGTTGCATTTGTAGCAACGGAAATCTTCTTTGAAATGTCTGCCACCTTTGTAGCTTCTCTTGCTGCTTGCTGAATTCCTGATTCTGCCGTAATTCTGCAATGCACTTGAATCCTTGAATCTGCGCTTGTATTCGGAGTCCCTCCACAGAAATCCTTGTATTGGCTTTTTCTACTTGTTCCTCTTCACTAATGCACATAGCGTCTGACAACCTGGCCTTTTCATCGATGTAGCTGACGAACTTCTCATTGGCGTTTTTCCGAACGCCTCGACAAGCTGCTCACAGATGTAGCCCACGGGTTCCAGAATGCGTGTACCATTGGAATGTAGACACTCATAAGCGTGACCTTTTAGCTTGGACACTAGAAGCATATGCATTTGTACACCTTTGATTCCGTATACACCGCTTATATTTGTCAGTTGCGTGACCTATTTTTTTTCATACGAGTTCCCATTAAATTCCGACAACGCTTCTTTTGCTAATTGGAATTTTGCAGCCGACAAAAAACCGGTATCCAACATTTCTTCCGAACGTAAGTTTACCAACACTGGTTCACGACGGTGGTTCTGCGCGCCAATTTCTTCTGCTGCCGTCTCGTTTTCGCTGCCTTTGTTTTTGATATTGTGGGAGGTAGACAAATTAAACGACTTGGTAACAAATTAATAGTATAGTAATTATTTTTCTTTACCTGTCTTGCTTCCATCAACTCTCAACCAAGACTAGCTCTCACGCCCGACCCGCCAAACTTACCTCTCTATCAGAGAGTGCTTACAAACCGCGATCGAAGACTAGCAAGAGAGGGAGTGTTACTGTCTCTCCTGCTACAGTAAGAAGCATAGAATAATCAACCGTATCGAAAGCCTTACTAAAGTCGGTATAAATAACACCAGTTTGTTACCTTTTACAGAAGCCATGGTGTACAAGGGTAGGCAATTTTTAAAGGGTAGTAAGCGACGAACGACCTTTCACGAAGCCATGTTGACAAGGAGAAATAGTGGATCTGGATAGCTGTTGAAGGGAAGACGTAATTATTTTCTCAAACAGTTTAGGTGTTGCGGAAAGTTTGGCAATGTCACGGTAATTAGAAATATCCGATTTGCTACCCTTTTTAAAAAGCGGAATAATAAACAACTCCTTCCAAACATCAGTAAAGCTACAAGTCCGACTCGATTTAACGAATAAACGAGATAAAGGCTTAGATAGGGAAATCAAACACATTTTAAGGATGCAAGTAGGTATATTATCAGGCCCGCGTACGAAAGAAGATAATACAGTCTTCAGTATAACTAGGAAAAAACATATAACTTAAATGTGGGATTGAGAAGGGATAGGGTGTGAGATCCGAAGCAGTAGTAGAATAAGTCGACTGAAAGAATTCAGCAAACAAATATCGGAATCATTATTAGCAGTCTTGTCATTAAGTCTGAAGGTAGAAGGTAGTAATTAAGAGCGTCGTTTAGAATTAAAAAAGTTGTAAAATTTGTTGGGGTTCTTATAGAGTTCAAGCTCACAGCGCACGATATAATTATTGTAGCATTAAGTATTTCAGAAAGAAAATTGAGAATTGGCTACACAATAATTTGCATAATCAAGTCGCGAACCAGTATTTTTAAACTTTTTAACATATCTCGATTAAACCAGGGCGGCGCCCTGTAGACGGTAGAGACATTCACATAAGGAACGCATTTATAAATTAGAGAATTAAGAGCAGAGTAGAAAAAATTCACTGCAGAATCTAAATCACAGAACTCAAATAGAAATGACCAATCAAAAGAGAAAAGAAGGCTGTTAAGAAGATTAAAATTTGTTTTACGAAAACATCTACTACGAGAATTTGAGATGTTATTAAATGAATTTTTAACGTTATTGTAAGAAATAGTAACTTCAATGGTAGGGTGATAAGGATCTTCAGGCTTCACAAGGGGCTGTGTTTGCGATACAGCACTAACAGTGGGATCCGAGACAAAAACAAGATCAAGGGTTCTTTTAGAAGAGTTAAGAAATGAATTCAACTGATAAAGTGGACATTCACGTAGGCTATCAAGAAAAACATGTTGAGATGAAGGAATTAAGAAAGATAGATTATCATCAACAAGCCAAGAAATATTAAGCAAGTTAAAATCACCTAAAACTATAAGAAAATCATAAAACTATAAAACTATAAAAATCACCTAAAATATAAGACGACTAAAAATAGTTCGCAAAGCATCAGCATGGTGCATGTAGATCATGATATCAGAAGCTGGAGGAATATATGAACAAAAGATATATAAGCTAAAGTAAGAACATGTAACTTCGACGCAAATAAACTCAACACCTAAGGGCAGATCAGTCGGCACAACGCTGGAACACAGACTCGAGTTGACAGCAGTGAGTACTCCACCGCCTCGACGATCAACACGATCAAGCCTATAAGAAATACAGTTATTAGAAAGAATTTCGTTATCCAAAACAGAGGAGTTAAGCCAAGTTTCAAAAAAAGCTAATATGTAAGCGGAAAAGGTTTGGCTATCACAGAACAGTTTCGAGAGCTTGGTAAGAAGTTCTCTTACATTTTAATAATAAATGCAAAGAGTAGACGTTATTGGTTTTTTGAATTAGGAAGGTGAACAGGTACGGACGGGAGCGCTTATTGGTCGCAAACTCGTGTACCACTGGCCAAAAATTAGGTTCAACCATAGCTGAGAAATACTCATTTGGTCCTGTAATTCTAACAGGGGAGATTTCGCAAGGCCTAGAAAACTTAAACTTTTGAATTAAAACCTTCTCTCAACATTTACATTACTAGCTATTTGCAAATAAGTATGGCATGACAAGGACTCAAACTTCGACCGCTCTCCGAGTTCATTTTAGTCTTCTTTCATCTTAAGTATAACCATTTTCAAGGCATCTAAGTCTAACTTAATATTACATGCTCGCATAAAATCTCTTCCCAAAACTACTTCATGGCTCATCGACTCGTTATCAACTACTATTAAATAAAAGAATATCTTTATTGAATTTTTGAAAACAAAGCATTTAATTGTTCCATATGACAAAAGTGGACTCTTATTTAATCCGTAATATTTATAATTAAGTGAAATTAACTGTATCTTTTCTGGTAACTGTTTCTTGTCTGAGTCTATGAAGCATGCTGTAATTAAGTAAGGATTTGTTATTTTCAAAATATATCTTGACATATCTTACATCGCCGCAATTCATAGCCAGCTTCTCTTTATTAAGTGGACACTTAGCCACCCAGTGATCCAAGCCACCGCATCCGACCCTGGCACTCTGTGGGGTTTCTTGCAGTCCTTTCTCATGTGACTCTTTGAGTTGCATTTGTAGCAACGGAAATCTTCTTTGAAATGTTTGCCACCTTTGTACCTTCTCTTGCTGTTTGCTGAATGCCTGATTCTGCCGTAATTCTGCAATGCACTTGAATCCTTGAATCTGCGCTTGTATTCGGAGTCCCTCCACAGAAATCCTTGCATTGGCTTTTTCTACTTGTTCCTCTTCACTGATGCAGATAGCGTCTGACAACCTGGCCTTCTCATGTAGCTGACGAACTTCTCATTGGCGTTTTTCCGAACGCCTCGACAAGCTGCTCACAGATGTAGCCCACGGGTTCCAGAATGCGTGTACCATTGGAATGTAGCCACTCATAAGCGTGTCCTTTTAGCTTGGACACTAGAAGCATATGCATTTGTACACCTTTGATTCCGTATACACCGCTTATATTTGTCAGTTGCGTGACCTATTTTTTTTCATACGAATTCCCATTTAATTCCGACAACGCTTCTTTTGCTAATTGGAATTTTGCAGCCGACAAAAAACCGGTATCCAACATTTCTTCCGAGCGTAAGTTTACCAACACTGGTTCACGACGGTGGTTCTGCGCGCCAATTTGTTCTGCTACCGTCTCGTTTTCGCTGCCATTGTTTTTGATATTGTGGGAGGTAGACAAATTAAACGACGTGGTAACAAATTAATAGTATAGTAATTATTTTTCTTTACCTGTCTTGCTTCCATCAACTCTCAACCAAGACTAGCTCTCACGCCCGACCCGCCAAACTTACCTCTCTATCAGAGAGTGCTTACAAACCGCAATCGAAGACTAGCAAGAGAGGGAGTGTTACTGTCTCTCCTGCTACTGTAAGAATCATAGAATAATCAACCGTATCGAAAGCCTTACTAAAGTCGGTATAAATAACACCAGTTTGTTACCATGGTGTACAAGGGTAGGCAATTTTAAAAGGTTAGTAAGCGACGAACGACCTTTCACGAAACCATGTTGACAAGGAGAAATAGTGGATCTGGATAGCTGTTGAAGGAAAGACGTAATTATTTTCTCAAACAGTTTAGGTGTTGCGGAAAGTTTGGCAATGTCAAAGCTACAAGTCCGACTCGATTTAACGAATAAACGAGATAAAGGCTTAGATAGGGAAATCGAACACATTTTAAGGATGCAACTAGGTATATTATCAGGCCCGCGTATGAAAGAAGATAACACAGTCTTCAGTATAACTAGGAAAAAACATATAACTTAAATGTGGGATTGAGAAGGGATAGGGTGTGGGATCCGAAGCAGTAGTAGAATAAGTCGACTGAAAGAATTCAGCAAACAAATATCGGAATCATTATTAGCAGTCTTGTCATTAAGTCTGAAGGTGGAAGGTAGTAATTAAGAGCGTCGCACAGTGGGGATTTCTGGCATTTAGCATTGCAAAAATCATAGCGTCTAAACCAATAAAGCGATTTCAAAAATTTAAAAAGCATATGATAAAGAATACCTTAAGCTTCAAAATTAATGTTTGTCAAAAGTGCTGGGTGTTTGTGGTGCTGTAATATTCAAGGTCAAAGTCAGAAAATATTTCCAAGCATGTTTTTCCTTTAAAAATGGATCGAAACCCGGTTTTTTCAATCACAAATGGAATTTTTCATTGTTTTAGACGACTGTGTAACATTTTTTAATGTTTTAATTTGATTTTTTAACATAATTACAAAAAAAAAAAAAAATTTTTTTTTAATTTTTTTTTAGGTTAATTTTGAAAATTTGCTATTGATGGCTGATTTTCTTCAAAATAATTTTCTATATTTACATCAATATCTAATAAACTCAACATTTCGGGACTATAGTTGCTATTTTCCAAATCCTTTCGTGACCGCACGTGCCTCAGTTATGCAATAAGTGGGTCCGAAGAGGCTGCTAGCATGTTAAAAAGGTCTTCATTTTGTCTAAGACGAGAAATTTTTAATGTATTAGTGTATCTGAACCTTTTGTAGTCCTTGTTTTTACATTCCTGTGCTTCTCCGGATAGCTCTCCAAGTGGTAAACACTGATATTCTATTAAATCCTTTCCGTGAGCCAAAATCCTATGTACCGTTGGGGTAAGTTTTTTTTTGCGGCTACAATTCAGTCAAAAGATGAGCAGTCTTTGAAGTATATTCGTACCCGGGCCTGATAATATACCTAGTTGCATCCTTAAAATGTGTTCGATTTCCCTATCTAAGCCTTTATCTCGGTTATTTTTTATATCGAGTGAGACATGTTGCTTCCCTGATATTTGGATGGAGTCTTTTATTATTCCGCTTTTTAAAAAGGGTAACAAATCGGATATTTCTAACTACCGTGGCATTGCCAAACTTTCCGCAACACCTAAACTGTTTGAGAAAATAATTACGTCTTCCCTTCAACAGCTATCCAGATCCACTATTTCTCTTTGTCAACATGGCTTCGTGAAAGGTCGTTCATCGCTTACTACCCTTTAAAAATTGCCTACCCTTGTACACAAACAAACTTGTAACAAACTGGTGTTATTTATACCGACTTTAGTAAGGCTTTCGATACGGTTGATCATTCTATGCTTCTCATGAAACTTAACATCATGGGTTTTTCCCCGAAACTATTGGCTTGGTTAAAGTCGTATCTTATTGGCAGAACCCAAAAGGTGTCTTTTCGTTCCTCGATATCTAAAACTGTTCGAGTTACGTCAGGTGTCCCCCAAGGCAGTCATCTGGGCCCACTGTTATTTACCTTGTTTATAAACGATTTGCCTTTGGCCTTGGCTCATTCTTGCGTGCTCATGTTTGCGGATGACGTCAAGATTTGTTATTCATATAATGATCCTTCTTTCCAACAGTACTTGCAATCAGATATCGATGCGTTTTGTGTTTGGTGTCACGTTAATAAATTACACCTTAATGCCTCTAAATGCTCTTTTATGACTTTCAGTCGTTTGTCGCCGTTCCTAGCTCATTACTCTATTAAGTCTGTTCTGTTAGATTGTGTACTATCATTTAAAGACTTAAGCGTTATGTTTGACCCAAAGCTTTCTTTTAATATTCATATATCTTCAATTGTTAAAAGAGCATGCAGTCTTCTTGGCTTCATTAAACGTTGGGCCAAGGAATTTGATGATCCATATGTGACAAAGGTTTTATACACTTCGTTAGTTCGCCCTACTCTAGAATATTGCTCACCAGTGTGGAACCCTCAAAATGATGTTCACCAGCGTAGTATTGAATCGGTACAGAAGCAATTCCTTAAGTTTGCGTTACGCGGTCTTAATTGGGACCCGAATCTTCGCCTACCTTCTTATTCTGACAGACTTCTTCTTATTAATCTTCCTTCACTTTACAACCGTAGGCTCGTATTTGGGATTCTCTTTCTACATAAAGTAGTCAACGGCGAAGTCAGTTCTACCAATTTACTAGATACGCTATATTTTTGTGTTCCCTCACGTCGGACCAGAAACTTTTTTCCTCTTCACCTTAGTAGATGTCTGACTAACTACTCTCTTCACGAACCTCTTCGTGTTCTTTGCCAATCTTTTAACAACCTTTCTCACCTTATTTCTCCTCATCTATCTGTCACTTCTCTTCGCGCTATACTTTTTAATTATCTACAGCGTAACCACTGAAAGTATTCTGGACTGGATATTGGATCGGCTGCAACTCATCCCTGACCACATTGGCTGTGAATCGGGGCATAGCTGGCACCTTGTTGCAAATAAAACACCTCCACCGGGTCGGGGATGTTGTGCATAAAGCTAAGCTACCTTCATGAATTAATTTTTATCTGTATTTTAGCTTAAGCTTTTTCGTCGACTGCTGACTTAGTTGACGTAAAATAAATAAATAAATAAATAAATAAATAAATAAATAAATAAATAAATAAATATTGGGCAAATTTTTCACCATTTACCATTTCCTTGCAATTTATATCATTCAAGATAACAGCCAACCTTTTAATGATCTCTTGACTAACACCTGTTAAAAGAGATGTCATTTCATCATTTTCAAAAAATCTCCTTGAAGTATTTCCATCATTCGTGTTTCCGTATCCGTACTTTGGGCAGTCAACTTTCAGTCCCAGCTTCCGAGAAAATTCAGCTTGTATAATCTCCTTCCTGCTCTGAATATCCTCACGAGATGTTTTATCCGTTTTTGTTTCTCCTGGCCGAGGAAGTGTGTAAGCTAGCTTCAGAATAAACTCCATACATTTTATTCTGCAATGCAACGGAGAAATTCCATATTCGTAGCAGTTCTCCTCACTCATTGAATCGTCTAAGTTCTGAAATTCTTTTTGAGTTCTTTTGCAAATTGGACACCTTAACGTTGAGGAAGTGTTTGTAATTTCTTTTAACACTTTTCCATCAATCATTGTCAGGAAAAACTCAAAGTTAACCGTAATTGTTTTTCCACTCTTGGTTTGGAAAACAGCAGGTTTCAGTTGGCTTATTTGACTTTTTATGTCGCCAACAGTTGATTTGATTAATTCCGAGGACTCCTTTGCATATTTGAATAACAAAGGCCGACAATAGTGGGTCGATGACGGTCGAAGATTTCTCCAATGTTCAGAACTTTCACTTTTTAGGCGCAAAGGAACTACAGAAGCCATGAACATATTTTCATCAGAAATAGCTTCATCTTCTGTGTGTATAATCTGCTTGTAGGCGCTTTGTCCAGATGATCCATCACATCCCCATTTGTTGAGTAATGTCAAATTTTCGGGAAGAAGATCCACCTCTCCATCAGGCATACTTTCAAAAAGACGCCTCGCAGTGTGATCCATTAAATCCTGGAGTTTTATTTCTACAGATACCTCTGTTATAATTTTATTTGCCGGTACTGCTTCCTTCTTGGCGAATCCAATTTTTTAGTATCCGGGTAAAACGTCCAGTTTATGTCAATTAGCAATTTATCATTGTAGAAAGGCATATTTGTAAACAGGTAGTATTTGCAAAACAGCATTACGCAATGTTATCATTCAAATACAAAGAAGCTACAGGCCGATACGCATGCGCTCTTCTTCTTCCTTATACCTGCAGCGCATTTTTTAGGCGAGGTTGCCTTAGTTTTATGGCTTACGCTTCGCTGTCGCAGGACTCCGCATATTGGGACTATATACATCTGATAGGTAAATATTTCACCTACCTAGTGTATGTAGTCCGGTATTGATACTCGTTGATCCTTGCTAGTTCTATTCCACCAAAGTTCAAAAAATGCCAATATTTAGAACATTTTTTAAACGCTTCTAGTTCAACAACGATTTAAGTAATTATTAAAATTTATGAAACATGCTATTCATAAAGAACATACTTTTCAGATAAAACCAAAAAATTCAAAATCGATTGTTGAAATCGCCCAATATTCAGTTTTCAAGTTGCGGTTTTTTTTAAAAATTATCATATTTTCATATTCACTAAAAATGTCTCAACTTTGGGAGCCTCTAGCACCCATGAATCTCAACCGATTTCAAAAATTTTTTGGATTCATAATCTCTGAAGTATTTCCTATCGATTGCATATATCATTTTTGCCAAACGCGATTATGAAAAAACGTATTTTTGCAACGCTAGTCCAGCAAAAGGCCCAACTGTGCGTCGTTTAGAATTAACAAAGTTGTAAAATTTGTTGGGGTTCTTATAGAGTTCAAGCTCACAGCGCACGATATAATTAATGTAGCATTAAGTATTTCAGAAAGAAAATTGAGAATTGGCTACACAATAATTTGCATAATAATACAGGGCGGCGCCCAGTAGACGGTAGAGACATTCACATAAGGAACGCATTTATAAATTAGAGTATTAAGAGCAGAGTAGAAAAAATTCACTGCAGAATCTATATCACAGAACTCAAATAGAAATGACCAATCAAAAGAGAAAATAAGGCTGTTAAGAAGATTAAAATTTGTTTTACGAAAACATCTACTACGAGAATTTGAGATGTTATTAAATGAATTTTTAACGTTATTGTAAGAAATAGTAACTTCAATGGTAGGGTGATAAGGATCTTCAGGCTTCACGTGTTTGTGATACAGCACTAACAGTGGGATCCGAGACAAAAACGAGATCAAGGGTTCTTTTAGAAGAGTTAAGAAAAGAATTCATCTGATATAGCGGACATTCACGTAGGCTATCAAGAAAAACATGTTGAGATAAAGGAATTAAGAAAGATAGATTATCATCAACAAGCCAAGAAATATTAAGCAAGTTAAAATCACCTAAAACTATAAGAAAATCATAAAACTATAAAACTATAAAAATCACCTAAAATATAAGACGACTAAAAATAGTTCGCAAAGCATCAGCATGCTGCATGTAGATCATGATATCAGAAGCTGGAGGAATATATGAACAAAAGATATATAAGCTAAAGTAAGAACATGTAACTTCGACGCAAATAAACTCAACACCTAAGGGCAGATCAGTCGGCACAACGCTGGAACACAGACTCGAGTTGACAGCAGTGAGTACTCCACCGCCTCGACGATCAATACGATCAAGCCTATAAGAAATACAGTTATTAGAAAGAATTTCGTTATCCAAAACAAAGGAGTTAAGCCAAGTTTCAAAAAAAGCTAATATGTAAGCCGAAAAGGTTTGGCTATCACAGAACAGTTTCTAGAGCTTGGTAAGAAGTTCTCTTACATTTTAATAATAAATGCAAAGACTAGACGTTATTGGTTTTTATACCATACACCCATAGGGTGAAATGGTATATTAAAGTCGCCAAAATGTATGTAACAGGCAGAAGGAAGCTTTTCCGACCCCATAAAGTATATATATTCTTGATCAGTATCAACAGCCGAGTCGATCTAGCCATGTCCGTCTGTCCGTCCGTCTGTCCGTCTGTCCGTCCGTCCGTCTGTCCGTCTGTCCGTATGAACACCTAGATCTCGGAGACTATAAAAGCTAGAGCCACGAATTGGCATGTAGGCTCATGTAGTATGTAGAGTGATCAAGTTTATTTCAAATTTTTGCCACGCCCCTTTCCGCCCCCGCAATTCAAAAAAAACGATTATCTCAAAAACTATTGCAGCTAGAGACACCACATTTGGTATCTATATTTGCTTAGTAAATGCGTACAATTTGTATGTATAAAGATTTTGCCACGCCCCTTTCCGCCCCCGTAATTTGGGAAAACTCGATTATCTCACGTAATTTTCTACCTTTTGTAATCAATTTTGGCACACTTGAATACTAATACACTGATACTAATACCCAGCAAAACACCAAATTTGATCAAAATTGGACAAAAAACAACCAAGTTATGCATATAAACGTTTTTCCATAAGGCCGTAGTTGGCCGTTGGCTGGTGGGGGGCGCTAGGGTGCTCGTATACTTGAGTGAGGGAGATTATAAGATATGCTTGCAATAAAAAGCATGTGAAAATGCATTGGTTTAATAAATTTGAAATATTTGTTTTACTGGTGTATGGTATACCTAAGTCGGCGAGACGACTTACATACTTCATTTGAATTAGGAAGGTGAACAGGTACGGACGGGAGCGCTTATTGGTCGCAAACTCGTGTACCACTGGCCAAAAATTAGGTTCAACCATAGCTGAGAAATACTCATTTGGTCCTGTAATTCTAACAGGGGAGATTTCGCAAGGCCTAGAAAACTTAAACTTTTGAATTAAAACCTTCTCTCAACATTTACATTACTAGCTATTTGCAAATAAGTATGGCATGACAAGGACTCAAACTTCGACCGCTCTCCGAGTTCATTTTAGTTTTCTTTCATTTTAAGTATAACTATTTTCAAGGCCTCTAGGTCTAACTTAATATTACATGCTCTCATAAAATCTCTGTCCAAAACTACTTCATGGCTCATCGACGTTATCAACTACTATTGAATAAAAGAATATCTTTATTGAATTTTTGAAAACAAAACATTCAATTGTTCCATATGACAAAAGTGGACTCTTATTTAATCCGTAATATTTATGATTAAGTGAAATTAACTGTATCTTTTCTGGTAGACACGAGATTTTAATATGTGAAACATCACTGTCTGAGTCTATGAAGCATGCTGTAATTAAGTAAGGATTTGTTAGTTTCAAAATATATCTTGACATATCTTACGTCGCCGCAATTCTTAGCCAGCTTCTCTTTATAAAGTGGACACTTAGCCACCCAGTGATCAAAGGCACCGCATCCGAAGCAGGACCCTGGCACTCAGTCGGGTTTCTTGCAGTCCTTTCTCATGTGACTCTTTGAGTTGCATTTGTAGCAACGGAAATCTTCTTTGAAATGTCTGCCACCTTTGTAGCTTCTCTTGCTGCTTGCTGAATTCCTGATTCTGCCGTAATTCTGCAATGCACTTGAATCCTTGAATCTGCGCTTGTATTCGGAGTCCCTCCACAGAAATCCTTGCATTGGCTTTTTCTACTTGTTCCTCTTCACTGATGCACATAGCGTCTGACAACCTGGCCTTCTCATCGATGTAGCTGACGAACTTCTCATTGGCGTTTTTCCGAACGCCTCGACAAGCTGCTCACAGATGTAGCCCACGGGTTCCAGAATGCGTGTACCATTGGAATGTAGACACTCATAAGCGTGACCTTTTAGCTTGGACACTAGAAGCATATGCATTTGTACACCTTTGATTCCGTATACACCGCTTATATTTGTCAGTTGCGTGACCTATTTTTTTTCATACGAGTTCCCATTAAATTCCGACAACGCTTCTTTTGCTAATTGGAATTTTGCAGCCGACAAAAAACCGGTATCCAACATTTCTTCCGAACGTAAGTTTACCAACACTGGTTCACGACGGTGGTTCTGCGCGCCAATTTCTTCTGCTGCCGTCTCGTTTTCGCTGCCTTTGTTTTTGATATTGTGGGAGGTAGACAAATTAAACGACTTGGTAACAAATTAATAGTATAGTAATTATTTTTCTTTACCTGTCTTGCTTCCATCAACTCTCAACCAAGACTAGCTCTCACGCCCGACCCGCCAAACTTACCTCTCTATCAGAGAGTGCTTACAAACCGCGATCGAAGACTAGCAAGAGAGGGAGTGTTACTGTCTCTCCTGCTACAGTAAGAAGCATAGAATAATCAACCGTATCGAAAGCCTTACTAAAGTCGGTATAAATAACACCAGTTTGTTACCTTTTACAGAAGCCATGGTGTACAAGGGTAGGCAATTTTTAAAGGGTAGTAAGCGACGAACGACCTTTCACGAAGCCATGTTGACAAGGAGAAATAGTGGATCTGGATAGCTGTTGAAGGGAAGACGTAATTATTTTCTCAAACAGTTTAGGTGTTGCGGAAAGTTTGGCAATGTCACGGTAATTAGAAATATCCGATTTGCTACCCTTTTTAAAAAGCGGAATAATAAACAACTCCTTCCAAACATCAGTAAAGCTACAAGTCCGACTCGATTTAACGAATAAACGAGATAAAGGCTTAGATAGGGAAATCAAACACATTTTAAGGATGCAAGTAGGTATATTATCAGGCCCGCGTACGAAAGAAGATAATACAGTCTTCAGTATAACTAGGAAAAAACATATAACTTAAATGTGGGATTGAGAAGGGATAGGGTGTGAGATCCGAAGCAGTAGTAGAATAAGTCGACTGAAAGAATTCAGCAAACAAATATCGGAATCATTATTAGCAGTCTTGTCATTAAGTCTGAAGGTAGAAGGTAGTAATTAAGAGCGTCGTTTAGAATTAAAAAAGTTGTAAAATTTGTTGGGGTTCTTATAGAGTTCAAGCTCACAGCGCACGATATAATTATTGTAGCATTAAGTATTTCAGAAAGAAAATTGAGAATTGGCTACACAATAATTTGCATAATCAAGTCGCGAACCAGTATTTTTAAACTTTTTAACATATCTCGATTAAACCAGGGCGGCGCCCTGTAGACGGTAGAGACATTCACATAAGGAACGCATTTATAAATTAGAGAATTAAGAGCAGAGTAGAAAAAATTCACTGCAGAATCTAAATCACAGAACTCAAATAGAAATGACCAATCAAAAGAGAAAAGAAGGCTGTTAAGAAGATTAAAATTTGTTTTACGAAAACATCTACTACGAGAATTTGAGATGTTATTAAATGAATTTTTAACGTTATTGTAAGAAATAGTAACTTCAATGGTAGGGTGATAAGGATCTTCAGGCTTCAGAAGGGGCTGTGTTTGCGATACAGCACTAACAGTGGGATCCGAGACAAAAACAAGATCAAGGGTTCTATTAGAAGAGTTAAGAAAAGAATTCATCTGATATAGCGGACATTCACGTAGGCTATCAAGAAAAACATGTTGAGATGAAGGAATTAAGAAAGATAGATTATCATCAACAAGCCAAGAAATATTAAGCAAGTTAAAAGAAAATCGTAAAACTATAAAACTATAAAAATCACCTAAAACATAAGACGACTAAAAATAGTTCGCAAAGCATCAGCATGGTGCATGTAGATCATGACATTAATAGCTGGAAGAATATATGAACAAAAAATATATTAGCTAAAGTAAGAACATGTAACTTCGACGCAAATAAACTCAACACCTAAGGGCAGATCAGTCGGCACAACGCTGGAACACAGACTCGAGTTGACAGCAGTGAGTACTCCACCGCCTCGACGATCAACACGATCAAGCCTATAAGAAATACAGTTATTAGAAAGAATTTCGTTATCCAAAACAGAGGAGTTAAGCCAAGTTTCAAAAAAAGCTAATATGTAAGCGGAAAAGGTTTGGCTATCACAGAACAGTTTCGAGAGCTTGGTAAGAAGTTCTCTTACATTTTAATAATAAATGCAAAGACTAGACGTTATTGGTTTTTTGAATTAGGAAAGTGATCAGGTACGGACGGGAGCGCTTATTGGTCGCAAACTCGTGTACCACTAGGCCCTGTGGCCAAAAATTAGGTTCAACCATAGCTGAGAAATACTCATTTGGTCCTGTAATTTTAACAGGGGAGATTTCGCGAGGCCTAGAAAACTTAAACTTTTGAATTAAAACCTTCTCTCAACATTTACATTACTAGCTATTTGCAAATAAGTATGGCATTACAAGGACTCAAACTTCGACCGCTCTCCGAGTTCATTTTAGTCTTCTTTCATTTTAAGTATAACTATTTTCAAGGCATCTAAGTCTAACTTAATATTACATGCTCTCATAAAATCTCTTCCCAAAACTACTTCATGGCTCATCGACTCGTTATCCACTACTATTGAATAAAAGAATATCTTTATTGAATTTTTGAAAACAAAACATTCAATTGTTCCATATGACAAAAGTGGACTCTTATTTAATCCGTAATATTTATGATTAAGTGAAATTAACTGTATCTTTTCTGGTAGACACGAGATTTTAATATGTGAAACATCACTGTCTGAGTCTATGAAGCATGCTGTAATTAAGTAAGGATTTGTTAGTTTCAAAATATATCTTGACATATCTTACGTCGCCGCAATTCTTAGCCAGCTTCTCTTTATAAAGTGGACACTTAGCCACCCAGTGATCAAAGGCACCGCATCCGAAGCAGGACCCTGGCACTCAGTCGGGTTTCTTGCAGTCCTTTCTCATGTGACTCTTTGAGTTGCATTTGTAGCAACGGAAATCTTCTTTGAAATGTCTGCCACCTTTGTAGCTTCTCTTGCTGCTTGCTGAATTCCTGATTCTGCCGTAATTCTGCAATGCACTTGAATCCTTGAATCTGCGCTTGTATTCGGAGTCCCTCCACAGAAATCCTTGCATTGGCTTTTTCTACTTGTTCCTCTTCACTGATGCACATAGCGTCTGACAACCTGGCCTTCTCATCGATGTAGCTGACGAACTTCTCATTGGCGTTTTTCCGAACGCCTCGACAAGCTGCTCACAGATGTAGCCCACGGGTTCCAGAATGCGTGTACCATTGGAATGTAGACACTCATAAGCGTGACCTTTTAGCTTGGACACTAGAAGCATATGCATTTGTACACCTTTGATTCCGTATACACCGCTTATATTTGTCAGTTGCGTGACCTATTTTTTTTCATACGAGTTCCCATTAAATTCCGACAACGCTTCTTTTGCTAATTGGAATTTTGCAGCCGACAAAAAACCGGTATCCAACATTTCTTCCGAACGTAAGTTTACCAACACTGGTTCACGACGGTGGTTCTGCGCGCCAATTTCTTCTGCTGCCGTCTCGTTTTCGCTGCCTTTGTTTTTGATATTGTGGGAGGTAGACAAATTAAACGACTTGGTAACAAATTAATAGTATAGTAATTATTTTTCTTTACCTGTCTTGCTTCCATCAACCCTCAACCAAGACTAGCTCTCACGCCCGACCCGCCAAACTTACCTCTCTATCAGAGAGTGCTTAAAAACCGCAATCGAAGACTAGCAAGAGAGGGAGTGTTACTGTCTCTCCTGCTACAGTAAGAAGCATAGAATAATCAACCGTATCGAAAGCCTTACTAAAGTCGGTATAAATAACACCAGTTTGTTACCATGGTGTACAAGGGTAGGCAATTTTAAAAGGTTAGTAAGCGACGAACGACCTTTCACGAAACCATGTTGACAAGGAGAAATAGTGGATCTGGATAGCTGTTGAAGGAAAGACGTAATTAT
The DNA here is from genome assembly GCA_018150345.1 of Drosophila equinoxialis. Lineage (NCBI taxonomy): Eukaryota > Metazoa > Arthropoda > Insecta > Diptera > Drosophilidae > Drosophila > Drosophila equinoxialis. The sequence goes on from JAECWI010000168.1 coordinate 1,870,874, forward strand.
TTTCTCAAACAGTTTAGGTGTTGCGGAAAGTTTGGCAATGTCACGGTAATTAGAAATATCCGAGTTGCTATTTCCCTTTTTAAAAAGCGGAATAAAAAACGACTCCTTCCAAACATCAGTAAAGCTACAAGTCCGACTCGATTTAACGAATAAACGAGATAAAAGCTTAGATAGGGAAATCGAACACATTTTAAGGATGCAACTAGGTATATTATCAGGCCCGCGTACGAAAGAAGATATTACAGTCTTCAGTATAACTAGGAAAAAACATATAACTTAAATGTGGGATTGAGAAGGGATAGGGTGTGGGATCCCAAGCAGTAGTAGAATAAGTCGACTGAAAGAATTCAGCAAACAAATATCGGAATCATTATTAGCAGTCTTGTCATTAAGTCTGAAGGTGGAAGGTATTAATTAAGAGCGTCGTTTAGAATTAATAAATATGTAAAATTTGTTGGGGTTCTTATAGAGTTCAAGCTCACAGCGCACGATATAATTATTGTAGCATTAAGTAGTTCAGAAAGAAAATTGAGAATTCGCTACACAATAATTTGCATAATCAAGTCGCGAACCAGTATTTTTAAACTTTTTAAAATATCTCGATTTAACCAGGGCGGCGCCCTGTAGACGGTAGAGACATTCACATAAGGAACGCATTTATAAATTAGAGAATTAAGAGCAGAGTAGAAAAAATTCACTGCAGAATCTAAATCACAGCACTCAAATAGAAATGATCAATCAAAAGAGAAAATAAGGCTGTTAAGAAGATTAAAATTTGTTTTACGAAAACATCTACTACGAGAATTTGAGATGTTATTAAATGAATTTCTAACGTTATTGTAAGAAATAGTAATTTCAATGGTAGGGTGATAAGGATCTTCAGGCTTCACAAGGGGCTGTGTTTGCCATACAGCACTAACAGTGGGATCCGAGACAAAAACAAGATCAAGGGTTCTTTTAGAAGAGTTAAGAAAAGAATTCATCTGATATAGCGGACATTCACGTAGGCTATCAAGAAAAACATGTTGAGATGAAGGAATTAAGAAAAATAGATTATCATCAACAAGCCAAGAAATATTAAGCAATCTAAAACTATAAGAAAATCATAAAACTATAAAACTATAAAAAATCACCTAAAACATAAGACGGCTATCACAGAACAGTTTCGAGAGCTTGGTAAGAAGTTCTCTTACATTTTAATAATAAATGCAAAGACTAGACGTTATTGGTTTTTTGAATTAGGAAGGTGAACAGGTACGGACGGGAGCGCTTATTGGTCGCAAACTCGTGTACCACTAGGCCCTGTGGCCAAAAATTAGGTTCAACCATAGCTGAGAAATACTCATTTGGTCCTGTAATTTTTACAGGGGAGATTTCGTGAGGCCTAGAAAACTTAAACTTTTGAATTAAAACCTTCTCTCAACATTTACATTACTAGCTATTTGCAAATAAGTATGGCATGACAAGGACTCAAACTTCGACCGCTCTCCGAGTTCATTTTAGTCTTCTTTCATTTTAAGTATAGCCATTTTCAAGGCATCTAAGTCTAACTTAATATTACATGCTCTCATAAAATTTCTTCCCAAAACTACTTCATGGCTCATCGACTCGTTATCAACTACTATTAAATAAAAGAATATCTTAATTGAATTTTTGAAAACAAAACATTTAAATGTTCCATATGACAAGGTGGACTCTTATTTAATCCGTAATATTTATGATTAAGTGCAATTAACTGTATCTTTTGTGGTAGACAGGAGATTTTAATATGTGAAACATCACTGTCTGAGTCTATGAAGCATGCTGTAATTAAGTAAGGATTTGTTAGTTTCAAAATATATCTTGACATATCTTACGTCGCCGCAATTCTTAGCCAGCTTCTCTTTATTAAGTGGACACTTAGCCACCCAGTGATCCAAGGCACCGCATCCGAAGCAGGACCCTGGCACTCTGTCGGGTTTCTTGCAGTCCTTTCTCATGTGACGCTTTGAGTTGCATTTGTAGCAACGGAAATCTTCTTTGAAATGTTTGCACCTTTGTAGCTTCTCTTGCTGTTTGCTGAATGCCTGATTCTGCCGTAATTCTGCAATGCACTTGAATCCTTGAATCTGCGCTTGTATTCGGAGTCCCTCCACAGAAATCCTTGCATTGGCTTTTTCTACTTGTTCCTCTTCACTGATGTAGATAGCGTCTGACAACCTGGCCTTCTCATGTAGCTGACGAACTTCTCATTGGCGTTTTTCCGAACGCCTCGACAAGCTGCTCACAGATGTAGCCCACGGGTTCCAGAATGCGTGTACCATTGGAATGTAGCCACTCATAAGCGTGTCCTTTTAGCTTGGACACTAGAAGCATATGCATTTGTACACCTTTGATTCCGTATACACCGCTTATATTTGTCAGTTGCGTGACCTATTTTTTTTCATACGAGTTCCCATTAAATTCCGACAACGCTTATTTTGCTAATTGGAATTTTGCAGCCGACAAAAAACCGGTATCCAACATTTCTTCCGACCGTTAGTTTACCAACACTGGTTCACGACGATTGTTGTGCGCGCCAATTTGTTCTGCTGCCGTCTCGTTTTCGCTGCCTTTGTTTTTGATATTGTGGGAGGTAGACAAATTAAACGACGTGGTAACAAATTAACAGTATAGTAATTATTTTTCTTTACCTGTCTTGCTTCCATCAACCCTCAACGAAGACTAGCTTTCACGCCCGACCCGACTCAAACAGTTTAGGTGTTGCGGAAAGTTTGGCAATGTCACGGTAATTAAAAATATCCGATTTGCTACCCTTTTTAAAAAGCGGAATAATAAACGACTCCTTCCAAACATCAGTAAAGCTACAAGTCCGACTCGATTTAACGAATAAACGAGATAAAGGCTTAGATAGGGAAATCGAACACATTTTAAGGATGCAACTAGGTATATTATCAGGCCCGCGTACGAAAGAAGATAATACAGTCTTCAGTATAACTAGGAAAAAACATATAACTTAAATGTGGGATTGAGAAGGGATAGAATAAGTCGACTGAAAGAATTCAGCAAACAAATATCGGAATCATTATTAGCAGTCTTGTCATTAAGTCTGAAGGTGGAAGGTAGTAATTAAGAGCGTCGTTTAGGATTAACAAAATTGTAAAATTTGTAGCGCGAAGAAAAGTGACAGAAAGACGTGGAGAGATAAGATGAGAAATGTTGTTAAAAGATTGGCAAAAAACAAGAAAAGGTTCGTGAAGAGAGTAATTAGTCAGACATCTACTAAGGTGAAGAGGAAAAAAGTTTCTGGTCCGACATGAGGGAACACATAAATATAGCGTATCTAGTAGTAGTATGACTTCACCGTTGACTAGTTTATGTAGAAAGAGAATGCCAAATACCAGCCTACGGTTGTAAAGTGAACGAAGATTAATAAGAAGAAGTCTGTCAAAATCAGAAGGTAGGCGAAAACTCGGGTCCCAATTGACACCACGTAACGTGAACGTCAGGAATTGCTTGTGTACCGATTCAATACTATGCTGGTGAACATCATATTGAGAGTTTCACACTGGCGAGCAATATTCTAGAGTAGGGCAAACTAACGAAGTGTATAAAACCTTTGTTACATAGGGATCATCAATTCTTTAGCCCAACGTTTTATAAAGCCAAGAAGACTGCATGCTCTATTGACAATTGAAGATATATGAAAATTAAATGAAAGTTTTGGGTCAGTCAAAACGCCTAAGTCTTTAAATGATGGTACACAATCTAACAGAACAGACATAATAGAGTATTAAGCTATTATCGGCTGAAAGTCATAAAAGAGCACTTTGAGTCATTAAGGTGTAATTAATTACATGACACCAATCACAGTATGCATCGAGATGTGATTGCAAATACTGTTGGTAAGAAGGATCACTATAAGAATAACAAATCTTGACGTCATCTGAAAATATGAGCATAAGCCAAGGCCAAAGCCAAATCATTTATAAACAGGGTAAATAACAGTGGGTCCAGATGACTGCCTTGGGGTACACCTGACGTAACTCGAACAGTTTTAGATATTGAGGAACGAAAAGGTTCTTCCAACAAGATATGATTTTAATCAAGCTAATAGTTTCGGCGAAAAGCCCATGATTTTAAGTTTCGTAATGTGGGCGGTAGACAAAGTAAACGGTAAGAGTTTCGGGTTATTGAGTAATAATAGCTTTTATTTTATTTATTTAACTGTACTTATAGTTATTCTTAATGTGTTCACCGAGTAATTATTTTTCTTTATCTGTCTTGCTTCCATCAACTCTCAGCTAAGACTGACTCTCACGCCCGACCCGCCAAACTTACCCCTGTATCAGAGAGTGCTTAAAAACCGCGATCGAAGACTAGCAAGAGAGCGAGTGTGACCGTCTCTCCTGCTACAACTCGGCCGTCCTGACTGTAAGATTTCCTGATCCTTACATTCTTAACGTTACAATAAGGTAAAATCTTATAACTACAAGTTAGTTAGGTACATTACACAAAATATAACAGTTATCATTATTTTCATAACTTTTAATCGTTTTTTTTACCTATCCAATGCTTTATATTATGGCTACTCCATACACATTGATAAGGGTTACGACTAAGCTGAAAGCCTTCCACATCCTTAATTAGAAACCGGTCATTTTTGAGAAGCTTGTCTATTACATAACGCCCTTTGTGTTTCGGGATTAGCTTTTTTGACGCTCCTATAGTTGAATCAAAATTCTTCACCATAATTAATCCCCTGCCTTATATCCTGTGGAATTTACCGTTTTGCCATTATAATGCTGCTCATTGTAATTCTGGATTTTCCTTTGATGTATTTCCCCATCCTTTTTAATTGTTTCCAAATTTTGTTCATTATTCACTATTTCTAACTTCTCTTAACTCATCTCCAACTTTGCCTTTTTGCTCTACACCGAAACCACTCCATGACCTATTGAAGAAAGATAGGGTGTTTAAATTTGGAAAGGTAGAACTGGATTGTTTTTCGTTGTTCAAAGATAAATTTGTAGAAGCGCCGGTGTTGGCAATATATAACCATGTTAATGCAAAGGAAAGAGGACAAAAAGCTGCACCCTGTTTTTTATTTCTCAAAACGGACGACGGACGTGGAATCAAAGTATCACAGTTTCGAACTAGAGATCTTGGCAATAGTGTATGCAGTCCGCAAGTTCAGAGTGTATTTACAGGGAAGGTATTTTAAGGTACTTACAGATTGTAGTTCGCTGACTCTCACTCTCAATCGAATTGAATTAAACCCAAGAATTGCGAGATGGGCTCTTGAGCTACAGAATTATGATTATGAAGTAGTGCACAGGGCAGGCAAGCAGATGCAACATGTATATGCGCTTAGTAGATATACAAACATACTTGTTGTAGATACAAATAGTTTTGAAGACAATTTTATTATATGCCAGCACAGGGACGAAAAATTGCAGGAAGTGAAAAGAAAGTTAGAATCTGCTGAGGATAAGTTATTTGAAATGAGAAACGGACTAGTTTACAGGGAAACCAATGACGGAAGGTTGTTGTTTTGTGTTCCGAGTGCGATGGAGGAGTCAATCCTCTTTAAATATCATAACGAGCTAGGTCATATCGGCAAAGATAAAGTAATGGATGCCATCTGGAAAACGTTTTGGTTTCCTAACATCAAGGAGAAAGTTGTTAAACACATTAGCAATTGTTTAAAGTGTGTTGCGTATTCGCCAAAGTCTGGAAAAGGGGAAGGAATGTTGCACAGTATTTCTAAAGGGAATCGGACCTTTGAATTAATTCGCATTGATCATTGTGGTCCTATTGCATCAGGCAGATGCAAAAAGCACTTGTTTGTTATCATTGACGGTTTTACCAAATTCGTCAGACTGTATCCAACAAAGACGACGAACAGTCGGCCCTTTTCCATAGTTTCAGATAGAGAAAGCTGTTTCCCATCATCAGATTTTAAGACATTTGTAAATCAGAATAACATTAAGCACATTAAGATTGCCACAGGGTCCCCTCAAGCTCATGGTCAAATGGAGAGGGTGAATCGTACCTTGGGACCTATTCTGAAAAGTTTTTAATAAAACGACGAAAATAAGAAGCCATGACCAAGAAACTTCTTACTGTGTGAACGTTTGTTGGTATGGGAAAATTCTTAACCGAGAATTTTGAAATTTTGTCTCCAAGCCTGTCTAATAAATCGTCTATTAGAGGTATAGGGTAGCTATCTTTAACCAAAATTTTGTTCAATCTCCTAGTCAATGCATAACCTTAACTCGCCAGCTTCCTAGGTACTAACACATCGCCTGCAATTTCCCTTTTTCAGAATATGAAAATCTTCTGGACTCACAACTGAATGCCTTCGACCCCTCCAAGTTAAGCTTCATTTCACATTTTACATCAGGGGATTCGGGCCTTTGTGCTGCCAAATATGCACTCTCGAACAATTGCTCAAACTTTTTCCGGACTTTGAAATCTAATCTTTCACATATTTTGCAATCACTTCCCATGATGAAACACTCGATATTTAATAACTCAAATTCTACTTCGCTTAGAGATTGGACATCAGCAATTCCTCTTTTTTCTTCAAACTTTTTAGATCTAACTCTTTCATTAACTAACTTACTAACAGCGTCATTCGCATTTTTCATAACCTTTTTGCTTCTACCTTCATTCTCTATTTCACTAACAATCTTGGTATCACTTTCCTTCATCATTTCGCTAACAATTTCCCTATCATTTTCGCTAACTAGTTCGATAACAATTTTCTTTTCCTCACATCCAGGGGTACATTCTTTCGTGACTTTTCTATTCTCATAATTTTTCTCTTTACCTACTTCATCCACTCTTCTCTCAACATTTACATTACTAGCTATTTGCAAATAAGTATGGCATGACAAGGACTCAAACTTCGACCGCTCTCCGAGTTCATTTTAGTCTTCTTTCATTTTAAGTACAACTATTTTCAAGGCATCTAAGTCTAACTTAATATTACATGCTGTCATAAAATCTCTTCCCAAAACTACTTCATGGCTCATCGACTCGTTATCCACTACTATTGAATAAAAGAATATCTGTATTGAATTTTTGAAAACAAAACATTCGATTGTTCCATATGACAAAAGTGGACTCTTATTTAATCCGTAATATTTATGATTAAGTGCAATTAACTGTATCTTTTCTGGTAGACACGAGATTTTAATATGTGAAACATCACTGTCTGAGTCTATGAAGCATGCTGTAATTAAGTAAGGATTTGTTATTTTCAAAATATATCTTGACATATCTTACATCGCCGCAATTCTTAGCCAGCTTCTCTTTATTAAGTGGACACTTAGCCACCCAGTGATCCAAGCCACCGCATCCGACCCTGGCACTCTGTGGGGTTTCTTGCAGTCCTTTCTCATGTGACTCTTTGAGTTGCATTTGTAGCAACGGAAATCTTCTTTGAAATGTTTGCCACCTTTGTACCTTCTCTTGCTGTTTGCTGAATGCCTGATTCTGCCGTAATTCTGCAATGCACTTGAATCCTTGAATCTGCGCTTGTATTCGGAGTCCCTCCACAGAAATCCTTGCATTGGCTTTTTCTACTTGTTCCTCTTCACTGATGTAGATAGCGTCTGACAACCTGGCCTTCTCAAGTAGCTGACGAACTTCTCATTGGCGTTTTTCCGAACGCCTCGACAAGCTGCTCACAGATGTAGCCCACGGGTTCCAGAATGCGTGTACCATTGGAATGTAGCCACTCATAAGCGTGTCCTTTTAGCTTGGACACTAGAAGCATATGCATTTGTACACCTTTGATTCCGTATACACCGCTTATATTTGTCAGTTGCGTGACCTATTTTTTTCATACGAATTCCCATTTAATTCCGACAACGCTTCTTTTGCTAATTGGAATTTTGCAGCCGACAAAAAACCGGTATCCAACATTTCTTCCGAGCGTAAGTTTACCAACACTGGTTCACGACGGTGGTTCTGCGCGCCAATTTGTTCTGCTACCGTCTCGTTTTCGCTGCCATTGTTTTTGATATTGTGGGAGGTAGACAAATTAAACGACGTGGTAACAAATTAATAGTATAGTAATTATTTTTCTTTACCTGTCTTGCTTCCATCAACTATCAACCAAGACTAGTTCTCACGCCCGACCCGCCAAACTTACCTCTCTATCAGAGAGTGCTTACAAACCGCAATCGAAGACTAGCAAGAGAGGGAGTGTTACTGTCTCTCCTGCTACTGTAAGAATCATAGAATAATCAACCGTATCGAAAGCCTTACTAAAGTCGGTATAAATAACACCAGTTTGTTACCATGGTGTACGAGGGTAGGCAATTTTAAAAGGTTAGTAAGCGACGAACGACCTTCCACGAAACCATGTTGACAAGGAGAAATAGTGGATCTGGATAGCTGTTGAAGGAAAGACGTAATTATTTTCTCAAACAGTTTAGGTGTTGCGGAAAGTTTGGCAATGTCACGGTAATTAGAAATATCCGATTTGCTATTTCCCTTTTTAAAAAGCGGAATAAAAAACGACTCCTTCCAAACATCAGTAAAGCTACAAGTACGACTCGATTTAACGAATAAACGAGATAAAGGCTTAGATAGGGAAATCGAACACATTTTAAGGATGCAACTAGGTATATTATCAGGCCCGCGTATGAAAGAAGATAATACAGTCTTCAGTATAACTAGGAAAAAACATATAACTTAAATGTGGGATTGAGAAGGGATAGGGTGTGGGATCCGAAGCAGTAGTAGAATAAGTCGACTGAAAGAATTCAGCAAACAAATATCGGAATCATTATTAGCAGTCTTGTCATTAAGTCTGAAGGTGGAAGGTAGTAATTAAGAGCGTCGTTTAGAATTAACAAAGTTGTAAAATTTGTTGGGGTTCTTATAGAGTTCAAGCTCACAGCGCACGATATAATTAATGTAGCATTAAGTATTTCAGAAAGAAAATTGAGAATTGGCTACACAATAATTTGCATAATAATACAGGGCGGCGCCCTTAGACGGTAGAGACATTCACATAAGGAACGCATTTATAAATTAGAGAATTAAGAGCAGAGTAGAAAAAATTCACTGCAGAATCTATATCACAGAACTCAAATAGAAATGACCAATCAAAAGAGAAAATAAGGCTGTTAAGAAGATTAAAATTTGTTTTACGAAAACATCTACTACGAGAATTTGAGATGAATTTTTAACGTTATTGTAAGAAATAGTAACTTCAATGGTAGGGTGATAAGGATCTTCAGGCTTCACGTGTTTGTGATACAGCACTAACAGTGGGATCCGAGACAAAAACAAGATCAAGGGTTCTTTTAGAAGAGTTAAGAAAAGAATTCATCTGATATAGCGGACATTCACGTAGGCTATCAAGAAAAACATGTTGAGATGAAGGAATTAAGAAAGATAGATTATCATCAACAAGCCAAGAAATATTAAGCAAGTTAAAATCACCTAAAACTATAAGAAAATCACAAAATCACCTAACACATAAGACGACTAAAAATAGTTCGCAAAGCATCAGCATGGTGCATGTAGATCATGATATCAGAAGCTGGAGGAATATATGAACAAAAGATATATAAGCTAAAGTAAGAACATGTAACTTCGAGGCAAATAAACTCAACACCTAAGGGCAGATCAGTCGGCACAACGCTGGAACACAGACTCGAGTTGACAGCAGTGAGTACTCCACCGCCTCGACGATCAACACGATCAAGCCTATAAGAAATACAGTTATTAGAAAGAATTTCGTTATCCAAAACAGAGGAGTTAAGCCAAGTTTCAAAAAAAGCTAATATGTAAGCGGAAAAGGTTTGGCTATCACAGAACAGTTTCGAGAGCTTGTTAAGAAGTTCTCTTACATTTTAATAATAAATGCAAAGAGTAGACGTTATTGGTTTTTTGAATTAGGAAGGTGAACAGGTACGGACGGGAGCGCTTATTGGTCGCAAACTCGTGTACCACTGGTCAAAAATTAGGTTCAACCATAGCTGAGAAATACTCATTTGGTCCTGTAATTCTAACAGGGGAGATTTCGCAAGGCCTAGAAAACTTAAACTTTTGAATTAAAATTCAAATTCTCTCAACACTTACATTACTAGCTATTTGCAAATAAGTGTGGCATGACAAGGACTCAAACTTCGACCGCTCTCCGAGTTCATTTTAGTCTTCTTTCATCTTAAGTATAACCATTTTCAAGGCATCTAAGTCTAACTTAATATTACATGCTCTCATAAAATCTCTTCCCAAAACTACTTCATGGCTCATCGACTCGTTATCAACTACTATTAAATAAAAGAATATCTTTATTGAATTTTTGAAAACAAAGCATTTAATTGTTCCATATGACAAAAGTGGACTCTTATTTAATCCGTAATATTTATAATTAAGTGAAATTAAATGTATCTTTTCTGGTAACTGTTTCTTGTCTGAGTCTATGAAGCATGCTGTAATTAAGTAAGGATTTGTTATTTTCAAAATATATCTTGACATATCTTACATCGCCGCAATTCTTAGCCAGCTTCTCTTTATTAAGTGGACACTTAGCCACCCAGTGATCCAAGCCACCGCATCCGACCCTGGCACTCTGTGGGGTTTCTTGCAGTCCTTTCTCATGTGACTCTTTGAGTTGCATTTGTAGCAACGGAAATCTTCTTTGAAATGTTTGCCACCTTTGTACCTTCTCTTGCTGTTTGCTGAATGCCTGATTCTGCCGTAATTCTGCAATGCACTTGAATCCTTGAATCTGCGCTTGTATTCGGAGTCCCTCCACAGAAATCCTTGCATTGGCTTTTTCTACTTGTTCCTCTTCACTGATGCAGATAGCGTCTGACAACCTGGCCTTCTCATGTAGCTGACGAACTTCTCATTGGCGTTTTTCCGAACGCCTCGACAAGCTGCTCACAGATGTAGCCCACGGGTTCCAGAATGCGTGTACCATTGGAATGTAGCCACTCATAAGCGTGTCCTTTTAGCTTGGACACTAGAAGCATATGCATTTGTACACCTTTGATTCCGTATACACCGCTTATATTTGTCAGTTGCGTGACCTATTTTTTTTCATACGAGTTCCCATTAAATTCCGACAACGCTTCTTTTGCTAATTGGAATTTTGCAGCCGACAAAAAACCGGTATCCAACATTTCTTCCGAGCGTAAGTTTACCAACACTGGTTCACGACGGTGGTTCTGCGCGCCAATTTGTTCTGCTACCGTCTCGTTTTCGCTGCCATTGTTTTTGATATTGTGGGAGGTAGACAAATTAAACGACGTGGTAACAAATTAATAGTATAGTAATTATTTTTCTTTACCTGTCTTGCTTCCATCAACTATCAACCAAGACTAGCTCTCACGCCCGACCCGCCCAACTTACCTCTCTATCAGAGAGTGCTTACAAACCGCAATCGAAGACTAGCAAGAGAGGGAGTGTTACTGTCTCTCCTGCTACAGTAAGAAGCATAGAATAATCAACCGTATCGAAATCCTTCCTAAAGTCGGTATAAATAACACCAGTTTGTTACCTTTTACAGAAGCCATGGTGTACAAGGGTAGGCAATTTTAAAAGGTTAGTAAGCGACGAACGACCTTTCACGAAGCCATGTTGACAAGGAGAAATAGTGGATCTGGATAGCTGTTGAAGGGAAGACGTTATTATTATCTCAAACAGTTTAGGTGTTGCGGAAAGTTTGGCAATGTCACGCTAATTAGAAATATCCGATTTGCTACCCTTTTTAGAAAGCGGAATAATAAACGACTCCTTCCAAACATCAGTAAAGCTACAAGTCCGACTCGATTTAACGAATAAACGAGATAAAGGCTTAGATAGGGAAATCGAACACATTTTAAGGATGCAACTAGGTATATTATCAGGCCCGCGTATGAAAGAAGATAATACAGTCTTCAGTATAACTAGGAAAAAACATATAACTTAAATGTGGGATTGAGAAGGGATAGGGTGTGGGATCCGAAGCAGTAGTAGAATAAGTCGACTGAAAGAATTCAGCAAACAAATATCGGAATCATTATTAGCAGTCTTGTCATTAAGTCTGAAGGTGGAAGGTAGTAATTAAGAGCGTCGTTTAGAATTAACAAAGTTGTAAAATTTGTTGGGGTTCTTATAGAGTTCAAGCTCACAGCGCACGATATAATTATTGTAGCATTAAGTATTTCAGAAAGAAAATTGAGAATTCGCTACACAATAATTTGCATAATCAAGTCGCGAACCAGTATTTTTAAACTTTTTAAAATATCTCGATTTAACCAGGGCGGCGCCCTGTAGACGGTAGAGACATTCACATAAGGAACGCATTTATAAATTAGAGAATTAAGAGCAGAGTAGAAAAAATTCACTGCAGAATCTAAATCACAGCACTCAAATAGAAATGATCAATCAAAAGAGAAAATAAGACTGTTAAGAAGATTAAAATTTGTTTTACGAAAACATCTACTACGAGAATTTGAGATGTTATTAAATGAATTTTTAACGTTATTGTAAGAAATAGTAATTTCAATGGTAGGGTGATAAGGATCTGCAGGCTTCACAAGGGGCTGTGTTTGCCATACAGCACTAACGGTGGGATCCGAGACAAAAACAAGATCAAGGGTTCTTTTAGAAGAGTTAAGAAAAGAATTCATCTGATATAGCGGACATTCACGTAGGCTATCAAGAAAAACATGTTGAGATGAAGGAATTAAGAAAAATAGATTATCATCAACAAGCCAAGAAATATTAAGCAATCTAAAACTATAAGAAAATCATAAAACTATAAAACTATAAAAATCACCTAAAACATAAGACGGCTATCACAGAACAGTTTCGAGAGCTTGGTAAGAAGTTCTCTTACATTTTAATAATAAATGCAAAGACTAGACGTTATTGGTTTTTTGAATTAGGAAGGTGAACAGGTACGGACGGGAGCGCTTATTGGTCGCAAACTCGTGTAGCACTAGGCCCTCTGGCCAAAAATTAGGTTCAACCATAGCTGAGAAATACTCATTTGGTCCTGTAATTTTTACAGGGGAGATTTCGTGAGGCCTAGAAAACTTAAACTTTTGAATTAAAACCTTCTCTCAACATTTACTAGCTATTTGCAAATAAGTATGGCATGACAAGGACTCAAACTTCGACCGCTCTCCGAGTTCATTTTAGTCTTCTTTCATTTTAAGTATAACCATTTTCAAGGCATCTAAGTCTAACTTAATATTACATGCTCTCATAAAATTTCTTCCCAAAACTACTTCATGGCTCATCGACTCGTTATCAACTACTATTAAATAAAAGAATATCTTAATTGAATTTTTGAAAACAAAACATTTAAATGTTCCATATGACAAGGTGGACACTTATTTAATCCGTAATATTTATGATTAAGTGCAATTAACTGTATCTTTTCTGGTAGACAGGAGATTTTAATATGTGAAACATCACTGTCTGAGTCTATGAAGCATGCTGTAATTAATTACAGGATTTGTTAGTTTCAAAATATATCATGACATATCTTACGTCGCCGCAATTCTTAGCCAGCTTCTCTTTACTAAGTGGACACTTAGCCACCCAGTGATCCAAGGCACCGCATCCGAAGCAGGACCCTGGCACTCTGTCGGGTTTCTTGCAGTCCTTTCTCATGTGACTCTTTGAGTTGCATTTGTAGCAACGGAAATCTTCTTTGAAATGTTTGCACCTTTGTAGCTTCTCTTGCTGTTTGCTGAATGCCTGATTCTGCCGTAATTCTGCAATGCACTTGAATCCTTGAATCTGCGCTTATATTCGGAGTCCCTCCACAGAAATCCTTGCATTGGCTTTTTCTACTTGTTCCTCTTCACTGATGTAGATAGCGTCTGACAACCTGGCCTTCTCATGTAGCTGACGAACTTCTCATTGGCGTTTTTCCGAACGCCTCGACAAGCTGCTCACAGATGTAGCCCACGGGTTCCAGAATGCGTGTACCATTGGAATGTAGCCACTCATAAGCGTGTCCTTTTAGCTTGGACACTAGAAGCATATGCATTTGTACACCTTTGCTTCCGTATACACCGCTTATATTTGTCAGTTGCGTGAATTTTTGCAGCCGACAAAAAACCGGTATCCAACATTTCTTCCGACCGTTAGTTTACCAACACTGGTTCACGACGATGGTTGTGCGCGCCAATTTGTTCTGCTGCCGTCTCGTTTTCGCTGCCTTTGTTTTTGATATTGTGGGAGGTAGACAAATTAAACGACGTGGTAACAAATTAACAGTATAGTAATTATTTTTCTTTACCTGTCTTGCTTCCATCAACCCTCAACGAAGACTAGCTCTCACGCCCGACCCGACTCAAACAGTTTAGGTGTTGCGGAAAGTTTGGCAATGTCACGGTAATTAAAAATATCCGATTTGCTACCCTTTTTAAAAAGCGGAATAATAAACGACTCCTTCCAAACATCAGTAAAGCTACAAGTCCGACTCGATTTAACGAATAAACGAGATAAAGGCTTAGATAGAGAAATCGAACACATTTTAAGGATGCAACTAGGTATATTATCAGGCCCGCGTACGAAAGAAGATAATACAGTCTTCAGTATAACTAGGAAAAAACATATAACTTAAATGTGGGATTGAGAAGGGATAGAATAAGTCGACTGAAAGAATTCAGCAAACAAATATCGGAATCATTATTAGCAGTCTTGTCATTAAGTCTGAAGGTGGAAGGTAGTAATTAAGAGCGTCGTTTAGAATTAACAAAATTGTAAAATTTTTAGCGCGAAGAGAAGTAACAGAAAGACGTGGAGAGATAAGATGAGAAATGTTGTTAAAAGATTGGCAAAAAACAAGAAAAGGTTCGTAAAGAGAGTAGTTAGTCAGACATCTACTAAGGTGAAGAGGAAAAAAGTTTCTGGTCCGACATGAGGGAACACATAAATATAGCGTATCTAGTAAATTGGTAGATATGATTTCACCGTTGACTAGTTTATGTAGAAAGAGAATGCCAAATACCAGCCTACGGTTGTAAAGTGAACGAAGATTAATAAGAAGAAGTCTGTCAAAATCAGAAGGTAGGCGAAAACTCGGGTCCCAATTGACACCACGTAACGTGAACGTCAGGAATTGCTTGTGTACCGATTCAATACTATGCTGGTGAACATCATATTGAGAGTTTCACACTGGCGAGCAATATTCTAGAGTAGGGCAAACTAACGAAGTGTATAAAACCTTTGTTACATAAGGATCATCAATTCTTTAGCCCAACGTTTTATAAAGCCAAGAAGACTGCATGCTCTATTGACAATTGAAGATATATGAAAATTAAATGAAAGTTTTGGGTCAGTCAAAACGCCTAAGTCTTTAAATGATGGTACACAATCTAACAGAACAGACATAATAGAGTATTAAGCTATTATCGGCTGAAAGTCATAAAAGAGCACTTTGAGTCATTAAGGTGTAATTAATTACATGACACCAATCACAGAATGCATCGAGATGTGATTGCAAATACTGTTGGTAAGAAGGATCACTATAAGAATAACAAATCTTGACGTCATCTGAAAATATGAGCATAAGCCAAGGCCAAAGCCAAATCATTTATAAACAGGGTAAATAACAGTGGGTCCAGATGACTGCCTTGGGGTACACCTGACGGAACTCGAACAGTTTTAGATATTGAGGAACGAAAAGGTTCTTCCAACAAGATATGATTTTAATCAAGCTAATAGTTTCGGCGAAAAGCCCATGATTTTAAGTTTCGTAATGTGGGCGGTAGACAAAGTAAACGGTAAGAGTTTCGGGTTATTGAGTAATAATAGCTTTTATTTTATTTATTTAACTGTACTTATAGTTATTCTTAATGTGTTCACCGAGTAATTATTTTTCTTTATCTGTCTTGCTTCCATCAACTCTCAGCCAAGACTGACTCTCACGCCCGACCCGCCAAACTTACCCCTGTATCAGAGAGTGCTTAAAAACCGCGATCGAAGACTAGCAAGAGAGCGAGTGTGACCGTCTCTCCTGCTACAACTCGGCCGTCCTGACTGTAAGATTTCCTGATCCTTACATTCTTAACGTTACAATAAGGTAAAATCTTATAAGTACAAGTTAGTTAGGTACATTACACAAAATATAACAGTTATCATTATTTTCATAACTTTTAATCGTTTTTTTTACCCATCCAATGCTTTATATTATGGCTACTCCATACACATTGATAAGGGTTACGACTAAGCTGAAAGCCTTCCACATCCTTAATTAGAAACCGGTCATTTTTGAGAAGCTTGTCTATTACATAACGCCCTTTGTGTTTCGGGATTAGCTTTTTTGACGCTCCTATAGTTGAATCAAAATTCTTCACCATAATTAATCCCCTGCCTTATATCCTGTGGAATTTACCGTTTTGCCATTATAATGCTGCTCATTGTAATTCTGGATTTTCCTTTGATGTATTTCCCCATCCTTTTTAATTGTTTCCAAATTTTGTTCATTATTCACTATTTCTAAGTGCTCTAGCCCTTCTCTTAACTCATCTCCAACTTTGCCTTTTTGCTCTACACCGAAACCACTTCATGACCTATTGAAGAAAGATAGGGTGTTTAAATTTGGAAAGGTAGAACTGGATTGTTTTTCGTTGTTCAAAGATAAATGTGTAGAAGCGCCGGTGTTGGCAATATATAACCATGTTAATGCAAAGGAAAGAGGACAAAAAGCTGCACCCTGTTTTTTATTTCTCAAAACGGACGACGGACGTGGAATCAAAGTATCACAGTTTCGAACTAGAGATCTTGGCAATAGTGTATGCAGTCCGCAAGTTCAGAGTGTATTTACAGGGAAGGTATTTTAAGGTACTTACAGATTGTAGTTCGCTGACTCTCACTCTCAATCGAATTGAATTAAACCCAAGAATTGCGAGATGGGCTCTTGAGCTACAGAATTATGATTATGAAGTAGTGCACAGGGCAGGCAAGCAGATGCAACATGTATATGCGCTTAGTAGATATACAAACATACTTGTTGTAGATACAAATAGTTTTGAAGACAATTTTATTATATGCCAGCACAGGGACGAAAAATTGCAGGAAGTGAAAAGAAAGTTAGAATCTGCTGAGGATAAGTTATTTGAAATGAGAAACGGAATAGTTTACAGGAAAACCAATGACGGAAGGTTGTTGTTTTGTGTTCCGAGTGCGATGGAGGAGTCAATCCTCTTTAAATATCATAACGAGCTAGGTCATATCGGCAAAGATAAAGTAATGGATGCCATCTGGAAAACGTTTTGGTTTCCTGGTAGTTCGCTGACTCTCACTCTCAATCGAATTGAATTAAACCCAAGAATTGCGAGATGGGCTCTTGAGCTACAGAATTATGATTATGAAGTAGTGCACAGGGCAGGCAAGCAGATGCAACATGTATATGCGCTTAGTAGATATACAAACATACTTGTTGTAGATACAAATAGTTTTGAAGACAATTTTATTATATGCCAGCACAGGGACGAAAAATTGCAGGAAGTGAAAAGAAAGTTAGAATCTGCTGAGGATAAGTTATTTGAAATGAGAAACGGAATAGTTTACAGGAAAACCAATGACGGAAGGTTGTTGTTTTGTGTTCCGAGTGCGATGGAGGAGTCAATCCTCTTTAAATATCATAACGAGCTAGGTCATATCGGCAAAGATAAAGTAATGGATGCCATCTGGAAAACGTTTTGGTTTTCTAACATCAAGGAGAAAGTTGTTAAACACATTAGCAATTGTTTAAAGTGTGTTGCGTATTCGCCAAAGTCTGGAAAAGGGGAAGGAATGTTGCACAGTATTTCTAAAGGGAACCGGACCTTTGAATTAATTCGCATTAATCATTGTGGTCCTATTGCATCAGGCAGATGCAAAAAGCACTTGTTTGTTATCATTGACGGTTTTACCAAATTCGTCAGACTGTATCCAACAAAGACGACGAACAGTCGGCCCTTTTCCATAGTTTCAGATAGAGAAAGCTGTTTCCCATCATCAGATTTTAAGACATTTGTAAATCAGAATAACATTAAGCACATTAAGATTGCCACAGGGTCCCCTCAAGCTCATGGTCAAATGGAGAGGGTGAATCGTACCTTGGGACCTATTCTGAAAAGTTTTTAATAAAACGACGAAAATAAGAAGCCATGACCAAGAAACTTCTTACTGTGTGAACGTTTGTTGGTATGGCAAAATTCTTAACCGAGAATTTTGAAATTTTGTCTCCAAGCCTGTCTAATAAATCGTCTATTAGAGGTATAGGGTAGTTATCTTTAACCAAAATTTTGTTCAATCTCCTAGTCAATGCATAACCTTAACTCGCCAGCTTCCTAGGTACTAACACATCGCCTGCAATTTCCCTTTTTCAGAATATGAAAATCTTCTGGACGCACAACTGAATGCCTTCGACCCCTCCAAGTTAAGCTTCATTTCACATTTTACATCAGGGGATTCGGGCCTTTGTGCTGCCAAATATGCACTCTCGAACAATTGCTCAAACTTTTTCCGGACTTTGAAATCTAATCGTTCACCTATTTTGCAATCACTTCCCATGATGAAACACTCGATATTTAATAACTCAAATTCTACTTCGCTTAGAGATTGGACATCAGCAATTTCTCTTCTTTCTTCAAACTTTTTAGATCTAACTCTTTCATTAACTAACTTACTAACAGCGTCATTCGCATTTTTCATAGCCTTTTTGCTTCTACCTTCATTCTCTATTTCACTAACAATCTTGGTATCACTTGCCTTCATCATTTCGCTAACAATTTCCCTATCATTTTCGCTAACTAGTTCGATAACAATTTTCTTTTCCTCACATCCAGGGGTACATTCTTTCGTGACGTTTCTATTCTCGTAATTTTTCTCTTTACCTACTTCATCCACTCTTCTCTCAACATTTACATTACTAGCTATTTGCAAATAAGTATGGCATGACAAGGACTCAAACTTCGAACGCTCTCCGAGTTCATTTTAGTCTTCTTTCATTTTAAGTATAACCATTTTCAAGGCATCTAAGTCTAACTTAATATTACATGCTCTCATAAAATCTCTTCCCAAAACTATTTCATGGCTCATCGACTCGTTATCAACTACTATTAAATAAAAGAATATCTTTATCGAATTTTTGAAAACAAAACATTCGATTGTTCCATATGACAAAAGTGGACTCTTATTTAATCCGTAATATTTATGACTAAGTGAAATTAACTGTATCTTTTCTGGTAGACACGAGATTTTAATATGTGAAACATCACTGTCTGAGTCTATGAAGCATGCTGTTGACATATCTTACGTCGCCGCAATTCTTAGCCAGCTTCTCTTTATTAAGTGGACACTTAGCCACCCAGTGATCCAAGGCACCGCATCCGAAGCAGGACCCTGGCACTCTGTCGGGTTTCTTGCAGTCCTTTCCCATGTGACTCTCTGAGTTGCATTTGTAGCAACGGAAATCTTTGAAATGTTTGCCACCTTTGTAGCTTCTCTTGCTGCTTGCTGAATGCCTGATTCTGCAATGCACTTGAATCCTTGAATCTGCGCTTGTATTCGGAGTCCCTCCACAGAAATCCTTGCATTGGCTTTTTCTACTTGTTCCTCTTCACTGATGTAGATAGCGTCTGACAACCTGGCCTTCTCATCGATGTAGCTGACGAACTTCTCATTGGCGTTTTTCCGAACGCCTCGACAAGCTGCTCACAGATGTAGCCCACGGGTTCCAGAATGCGTGTACCATTGGAATGTAGCCACTCATAAGCGTGTCCTTTTAGCTTGGACACTAGAAGCATATGCATTTCAAAATTTATTCCAACTAAAATATAAATATTTTGCAACGATTAAGATCTGAGGGCAATAGGATATCCAAGTCATTTTCGCTGACTTGACAAAGTCGAGTCATTAGCATCTGAATTTCTTCATTATTTCTTCAATTTATAAAAATATTTAATGAAAATAATGTCACCTTTTGTTTTCCTGCCAATTACTTAAAGTCAGAGCTGACATTATAAAAGAAAGTGAGTGACAAATACGAGAATACATATTTTTAAGCACTCGTTTCATTGATTCAGGGTATGCTCTTCAAGCACCAAATGTATGAAAGAACTTTCAGCTTTTTGCAGAGGGTTTATTGACTTTCGCAGTTTCTTGACTTGTAATGCTGTTAAAATCTCTGACACTATAGTGAAAAGTAATTCAAAAATTTCTATGTGGAAAAAAATTAATTTATAAAAAAGTATGCTGTGTAGACAAATAGCAATAAGATGATGTAGTTTAGATGTGTGTATTTAGGTGAAAATGTTTAATCGATATTTTGCCACACTTTGATTTGATTTTGTGATTCTCAATAAAGGAATGAAGTGATCTTTGAAATTGGACAAAACAAAAATCATTCTAAAAAAAAAGGACATAAAGCCAATTATTTTGACTTTAATGGATTGGTCAATGGTGTAAAACAAACTTAAGAGCCTTAAAGACCGATTTCTGGCAAAACTGGTAATCGACCGAACAATAAGTCGGAATCAGGTAATGTTCCAAACAGATATGTACCTATTATATAAAATACGCCAAACTAAAGCTATGAAACAAAATACTCAAGTTTTTCTTACCTCAACTATATTTATCTTACTATTAGATGTACACAATTTTACTGACAACAATGTAACTTAGTTGTATTAACTGTGTATATTATTACAATTCAGAAACAAAACTTATAGAGTATTGCATATTTCAATAAATATTTTCTTTCTTCTTTGTTTCTTTCTCCGAGATTTGAGTGTTTACATTCCTGGAAAAAAAAAATTATATTTATATACATATATCTTTGGCTTTTTCAGTTTTTTTGTTTTGTTTCTTTTGTTTTGTCTGTTGGTGGAGCCTATTAATAAATTTCTCAACTGGGAATTACCATTTACAGTTAGCTGACCGAAAAACTTTTGCTCTTTAAGTTGAATGGCGACGCATTTATCACGAAAAATTGGACAAAACTCAGAGCAATGGGCATGGGGGCACGGGACAGACGATTAGAGAGGTGACGAGGCTAGCGTGGCGGAGTTGAGGCCGTTTAAGCATCATCAGGGGAATTGATAAAGTTTCAAATTCCACCTTTGATTCCGTATACACCGCTTATATTTGTCAGTTGCGTGACCTATTTTTTTTCATACGAGTTCCCATTAAATTCCGACAACGCTTCTTTTGCTAATTGGAATTTTGCAGCCGACAAAAAAACGGTATCCAACATTTCTTCCGACCGTTAGTTTACCAACACTGGTTCACGACGGTGGTTCTGCGCGTCAATTTGTTCTGCTGCCGTCTCGTTTTCGCTGCCTTTGTTTTTGATATTGTGGGAGGTAGACAAATTAAACGACGTGGTAACAAATTAATAGTATAGTAATTATTTTTCTTTACCTGTCTTGCTTCCATCAACCCTCAACGAAGACTAGCTCTCACGCCCGACCCGCCCAACTTACCTCTCTATCAGAGAGTGATTAAAACCCGCGATCGAAGACTAGCAAGAGAGGGAGTGTCACTGCTACAGTAAGAAGCATAGAATAATCTACCGTATCGAAATCCTTCCTAAAGTCGGTATAAATAACACCAGTTTGTTACCTTTTACAGAAGCCATGGTGTACAAGGGTAGGCAATTTTAAAAGGTTAGTAAGCGACGAACGACCTCTCACGAAGCCATGTTGACAAGGAGAAATAGTGGATCTGGATAGCTGTTGAAGAAAAGACGTAATTATTATCTCAAACAGTTTAGGTGTTGCGGAAAGTTTCGCAATGTCACGGTAATTAGAAATATCCGATTTGCTACCCTTTTTAGAAAGCGGAATAATAAACGACTCCTTCCAAACATCAGTAAAGCTACAAGTCCGACTCGATTTAACGAATAAACGAGATAAAGGCTTAGATAGGGAAATCGAACACATTTTAAGGATGCAACTAGGTATATTATCAGGCCCGCGTACGAAAGAAGATATTACAGTCTTCAGTATAACTAGGAAAAAACATATAACTTAAATGTGGGATTGAGAAGTGTGGGATCCCAAGCAGTAGTAGAATAAGTCGACTGAAAGAATTCAGCAAACAAATATCGGAATCATTATTAGCAGTCTTGTCATTATTATTATTAATTAAGAGCGTCGTTTAGAATTAATAAATATGTAAAATTTGTTGGGGTTCTTATAGAGTTCAAGCTCACAGCGCACGATATAATTATTGTAGCATTAAGTATTTCAGAAAGAAAATTGAGAATTCGCTACACAATAATTTGCATAATCAAGTCGCGAACCAGTATTTTTAAACTTTTTAAAATATCTCGATTTAACCAGGGCGGCGCCCTGTAGACGGTAGAGACATTCACATAAGGAACGCATTTATAAATTAGAGAATTAAGAGCAGAGTAGAAAAAATTCACTGCAGAATCTATATCACAGCACTCAAATAGAAATGATCAATCAAAAGAGAAAATAAGGCTGTTAAGAAGATTAAAATTTGTTTTACGAAAATATCTACTACGAGAATTTGAGATGTTATTAAATGAATTTTTAACGTTATTGTAAGAAATAGTAACTTCAATGGTAGGGTGATAAGGATCTTCAG
This sequence comes from Drosophila equinoxialis, assembly GCA_018150345.1. NCBI lineage: Eukaryota > Metazoa > Arthropoda > Insecta > Diptera > Drosophilidae > Drosophila > Drosophila equinoxialis. The sequence goes on from JAECWI010000168.1 coordinate 1,893,434, forward strand.
GCTTCACAAGGGGCTGTGTTTGCGATACAGCACTAACAGTGGGATCCGAGACAAAAACAAGATCAAGGGTTCTTTTAGAAAAGTTAAGAAAAGAATTCATCTGATATAGCGGACATTCACGTAGGCTATCAAGAAAAACATGTTGAGATGAAGGAATTAAGAAAAATAGATTATCATCAACAAGCCAAGAAATATTAAGCAAGTTAAAATCACCTAAAACTATAAGAAAATCATAAAACTATAAAACTACAAAAATCACCTAAAACATAAGACGGCTATCACAGAACAGTTTCGAGAGCTTGGTAAGAAGTTCTCTTACATCTTAATAATAAATGCAAAGACTAGATGTTATTGGTTTTTTGAATTAGGAAGGTGAACAGGTACGGACGGGAGCGCTTATTGGTCGCAAACTCGTGTACCACTAGGCCCTCTGGCCAAAAATTAGGTTCAACCATAGCTGAGAAATACTCATTTGGTCCTGTAATTTTTACAGGGAAGATTTCGCGAGGCCTACAAAACTTAAACTTTTGAATTAAAACCTTCTCTCAACATTTACATTACTAGCTATTTGCAAATAAGTATAGCATGACAAG